>JABFEA020000001.1:1276312-1286702 GCA_019775915.2 Cyphomyrus plagiostoma | reverse complement strand
TCCCCTAGGTATTGTGCCTTAGGTCTGGTCCCCTAGGTATGGTCCCCTGGGTATGGTCCCCTAGGTATTGTGCCTTAGGTCTGGTCCCCTAGGTATGGTCCCCTGGGTATGGTCCCCTAGGTATTGTGCCTTAGGTCTGGTACCCTAGGTCTGGTCCCCTAGGTATTGTGCCTTAGGTCTGGTCCCCTAGGTACGGTCCAGCTCGGCTCACCTGTACTCCCCAAATGTCCCATCATCGTCTTTCATGGGCTGAATTTCGGGATCTGCGTGGGCGTCCTCCTTCTCTTTCACTGATGGAGCAGACAGAGCTGGTCAGTGGGGGAGGGGGCTTTCGAGACCTGGGACAGGCAAGCATGTGTTCTGTCGGCTACCCACCGGGGTACTTTCCCCCTTTGTTACGTTTGATGAAGCAGGCGATGAGCAGGACCAGGATAAGCAGGGCGATGGCACACATCAGACCAATGAACCAGCCCTGTGTGGCGATGTCCACTTGTTGACTTGGTATTACTATACGTCGGCATGCGAGCACAAACATGTCCGAGGAGAAGCAGAGCAGGGGGAATATGTTAAAAAAGAAACTTCTGGATCCATTCAAATATTTTTTAGAACTTTTTTTTACAACAAGGAAATGAAATCTTTAAAAAAATCTAATAAAATCTGACTAGGCAATTTCTGTACAAGTAAAACTTAACAATAAAGGCATTTGAAATAATCATTATGAATTGAAAAAACCTGAGGTATATTAAAAATATATTGTGTAATATAGACATTGGAGCATCATGCAGGAGATAAAGTAGAGATACGTCAGGAGGGTCTGTTGGGGTAATATGGGGAAAAGCATGCCTTTTTCACACAGTCTGGTGAGAAGAGTCACTTATAAATAATTCCATATGCATCTTATAGCTGAAAACATTCTGGTCACAATCAGTGGAATGTTCTCCAAACACACAGGCAGGCCACTTTTACACACTTTCACACTTACACACTAATTCACACTCTCTGCCCAGGAAGCAGACGGGCGCACAAGGACATCATGGGCCGTGTGCAAATGTGAGCTCAGGCAAATAAGAGACGCTCCAAAAAGGTGACCCAGTCCATGTGAGGAGACGTCAATACCACAACACTTGAGAATCACACCTCTCTGCATTTGTACATCACAACAAAGACCCTTTTGTCTGCTTCTGCAGCGAACTGTCCAGACTGTTGTCTTTATGCTTAGATGTTTTACTGTCATGCAGTGAAGTGCAACTAGCACATGCACCTTTGTGTACACGCCCACGTCCACCCCTCCCTCCTAGGATGATCCTATTGGAAATTGAAAAAGGCCCGCCCCCTAGGAGGGGCTTAGTCAGATGGCACACTGATTGGCTACAAGGCAAAGGGGGGCGGACCAGCCCATCGCCTCACCTGGGACGGTTATTGAAAGCTCTTGCGAACTGTGAACCGTCACACCAGTGTGATCTTTAGCAACAACCCGCACTTTATACGTCCCAGGCTTTAACCCTTTAAGTAGATATGTCTGGGAGCCATTTACGGACTCCTTTGTCCATTCTTCTTTACCTAAAAGAGTTTGAGGAAGAAAGGAAATTTGGAATGATAGCAATAATAATAATAATAATAATAATAATAATAATAATAAATAAAACATGTTGGTACAGTTTCTGAGATGAGAGTGAGTTTCAGGGTGCTGCACATAAGATGATAATGATGATAATGGGCACAGTACAGCAAAAATGGATGGATATGTAAGCACACAATATTTATGTATTTTACTTTACAGTTGGATATTAGAGAGCATGATTATGGGTAATTCACATAGTAAATTAGCACTGCACAGAGTTAGAGCACCATTGCAGGTTTTTTAATGATTTCATACTGACCTTGAGGCATTAGATTGTATATTAGCGTTTAAAATGCATCTAGAGATTTTGCAGTGGACACTTAAATACTATTGTCAGTGCTAAATCAGGATAAATTACTCCCAGGATACTCCTGATATCATACTTTGAACCAGAGTTGCAGATTTTAGGTTCAGAGAGTATAAATCAAGACCAAAATTTTGTTTCAACCAACGAGTTGAGTATAAAGAGTCACAGAGTACTCAATCGGTTGCTATGAACAGCAGATTCTATGATCTGAACTCAGGGAACGCTCAGGCTAGTTTTCCTTTAATGCAGTTCAAAGAAAATGACTCAAATGTCAAATACTGTCCAAGCTTAACTGCTAGTTGGGATGGCTGTGGGAACATACTATATATGTAAAAACAGAGCTGCTTCATGCTGTCATTTCTTACACATACAGTATTTACTTTCTTCATCTAATGGCTGAATGCTTTATTTAAAATTTTAAAATTCTGTAAAATGTAGCATTTTACACATATACAAATGACAGTGATGGTTCAGGCTGCTAGGCCTCTACATGGATGAGCCGAATGCAGCGAGCAGGAAATGGCATCACCAGCCTATGGCAAGCGATAATGGAATATCTTACTGTTCTCTATAGTATATTCAACAAAAAGGTTCTTGTCTAGGCCCCAGTACTCCCAGCTGAGTACAGCTCCATCCTCTCCCACAGACGAGCTAACGTTCCCGAACCCTGGGCTGGTCGGACGCACTGAGCACACAGGAGAGAGTAGAGAATGACACACACATACTTCAGAGGTCAATTCACCAGCTGCAGACACATTTAGACGACATCTTCAGACACAGTGACTTGCAGAGACACCACCAGGCAGGTGGATGACTAAGTGCTTTGAAACTTGTAAACAGATGTTTACCAAGGATACCACTACGGATATGGGATCATCGGCATGAGTAATACTGCATTATTATGTCATTATTCATAATTCGAAGAACTACTAATGACAAAGAGATCAAGGAAGATCATTGTGGGGGAATCCAGAGTGGATGAAGCAAGATCCACGTGGCATTTCTGTAACCATAACACCCTTGGTGGGACTCAGCCTGAGCTCCCTGGAAGGGTGGGAGGGGGACTTTTAATTTGACAGCCAAAAGGCTCATTCCTCCCATTAGAGGATTTCAGTCCATATGAATTTTAAATGTATTATATAAAAAGAAACATTGTTTCTCATATTTAAGGTTCTTCAGCACCATTACGCATATAAATCAGGAGATGGCTGTATGGGTTTGAGAGTGGTGGCAGAGTCTAGCTAGGGATTGGCTGTACCCTTGGGGAATGGAGGGCGCAGAGACTGTGTGATAGGGAAGACTGGATGAGGGAGCTCTGTGTGTCCTGGAAGAACATGGAGAAGGGTAAGAGACAGCACACGACAGACAATATATCGCAAGCTCAACAAATGCAACAGACATATAAGATCACCTCCTGCCATGACACGAGCATCAGTGCATGCTGGGACTTAGACACATGCAAGTTACTTTGTTAGCAGAGCAAGAACAGCAGCAATGGAGGAAGAACATAAAAGGGGTCAGATTTAGCTAGATATTTTTAAATGTACGCTTCATATTCTTCCTATAAGGCAAAGATGCCTTTACTGCTAACTGGCTACAGTTATCAAAAGCGGAATGCAACATGAGAGAGCCTATATGAGAGAATATATTTAAAGTCACAGTGGGACCAGACAAAGAAGAACCGTCTCTTTTCTGCGCCTCAATGTCATATTTCACTTCTGCTCTGATTGTTGGCCACAATTAGGGGATTTCTGAGATTCTGAGATACATGCAACTTGCGTAGTGCCCCTCAGAGGCTGCGATTCGGTTTTTAAATCCTCTTTGAACAGCATGCAGGGGTCTCATTTTCAGTACTGATGTTACCTTTGGCCACATCTACTGCAGGGTGATGCATTAGATCTTTGGTGGAGGAGAAAGAACAGAGAGAGAAGGAAGTAAATGTGGGGGATCAGCTTCCAGGGAGAGTTTGCGTCCACGGGGACATTTTCCGAACCAAAAACATGCTGCTTTAACATTGAGAGAAATGAACTTCCTGCAGTACTGTATGTACAAAGAAGATCGTCAGTGCTTATAAAAGTCCGGTTAGGAAAAAAAACACTACAGGTTAGTCAACACACTACATTTAATCATTGAACAGTGGTTAGCCGATACCACGGCAGATTTTCTCTGCGATTCATGGATGTAAAAGCTATTATGGATCAGAAATGGAGGTTCTGAATCTGCCAGCAAAACAGAAGAGGCACTGACCTTCTGAGGAGACACTGCATAGAAACTGCAGTGAATCTGTTGCACATTCAATGTAATTATATAATGAAAGTAGCTTTTAAATTAGCATAAAAATAGCTATTTATTATACCAGCTTTACTTGTACGGTAAAACTAATTTAATATAAAATAAGGAAGGGAAATATGGTTATACAACAACAACAATTCATATTCCTCCAGTTGACTAAATGAGCAGCATCTCATGACTAAATGGCCAGCATCTCATGACTAAATGGGCAGCATCTCATGACTAAATGGGCAGCATCTCATGACTAAATGGGCAGCATCTCATGACTAAATGGGCAGCATCTCATGACTAAATGAGCAGCATCTCATGACTAAATGAGCAGCATCTCATGACTAAATGGGCAGCATCTCATGACTAAATGGGCAGCATCTCATGACTAAATGAGCAGCATCTCATGACTAAATGGGCAGCATCTCATGACTAAATGGCAGCATCTCATGACTAAATGAGCAGCCCCCAACATGGAGCTGGCAGAGATTCAGCGCTTCCATTTCCTTGCACAGGACAACAACATGATCTACAAGCCTACAGAAGATAGAGGACAAACTAATGGAACAGACTCGTTTCACAGGCATTTACTCTACTGGGGAGAGAAAAGCAGAATTCATAACTCACACAATATATAATAAGCACAGGCAAAGCTGCCAAGGAGGGGACTAAGTCAGAGGGGGCACCAGAGTGCAGGTTGTGATGTCATACTTTTATTTTACCATGAACAAAAACAGTTCTTTCATAAAGAGGCTTCAAATTAGATAAAGGCTACATTCTGGAAATGCCAGTGGAGTGGATATAGAGTGATACACCATCACACCGGGTAATAACTAGTAAATAGTTAATAACACCATTTGTTTTGTGTCTCCTGTCACATGAATAAAACTGTCATTTAATCGCACAGCAAATGTTTTCTATATCAGCTAAGAAGTTCTATATTTAATCATTTCAAGATCATTTTGCTGGGAGTGAAAGGCTGACTGGTTTGCCAGCACTTCAGCATACTGATGTGTTTACCCAGAAGGCTGTTTGATGCGTGTGGTTTTAAGCACACTATGGATGCATTGTGTAGAGTCTAACTGGCAGCACAAGGCTGACATGCCGCATGTCACTGTGTGACACTGTATAACTTACCTTCGTCCATGATGATGACGGTCTCCTCGGTGACCGCTGGCCCCGCCCCCTTCACTGTGTTGGCATTTAAATAGAACTTGTAGCGGGTGCTGTACTTGAGGCTGTGCAGTGTGCAGGAGGTCTTGTTGGCTGGAAGAGTGACCTCCTCCAGCGGGCCGAGTTCATTCGTGCTGTTGACTGGAAGGGGGGGCACAGCGTCAGGTAACCTGGCACCTCTGTTTTCTTTAAGCAAGCCCTGATGTATTTGTGCGTTTTCTGGATATTATAAGTACAGTAGTGTATGTAGTTTTATAAAAAAAACTGTCCACACGGAATTTTAGAAGAGCCATAGAAGCTTCTAGACTTGAATCAGAAACATAAAGTGCAAAGAAGACTGACTTGGCTGGTATCTGAGTGTGTAGCCAGTAAGCTGCCCGTTCAGCTCCACAGGAGGCCCCCACTCTACTGTCAGAGAGTCCAGGCTGGGGTTGGTAATCCGGAGAGACGCTGGCGGTCCTGGAACTTTGACATGTGCCAAAAACAGCAGAGTGAGCAGCCGCAGAGCAGTGGCACATCTAATCATGCATGTGGACAGCGTCACCCCAGCGATGGACCGCCCCACCCAGGTAATCACACACGTTCCTAAGTTTGGAGGTTGAGCAGACCCACCTCCCTCGGGGGTGTTAAACTGCTGGTTGGGGCTGGGGGGGCCCTCGCCCTTCTCGTTGAAGGCCCTCACGTTGAAGGTGTACAGGCTGTAAGGCTGCAGGCCCCGTAGCTTGCCCTGGGTCTTGTTCCTGCCAAAGCTCAGAACCTTCTGCTCCTCTATCTGTGGATCTTCCTTCCAGTAATAGACCTGCCAGTAAGAGCCCACATTCAGCAGACACACCTTTTTTAGTTGGCCTAAATTTTTAATACCACTTTTTAATACTGCTATACAGTTTGTAACATTTGGCTTTTGATGTAAAAAGAAAAATGCTTTTTAGGTACAACAGTCAGAGAGCAAATTGCCAAACAGTGAAATGTTTTTGAGAAGATTTCTGTGGACTGTGTATTTAATGAGAGTTCTTCATTTGATTACATGAGGACTGAGTGAGTTTTGGTTCCCGACACCATAACCTATGATGAGGAAGGCAGAATGTAGGCCATTGGTAGGCTCATGTTAAACACAACATAAGTGTACGGAGTGAGTTTTTCAAAATTTCTTTGTGGTTCAGATTCCTTTCCAGGTTCCTCCCCACAAATACTCAACAACCAATCCAATCAGTGGGGGAGGATGGGTGTGGGTACCTTGGCAACAGTACTTAGTACAGAAGTGCACCCTCAACCAACTCAATCAAACCCTCTTCAGCATGACAGTAATATGGCACCTATAGTGCTCCAGCAGCAAAGCATCCCACTCACAGCACTGTACCTTGTAGCCCTTTAGCCACCCCCGGACCATCTGGGGATTGATGGGATCCCACTGAACTTCTGCCAGTGTGCTGTTCTCCACCAGGACCTGCACTGCCTCTGGAGGAGCCATAGGCACTGTATCCATGAAAGGAGACATCTCATATCACATCATAATGCACAGTGATGCAGTCTTGCATGGTACAGAAGTGCTCTTCTAATAATACCCTGCAGGGCGCATAGCCATAAAGGGCTTGCCAATCAAACGTTTATTTCCCAGTTGGGGGTTTTTACTGTGAGGTTGAATTGCTCTGGGGAACCTCAAACTTTCATAAAGGGTCAGCAGTTGAAAATGTAAAAGTTAAGTGAAAGAAAATCATGTGTTAATTTGAAAAGTGGCAAACAGAGCAATTAAGTAATAAATCATGTGCACACACAGCGCTATGCTGTATAGCAGAAACTGTGGTACAATCTCTGAACTCTTTTGCTTCATTGGTCATATTCCATGCTGCATTTAGAAATACCTGCTAAGGGAATAAAATAAGTCAATGCACAAAAAAAAAATAATAATAAATGACAGTTGCCCCCATTGCCTTGTCCCCCCCCCCCACTACTTACAGTCCTCTCCGGAAAATCCACGGACGGCGTCGGGCTCTGGTGCACTGCCATAGTCGTTCACAGCCTGCACTTTCACCTCGTACGGCACGTAGGTGGGTGTCCCCGACACCACATACTTGGAGACGTTGGCTACCGTCACTGATTCCCAATCCTTGTCACCATCCATCTGTCTCCAGCTGACCTTGTACTGCAGTCCAGGGCCATTGGACTGCAACCTTGTCAAGGCCTTCATTCAGGAAGAAAACAATGCATTACAATTCAACACATTAAGGATGAACGTCACATTACAGTGACCTTACAACCAGTGGGTGCACAATCAGAACTCGCCAAATTTATTCATCTCTGGTAGCCCTGCAGGCAGGCATTCTTCAGATTTTGGTAACCCAAAATGAATGTTGATTAAATTTAAAGGCAAATTTAAAGCCCAAATTTAAAAAGGAAACTCTTCATGTATATATACTATAGAAAGCCATAATAATAAATTCAAGTTTGGCAAACTGGCCACTATGTATAACAGAGGCAACATTAACTGGCCCTAGCAGCAGACATGGGACACAGCAGTCTGTCAGCATCATGCACATCAAGAGAAGCAAGCAAAAAGAAACAACTCCTCAGACAGTCTCTGCGACTGCACATCTAGGGAGAAAATAAATTGATCAACCGTTTGCCTTTAGAATACATTCCCTTATGTGTGATCAAACCAGATTCAGATAATCGTAACAGGCACAGCAGTGTAACATTAACATCGCAGCACAGGGCAACGCAATTGTTTAGCATTACCATTACATGACGAAAAAAATACAATGCTATACAACATACTACAATAAATGAATGTCTTTAATTTAACTCACAGCAGATAATCCACAAATATGTACCATAATCCATAAATATTTCATATCCACAAATATGTATTTTTTATCTGTTTTGTATAAAATCATATCCAAAACAGACATTTGAACAAGTGAAATGGGTTTTTCATGCATCTCGTTCCTAGCCGTACACTTCAAACGTAATTGGCAGAATCAACGTCATTTTAGCAGTACGATGTCATATGAACGGTGACGGTGCTCCGTCTGTGCAGGATCTCCAAAGCGAAATTTTTCCATTTTGTTCTGATCCCACCCACTGTCCATGAATGGCTGACATAAGTGAGATGCAGCGGGGTTGGTCACCAGGACTAATGGTGCGTTCGTTTTGCTCTCGGAACTCAGAGTTGAGTGACATCACGTCCGACAATCTCCCGTTCGAGCTAACCACATCTCGGAACAAACATGGCTGCCTCCATGAACACGTTGCTGTATGTTGTTGCTTTATATTTTAGCAGATTTGGAGTTTTCCAAATGGAGAAATAGAGATTTTTACGAGAGACAAACAAACAAGAAACACAAACTAGTCAAACCACCTTAAAAGCTTTATAAAATATTTAAGTACTTTCATAGCAATATTCTTTTTTCGAACGGCAAACTACAAACAAACCAAAGACACTAACAAGTCTGGTAAAAATCTGATATTGCATGCTAGGATACTGTTTACGGTTATGATGTGGTATTCTATAAATGGAACACGTGCAATTACATTAATACATTTAATGAAATAAACATTTTGAAACATTTATAAAATAGAATTAGTGTGTAAGCCGTCATGTTGAAATTACGTCACAGGGCAACTCAGACAACAAAATCTTGTCCGACATCAACGTCATAAAAGACGCGTGTTTCCGATGGGAAGTGACGTTTTTCGTGACGTTTTGTGACATTTTCATCTGAGTTCTGAGTTGGAAAGTAATAATCGAACACACCATTATTATACAGTTATTTACTGTGTAATGTTTGCTGAGGTTTCGTTAGGGTGTAACCGTGAGTGTTGTTTAAATTGTTGCCTTCCTTGTCTGTGGCGCTGCTAATATTAAACCTATAATGGCTTTTAATAAAGAGCCACTTCCATTTTAAAATGGAAAAAACTCAACCACTCACCACAATATGTTAATCTGCACTCTATGTGAGTCTGCTGAAATATGAGTCAATTTTATTCTGATGCAATAAAAATATTCTGTACCCTCTGAGGCTGTGTGGCCTAGGTGAGCCTTACCTTCCATGATATAACCAAGTTGTCATGTTCATTTCCAGCAGCGTCCACTTCAGAAGGGTTTTCTTCAGGAACTGAAGGGAACAAACCAACATAACAGTGTCTGGGCTTCAAGTGAGACACGTGTCACGGCGGAAGGTGGGGAGCGTAGCTAAGGAGAGCCTCTGACCTGCCGGTTCTGTCTGGTACCGCGTGGAAGGGTAACTGGGCTGGCTGAAGCCCACCTCGTTGACCGCGAGTACCCTGAAGGTGTAGAGGACGTATGGGGAGAGCTCGAGGTGGGCCGTGGTCTTCGTGCCTGGTACCTCGGTCAGGTTGTGCCAGACGCCTTGCTGGTGAAGCACATCCTCATATTGGATGATGAACCCTGAATCAGCGCAGCAGAAAGGCACAGTCACTTCTTACAAGCAGCCAAACGGTGCTTAAGGTCCAACACTGAACCAGTGTAGGGCTGCTGTGGCTAGCAGAGATATGTCACAGCTGGGTCCTAGCAAGGTCCTTGCAATGCAAAGTGGCTGCTAGTTGAAAACATCAACAATACCTATGTCACCTACAGTGCTTATGCTGTGCTCCACTTCCCTCGGAGGTTCGGAAAATCGGAGCTGGGAATGACGTCACACAGAGGATTATCATATGTCTGAGTTTCCCCAGACATATCCTCTTTTTGGGCCGGGTGGTTTTTCAAAAATTGGCAATTTGTCTGGATTTAACACTGCAACCCGTGTGACCCAGTGCTGCAAGTTACAGTGGAGCACCAAGTGAAGAAAACGATCCCAACTGTCAATATACAGAAGCCACTCAGTATCATCGCACAGTGTTTACAAGGCTTGTGTGTTTGCTTTTAAAAAAACCATAAACCACATGCACATTGTTACGATCAGCGCCGTCCGTCTCGTTCCAGCCCCATGTGTGCCACGCCCTCCTCGTTACCTCTTGTGATTACCTAGTGTTTCCACCCGTGTGGCGCCGCC
>JABFEA020000001.1:1251629-1274113 GCA_019775915.2 Cyphomyrus plagiostoma | reverse complement strand
ATAAACAGTGTATAAGTACAGCTCACACATCTGCTGATAAACAGTGTATAAGTACAGCTCACACATCTGCTGATAAACAGTGTATAAGTACAGCTCGCACTTCTGCTGATAAAGGGCACAGACATATGGAATACTGAAGTCGGAGTTGCAGAGGTTCCTACGACATTCCGAGAAGGAATTCCAACTTCAGGGGTTGTTCCAGTTTAAATTTCTGACTATTTAAATTTCCAACTTCCACATTGAAATAGAATGCAGCATTACAGCAAGCAAAAGGCCAGTTACAGACCAGGAAGTACGTTAATAGAGCATTTACTTCCAGCAGGGTCGTCATTAGGGAAACATATCTAGAATGACTGAATGCAGTGAGGGTGACTCACTCTGAATGGGGCTGTTGTTATCACTGCCAGGTACCCAGGTGAGCTGGACACTCCTTGCCTGAAGTTCGGTCATCTCTAGGTCTGTCGGAGGGTCTGGTTGGTCTGGAAAAGAGGCAGTCCTTGAACACACCAGCACCTGCTTCTCTAATTGTGACTAAGCTAACACACAACAGGGACGATGATGCTATGCTTCATATGACAACATGAACTAGCATGGCGCTAACTTGTGAAAAGATAAACAAGATTAGGAGTCTCAGTGATGAGGTTTACACCTTGTAAGTCATTACAATAAAGACATGTTCTTTGCATTAGGGCAACACTGAAATGTTTGATGTAAATCTGACTAAACCAGTATTTATCAACCAGGTCCTTGGGGACAGACAGTCCACATTTTTGCTCCATGCCAGCTCCCAGCACACCTGTACCAGATACTCGGTGTTGATTGGCTGGTAGCTGGAAAGGAGCAAAGATGTGGGGGTCCCTGTGGGCTGGATTGAGAAAGACTAGACTAAACAGAATGTAACAGGCTTGTTATTGCTGAGCAATTTTAATTAAATGGAGAAAGAAATGTGTAAATACATGAAAACAGATAGGTCAATCCTTCCTTTCCAAGGTACCATGAAACATCAGCATGCATTTTTAGAAAATGTCATTCAAGCTTTACAAGGACATACTCCATAAAAAGAGTTTTCTCATTTAAAAAGTTTTCTAATACAGTCAGACAATACAAACCACTCAGATATTACAGCCTTACAGACACACAGTACCTTTTTGGCCAGTCATTATTATAACAGAACATTTATATTGCATGATATTTCGTTATATTTATGCCAGTAAAAAAGCAAACCTTCCTTTAATGTGTTATTCCTTGATCTTGTGACATGAGAAATAAATCATTTTAAGGAATTCAAAACCTATTTCCTGATACCTAGGAAACAATAATTATCTGGAAATCCTTGTCAGAGAGAGGGCTCACTGTCCAGCATGTACCCGAATATCACAGCTCAGGTGAGAAAGTAGATAGCAGAGCTTCCTCAAATAATGCTCACCATGTAGTTTGTTTATTCTTTTGAGTTCCGTGTTGATATGTATTGTGTATGTGCTTAACTCTGTGTTTTTCAAGCCAGTCCTTTGGGATCCCCAGAGTCCACATTTTTGCTCTCTCCCAGCCCCCAATACAACTGTACCAGGTATTCAGTGTCATGTATTGATTGGAAGCTGGAAGGGAGCAAAAATGTGGACTGTCTGGAGTCCCTGAGGACTGGGTTGAGAAACACTGGTGTAAATAATATTACGCTTGACTTGGGCAGTAACTCATGTGGAATCATGAAGGCATCATTAAGTTGAGAGTAAAGAGGGAGCAGATAATCCTAAATGCGGGGGCGGTTCTAGAAACTTCATTAAATTGGAGGACATAAGAAGGGCCATGTTTTCATGTTTCATGGTCAATGATATGTTTTCAATAGGTGAGTGAGAGGGATAGCGCACTCTGAGGACTGAGCTTTTAGCTGGGGCCAGCGACCCAGTGGCTCGACCCCTGTAAGTCCCCTGGTAAAATGCTAAAGGTGACTTTTGGGTAGGATTGTGTCATTCCACTAAGAGAGGACTATCAGATGTCAGGATGGCTATCTGTCTCTCCATTATGGAACGTGTCTTATCCATATCCTCACCGCCAGGCAAGTGTAGAAAAATCCCAACCCACACACAGGAAGAGCTATGCCCACAGATACACATGCACAGCAGATGAGATTGATGTGGCCAGGCTGGGACATGCTTGAGTATGGAAAATCAAAGGTGACAGGTCAAATGAGTCAAACACAAGCCCCAAATGGATGAAGGGTGATGTATAAGACTGGGACCATTGGGATGCAGCTTTACCGTAGACGATAGCAGGAGTCGGCGTAGCCTCTGACAGCAGAAGGATAGCAGTCAGGTAGGAGGAAATGGTTAGATACTTGACAGCAGTATAGCATCCATACAAATGGCTACTTATTCTCATTTGAAGCTATGGAAGGAACAGGTACCTAAACATCGCTTAACGAATCAGACAATGTTTCTGATGTTACTGCATGAAATACACACCCTAATCTTACACCTCAAAAACACGGAAAAGAAATCACTGAGGGAATGAACACATCAAGACATACAGGCTGCAGCGGAGGAGGCATAGGGAAGAGCATTTGCTTGTGGAGAAACCGCTTCATCCAGAAATGGTGCTCAGCCGTTAGAAAGCGAGGGCCATACCCATGAGTGTAAGCCTAGCGCTGGCTGTGTCCTGGTCCAGTGTTGTGTTCATTATGCAAGTGTAGGTGCCTTCATCACCATCTGTCACATTGTAGATGGTCAGACTATCCATGTCGACCACAAACCTAAACACAATGGGAGACCATGCGTAACCAGCAATGGCATAATCACTCTATTTCCTAGAAATCTGCAGGAAAAACATGCCTTAAAGACTGTATACTGGTCAAGATGCCCAAGACCCCTGGCACCTGCCTCTCATCATCTGGCAGCTCTCCGTCATTCTTCAGCCACGTCATTGTGGGAAAAAGTGAAGGGTCGTGCTTCACCTTGCACTCAAAGAGCACGTTTCCGTTCCTCTGGACGACCTTGTACTCTGGCTGCTTCAGGATCCGTGTGGGTTCTGGAAAAAGAAGAGTATGGAAGACACAGGTCATTTCATTGCTATGTAACTGCTACATAATGGAATGAAACCATCTGCTTCGTGCATTTAGAAAATGAACAAAATACAGCTCTGGAAAAAATTAAGACACCAATCTATACATTTTTTTAATCTACATTGTTAGATCCTGTTTTAATGCTGGCAGAAGGTTACGCCTTCCAGTAGGGGTGGTCGGTATAGCCTCAAAATTATATCACGATATTTCAAGAAAATTTCTGATAATGGTATTTATGATGATGCACATTTTACCGGTGATTGCAGCGTGCAAGCAGCATTTATTCATGCAGGCAAAATGAAGAGCATTTTCAATGTGTCTTCTCCAAAGAGCGGAGCTACTGTTATTGATGACAGACTCCGTAATTTGGAGTCTAAATCTATTGCCACAAGGTGACAGCAGCAGCAGCATTATAGTGCAATAGTAGGTGCACAGCACTACACACAGTGACACAGCCAGTGTGTGAAATACAGGGGGGTCCGAGGGGGTCCGACATCGCCGATTAACCCATGAGACCCCCTGAAAGCCTCAAAAGCAAAATTTTAAGGGGGTCTCAAGATCGGTATTGTGCAACAATAATATCTTGCATCTTTTTTTACCATCAAAAGAGGCAGTACATCAGAGCTGGAACTGTTGCATTGCCTGTAATTTGTGTTAATATACATTGCTCAAAAAAAAAATAAGGGAATACTTTTTATTTAGTATAGCATCAAGTCTGGGATATTGTTCTGGTCAGTAAAGTAGCAGAGGGGGCTGTTAATCAGTTTCAGCAGTATTAGTGTTAATGTAATTAAAAACAGGTGCACTAGAGGGGCAACAATGAGACGACTCCCAAAACAGGAATGGTTTAACAGATGGAGGTCACTGACATTTTTCCCTCCTCATCTTTTTGTGACTGTTTTTCACTAGTTTTGCTTTTGGCTACGGTCAGTGTCACTACTGGTAGAATGTCTGGAACCTACAGGATGGCACATCAATAGGTGACATTGCCAGAAGGTTTAATTTGTCTCCCAGCACAGTCTCAAGGCCATGGAGGAGATTCCAGGAAACAGGCAATTACTCTAGGAGAGATGGACAAGGTAGAAGGTCCTTAACCCATCAGCAGGACCGATATCTGCTCCTTTGTGCAAGGAGGAATAGGATGAGCACTGCCAGAGCCCTACAAAATGACCTTCAACAGACCACTGGTGTGAATGTCTCTGACCAAACAATCAGAAACAGACTTCATGAGGGTGGCCTGAGGGCCCGATATCCTCTAGTGGGCTCTGTGTTCATTGCCCGGAACCATGGAGCTCAACTGGCATTTGCCATAGAATACCAGAACTGGCAGGTCTGCCACTCGTGCTCTGTGCGTTTCACAGATGAGAGCAGGTTCACCCTGAGCACATGTGACAGACAAGAAAGGGTCTGGAGAAGCCATGCTTGTAACATTGCTTAGTATGACCAGTTTGGTGGTGGATCAGTGATGGTCTGGGGAGGCATAGCCATGGAGGGACACGTAGACCTCTACAGGCTAGACAACAACACCTTGACTGTAATTAGGTATCAGGATGAAATCCTTGGACCCATTGTCAGACCATATGCTGAAGTAGTGGGTCCAGGGTTCCTCCTGGTGCACGACAATGTCCGGCTTCATGTGACGAGAATATGCAGGCAGTTCCTGGAGGATAAAGGAAATTATACTATTGACTGCCCCCAAGCTCACCTGACCCAAATCCAAGAGAACACCTCTGGGACATTATGTTTCAGCCCATCTGATGCCGCCAGGCTGCACCTCAAACTGTGCCAGAGCTCAGTGATGCCCTGGTCCAGATCTGGGAGGAGATCCCCCAGGACACCATCCGTCATCTCATAAGGAGCAGCCTCAATGTTGTCAGGCTTGCATACAAGCACATGGGGGCCATACAAACTACCGGGTACGATTTTCAGTTGCTGCAATAAAATTTTGGCAAAATGGTCTAGCCTGCCGCATCAGTTTTTCACTTTGATTTTCAGGGTGTCTTTCAATTCAGGCCTCTGTTGGTAGAGAATTTTCATTTCCATCAAACGATGTACCATCCTTTCGTTCCAAACACATTACCCAGTCCATATCAGCATAGATTTCCAGCATGATTTTTTCCCCCCGTGAGATCTGATGAATTTTCAAAGTGTTCCTTTAATTGTTTTGAGCAGTATAAAATGGATATACCCTGAAATGAGGTAAGTCAGAATGTCAGGGCTGGAACTGTAAACACTGGAATAGTTAACTAACCATTCAGCTAAAGACACATCACAGTCAGAGCTTTAGATTCTTTGTAAAAACACCAGCTTTAATTTGTCCTAACAAATGTTTTCCTTCAATGTTACTATGTAATTATGTGAGTAATTAAAATGATCACAAAACAAAAAGGTGGTTGGTACGCTGTGTGAAGCTTCGATGGCAAAGCACCGCGGCGCTGGGCAGGAGCACCTGAAAAGGAAAAGTACAGGCGCTGTTCCGGCTGATGGACCGCTGGATGTTTATTAAATTACCATTAGTATGATGAGCTTTTTAATAACCCTTGTACTTATAGCTGCTAGATACACTCATTATTAAAGTCATAAATTTGCCTGCCTACTAGCTTAGAATTTCCACTGAATAAGTGGTTGAGAAAATGCGTAGGCTAAAATTTTATTCTAAATTGACTGACAGTGTCAGAGTGTGTTCATGCATGTACGGCTTGTTGGGACCAGTGTTGTTACCGTAAAGTAAACCTGAGACGAAATAATTCATGAACTGAATTAAAAGTTAAAACTATTTACCGAAACAATGCGTCGGACTTTACTCTGCAAGAAGTATCACTACACCACCAGCATCTTTTTACATGGTTTATCCACAATATTTCCTCTTTTAAAAGATGTTGGGACTCCTGAGCTGAGGAACTGACAAAATGATTCACTTCCATAATGCATTTCTTTAAACATTCAGCATCCTGTCTAAAGCACAGTGAATGATTAAATGTGCATGTCAGTACATGTGCATGTCAGTACATGTGCATGTCAGTAAATGTGCATGTCAGTACATGTGCACGTCAGTAAATGTGCATATCAATACATGTGCATGTCAGTAAATGTGCCTGTCAGTACATGTGCATGTCACCCAGTCCCCCATCATTATTTTATATGGAGTAGTCCAACGCCCATACGTTAGTGATCTGAATACATTCTGTATATCGTTACGTTATTAAAACACATCAAACCACCATCTTTTTCCTAGTTTTACCATGATATCTCCTCTTTTAAAAGATGTCGTGGTTGTTTTTATCACGGAAAATTTTTTACCAACGTTATCAAGACAGTATGATATGACACAGCCCTTTTTCCACGTTCAAAGTTTCTAAAACAGCAGTACAGAAAACAAGGTGAAGCAGGAGACACTGGGAACGACCAAAAACCAGCCAGGTCGGAAGAAAACTCCTAATGTGAGAGATGACCGTTAATTAACCATCAGTTTCTCATAAATGGTAGGATGACATCAAGTGACCTTCTAAAGGAATGGGAAACATAAAGTGCAGGTGTGAAGTGCACTGCTAGGACAGCTTTTATCAGGCTCCTAGAAGCAGGGCTGAAGACC
This sequence comes from Cyphomyrus plagiostoma, assembly GCA_019775915.2. Classification (NCBI taxonomy): domain Eukaryota; kingdom Metazoa; phylum Chordata; class Actinopteri; order Osteoglossiformes; family Mormyridae; genus Cyphomyrus; species Cyphomyrus plagiostoma. The sequence continues at coordinate 1,267,466 of JABFEA020000001.1, read as the reverse complement.
CACAAAGCAAGGAAGAAGCCCTTCATTAATGAGAAACATAAAAGGACCAGTTTGCAAAAAAATGTATATTTTACACAGACGCACACTCATAAATTGAGAAATGAGAGAAGAAAAGATTTTGCTAAGGCTTCAATTTTTTCCAGAGCTGTATATCAGAAATACAGATACAGTCATCTAAACATCGCAGAGCACGCCATGGCATGACATCCATGTTTCCATCATACATGCTCCACTGGTGACTCACCTTTGACCTCCAGATACACGTGGTTCTCCTTCTTGCCGAGGGAGTTCATGGCCACACAGGTGTACTTGCCACTGTCTGCCTTCTGTGCCGTGTGGATCTGTAGGGTTCCGTTCTTGTGCTGCTCGTAATCATCCCCATCCAGGACGCTGTTCTGGCCCTCCTTGAACCTACAGGAGAAATGTGCTGAGATCAGTTATCCCCACTGAATAAGAGTGCTTCAATATTACAGTGTAGTATTGGCACAAGTTTTGTTTTCAAACATAGCTAAATCGCACTTACAAAATCACAACAGTTTCGTAGAATGAGGGAGTTCTAACTTGTCTACTGACCATGTGATACATGGACATACCATGTGATCTTTGGTATTGGGGATCCAAAGGTAGCGCAGTCCAGCAGTGCGGGACCGTTGGCGATGACCTGGTAAACTTTGTTTGGCCGTGTCAGCACCCGCGGTGGCTCCGCTGTAGGATAGAAAGGCCTGTTACTCTACAAGCACTGGTCAAAGGCAGCCCACACACTGGCTGACCAATGCTAGTGAAAGTCAAATGAATGCATCCTAAGAAAACAGCTCCATAGACATGAACAGCAACCGTCTATTAAGATTTTTATTGACAGCAAGGTCGGTCAGTATGATAAAATAGAGTACAACTCACCCAGTACATTGACGAAGGCATTGGCCAGCAAATAGCCAAACTCATTGGACGTGTTGCACTGGTACACAGCACTTGATCCAGGCTGAACATCACTAAAGATGATACTGTCCTCTTCTACTTTCCTGCTGGGGTCTCTAGGTGAATCTATCAAGGGATCACAGTCTATAAATGTAAATATGTGTATATATCCATATTCTTTGTATTGATGATATCACCCAAATTTAATGAACAGTTATCAAGTACAGAGGATGTGGTGGGTTTGGAGCCCAGAAGGACAGTGGCCAGGGGACACCCTGGATGGATGCCGGTCCAACACATGGCACACACTCACACACACTCACATGCCATGGACATAAACATGAAAATGACACTTTGCATTGACAGAGCTGTGTGATCAGGTCCTCCACCACAGGGACTGAGGGCCCACTCACTCTCAATGGGGATGCCATTCATTGACCAGCTGATGGTGGGCTTGGGATTGCCACTGGGAAAACAGCTAAGGACACCAGTCTCCTTGGGGGCCAGGATCAGGTTCTTGGGGGCTCTTATCCAGTACGGAGCAGCTGCCGTGGACAAAGCAGTGACATCATCAGTGAGATCAGAAAGAGCCGATCATGCAGATAGGCCTCATCTCCCTGACAGACCTTTCACCGTGACAGTGATGATGTGATAGACAGCGCCCTGTGAGTTGCTGGCCATGCAGCGGTAGTCGCCTGCGTCTGCTTCCGTCACATCTGAGATCATCAGGGTCTTCTGGAAGTTGTGTAAAGTTGTCCGGTTCATGGGTAGGTCCCCACTATCCTTTCTCCAGGAGATCTCTGGAGTTGGCCTTTTTTTTAGAACAAAAAAGGAGAGCAATTACACGTTTTGCGAGAATGTCCATGGCCACGCCTCTTGTTTTCCAGACACATTCAGTGTCCGTGGTGACATACAGGCCTTCAGCAATACACTCCAGTTGCAGAACATCCCCTCTGAGCACCATGGCCGAGCTGGAAGCTCCAGAGGGCACCAGGAATGTAGGCCGGCGTTCCCCCGAAGGACTGTCTGCAAACATGAACATGAAGAATGCTTTTTGGCAAAGGAGCTGAGAACCACAGCCTCGGTGTGGTCCTGAACCTGGCCAATGGGTCCTAACCAGGACAACTATGGAGATATATATCTTCTAATTCAGGTACAAAGACATGCTACCTGGTCCTGGAAAGCTGCTCTTGAGCATTTTGGCTCCATACTAACAAATGTACTCATCTACAGCGGGCCCTATTAAAAAATGTACTCATTTACAGCGGGCCCTATTAAAAAATGTACTCATTTACAGCGGGCCCTATTAAAAAATGTACTCATTTACAGCGGGCTCTATTAGAAAATGTACTCATTTACAGCGGGCCCTATTAGAATTCTTAAACAAATTTGGGAAAAAGACCACAAAACACAGATTTCATTCAAATCCAGTAAAAATGTACAGGCATGGAATGAGCGAAAGCTGGATGAGCGAAAGAGGAAACAAGAGGAAAGGAGAGTCAGGTGTCTGAATACTCCTATGCTTCTCTTCAGCTCAATGGACTGAGGAGTTCATAGGAGGATCCACAAAGAAGCCAGGCACTGGAGATCTAATCAAACCACTGCTTTTATGAACTGTTTTATCAGACAGAAATGAAAATGAAGTTTCTTCACACAAACTTTTACCGACTGTCAAAAGTTTCATGAAGAACATAGATCTATGACAGTTTAAAAAGGACCAACTTGTATATTTAATTTTTTCAATGAAATCTGATAATGGAAATGTTTTTTATATGAGACCAAATGTATAAAATTCTATTCAGCATCGTCTAAAGTGAAAAGTGATGTTAGTTTTCAAAATATTAAGCAAGTGTCCATTTCTCCTGTAAGCTTCAACACTGACAAAAAGCATGGAAATACAAAAAGAAATGTTAATCTTTATAGTTAATTAAAGAGAAATGTTATTTGTTATTTATTTTTCATTATTGGTTAAAAATGAGACAGGGTTGGTTAATTTTACAGTGAATTTCTAGCATGTTAACCCAGGTTTAAACACTAGGGGGCGCCAGCACTCACCACTAAAAAAATCAGTGTCATTCAAAAAAGCTGCCATTGTCTCATTGATTGCATCCACTGTAACACAACAGAAAGTCTGAATAACATTCAATGGTATGCAAAAATGCTTTCATATTTATAACTTCAGGATTGTCCTGAAGTAACACGAAAACAGAAGAAAGAAGGAATCATAAAAGGAAGAACACTTTATAATTGTGCTTGCTCAGTAAGTGAATTTCTTATTTTCGTCCCTGACATGTTGAACCCCTGAAGAAGAAATTAATGAGACAGAGTCCAGAGACCCACATAATGGTCATGTGAAACCACCATTTCCTTAAAAAAGTTATTTATTGTGTGGTGGCAGCATGCAAGTCTGTTCGCAATTGAATTGAATTTCCCTTACCATTGAGTACTCTGACCGTGATTGGCTGCTTCTGCTGAATGGTCTGTGTGTGCGGGAAACGTGCATAGCAGATATAGTCGCTGCGAGTGTCTTCTGTCCGGACGTTTGAAAAATATAGGTCTCCATTCAGGGCTTGGGAGACACGGCTATTCTGGGTAAGTCTCAGGAAATCTGAGGGAGAAATGGAAGACATAGGGTGCATCCTAAATCGCATTCTCGTTTGCTATGTAGTAGATGAAATATAGTAGGCGACGTGAGTGGTATCTCCAAATCCTCAATATGCATGGGGCAGTACACAAGCAGGACCTGCATAATATGAGACATTCTGACAAATCCTAAGCATGGATGAGACCATACGCAACCGCTACCCGGATGAAATACTACATTCTGCCAAAAACTCAGTATGGATGATGCAATATGCAAAATAATTGTACCCAGACGACATACTGCATTGTGCCAAATCCTCATATGGATGAGGCAGTATGTGACTGGTACCCGGATAACATACTACATTCTGCCAAATCCTCAGTATGGATGAAGCACTACGCGACCGGTACCCAGATAACAAACTATATTCTGCCAAAACCTCAGTATGGATGAGGCAGTATGCGAACGGTACCTGGATGACATACTACATTCTGCAAAATACCGAAGTGTGAAACTGATGGACACTACCCCATCCTACAAGGCCACAGGGGCAGCAAAGAATGTCCCTTGATCAGAAATATTTGTCAAGATGGCGGCAGAATTGCAATCTCTGTACAAATTTAAGTAGAAAGCAATGCCTGGTTACATAAGAGGGCTAGGTCAGGTTTTGTTTGATCATTTTTAACAGTTTTTAACTTTCACAGTGGTGAAGCAATGTCATTGGAAAACATTCGGTTTAAGTAATACGCAAGATGGCGACTGCAGTATGTTTAGATGCAAGCATACTCTTCTCATGCATACATAGTATGTACTACATTAACAGTCAGGTAGTTTGCTTCTGAGAAAATTCAGTATGTACTGTGTAAGTATGCGGTTTTGGCTGCACTCATGGATTAGCAAAAAGGAAATGAACCTACATCGTTTGTTTTCGCTACCCAAAACTTAGTTGGTCGCAGTATGTGTGATTTTATGGGATTGGTCAAAAATTAGGGCACATAATGTGACAGTCTACATGTCCTACACTTGGAACAGGGACTGGCATATTGCACTTGATTTAGACCAGTTGTACAGGACCTACAGGACTAGCAGGAGAGAACCAGCTGTGGTACCCCAGAGATTTCCCAACATGAGCCACCTTGGAATAGCATTGTATTCTAACAAGACATTATGCATGAACAAACAACGGCCCCAGAACGACAGGGCAGCTCTTCATGTGGCTGGATGCTGAGACTCCCCCGCCTGCATTCCATAAGGTCATCCCCGAGGCAGGTTGCCATGACAGCAGGTTGCCATGACAGCTTACTGTTGTCCATCCAGAAGATGATAGGAGGGGGAAGGCCAGCAGGTGGTTGGCACTGCAGAACCAGAGAGACACCCTCCTGCACGACGATGGGCTCGATTCTCTCCTTTGCCCATAGGGGAGACCCTGCCAGAGAGTTCATAAAAAAAAATAGTGACCCAAAACCACAACTAGGTGGTGCTATGCATACAAAAACAGCAATGGCAGAAGAGCAGCGAGCCATTGCTACTCAGCAGAGACAAAACAAGCACAGGCGAAAAAAAGCTGGTGGGGTGATGTGGGAATTAGGAGCCTGTTTTAAATACAAATTGGTGAACCTATTATAAAGAGTAAACAAAGGAATGAATTCCTTTGTGGAGGAGGTTTTGAGAAATACATGTGCACCATGTATGTACATGACTCAGCATCACCTTTAATATGGAATCATGGCTGACACTGCTTTCTAAGATGCACAGAGGTGTTTTCAGGGGTGTTTGGCTGTGATTCAGCCTGGAGGGAGTCTACTGAATGGTGCATTCTTACTGGACTGGCGGATGACAATGTTGTTGGACACTGCAGCCCCGTGCTCATTCCTGGCTGTGCATTGGTAGACGCCCTCGTAGGCCTCGGCCTTCTCGCCACTGATATCGATGACCAATGTCCCCGCGCCGGGCTTCATGATCACCTTGGGGTCCTTGTCAATGTCGAAGTGCGTCCCATTCCTGGTCCACGAGAAGCTACGTGTGGAACAGGGGTCTCATCAGCAAGAATTTTGGGTGATTCATCTCACAGAAGAGCCCCTCAGGGAGAGCATTGCTTGAAAAAGGTTCAAGCTCCACAAACCTTGGATGAGGCTTCCCTTTGGCTTCGCAGTGAACCACAATGTTCTCCCGTGGGTCAACAATGTAATCCTTCGGGGACTGATGAGTTATGGTGGGAGGCTGTGGCACTGAATTCGAGAGAGTGGCATCACACACAGGCGCACACCTTGACGCAGCCTTATGTAGCGCAACACCAGACAACATCAACAAAACACAGCAAAACACAGCATGTATCTATCTATTAAAACAGTGCTAATCTGCAAACAAATCTAATGCGATGAACAGCCAGAGCTTAAAACAATAAACAGCATCATGCACAATATGACAGCTTTTACACAAACTTCATCTAACCTTGACCTCACCCACAGATATCATTTATACCGTAAAATGTCGTGCTAACAGAACACAAGCACAATAAAGCCAAAACAAAATCAAAGAATAATTAAAACAAAAATAATAACAACAACAACAATAATATTCTGGACAATAACGTGAAAAAAGAACGAACATGAGGAACAATAAACATCAAATCTACTTAAATCCAGGCGAAAGCAACACAAAAATCCACATGGACAACAGAGAGCGTGCAGAGGCAGCGGTTTAAGTGAAGACGCTCCTTAAAGCAAGCTACGCTCACAGCAGGCATGGCCCAACTTACGTCCTTCCAGAAGTTTAGCTTTTCCCCCAAGAATCAGCAGATAAGCAGCAGATAGGCAGTGAAGAATACCAGACGTTAGTGGTGAGGAGACACTGTGCCAGTTGTGCTTAGCTTCCTGCCTCAGGCATGGCTCAAGAAAGCCTTACTGACACTTTTTTCCCATTTTCTGGTGCATCCAGACATCAGCTGGACATGTATAACCATGCGCACAGTGTTGAAGATGAAAGGTGAAGTACTGGGACCTTTTGTTAACATTCAGACGGGTTACTGTGCCTTATTACCTCAGCCAAGACGCTTAAGTACGATAATATCAGTAAGTGTTCAGTTATACTGATAACGCCTCACAGGGAAGGTAGACTTTTAGTAGTTATTTATACAGCTGACATACAATTTTGAGAAAATAGGATCAGACAATCCCTGAGAACCCGAAGCTCTTTTTCAAGGACCCAGCAGTGAAATCACTCTGCTACCCCCAGGACTTGAACTGGTGACCTTCTGATTACAGACATAGTGTCCTAAGCTGGTGAACCTGTATGAGGAGTAGATAGATGGACATGTGGAACACACACTCTTGGGATGGGGTAAGCTAGGCTCTCCACAATGAGTGTGACGAGAAGTTGGCAGGGTTTCCTTGGCTAGGTCAGGGGAAAACGGAGTCAGCAGTAGAGGTTTCCATCCCGTCAGCCAGCTCGCCCCCCCCCCCCCCTCTCTCTTCGTGTCCAAACCCCATCGACAGACTGGTTCTGGGAATGGCTCTGACCGACCTAATTTACCTGCTGATTCCAGAATTTTATTGGTTGAAGACAACCATTCTATTTTTGACCTCTAACAAACATCAAAAGTCATTCTGTCAGCGTTATAAAAGTATCTAGAATATGGATTTGTGACAGATGCAGAGTGAACCAGGTACTTTGAGAATCTCTCATCTCATCTTGATCTTCACATTGATGACCCATAACTGACACTCATTACTTAGTTATACTTGATTTGCATAGTACTTATACTTACGATCAAGAGGCACTTCCAATGCTGTGATCATGTGACCCAGGAGAAGGAGGATCGTGATGCTCACATGCAGCACACACTGCAATATACTCTCCATCGCCGATGTAATAGCTGAGACCCCACCCTCTACAGCTGAAGTGAAGTCCCTACCCCCCTCCCTCCTCAAGCAAGGCAGCACTTTAGATCAATGGCACCTCCACTTCAGAAAGCCAGCTAGAGTATGGGGGTGGGAGGGGCAATGAAGGGTTGGGGAGGTGGAGGAGAAAGATAACAAGCTCTGTTAACTAGCCACTCTAGTTACAAGCTCACTGTGCACATGCTCAATGGTAAGTTACCGTACCTGTGACTGGAGATGCAGTGATCCTGCAGCAGAGGAGACCAGGGGAGGGACCAGCCCAGAGACACGGGAAGGCAGTGATCCTGCAGCAGGGGAGACCAGGGGAGAGACCAGCCCAGAGACACGGGAAGGCAGTGATCCTGCAGCAGGGGAGACCAGGGGAGAGACCAGTGCAGTGCAGAGACACAGGAAGGCAATTTGCAGTCTCCCTAAGCAAGACAACAGTGTTTAAGTGCCACATAATCCAACTGATCTGGCTGATCAGCATCTGAAAAGTAAGATGCTAATAATGCTTTCTAACTCCACTTTACATAGATGTAGTTTTAACTTCTTAGATATTATCCAGATTTTTTAATGGACATAATTTGTCAGTTTCTAAAAATAATTTCTAGACAAATATGAAAATGATTCAATTTTTTTAAAACTGCTCTAAAAGCATTTGATGATGAAGCAGCCTTGACACCTTAAAAGCTCAGAGTGCAGGTGGAGATAAATGGAAACGGCATGAATTATTCAAAAAGAACAGGGCATTTCAGAGGGGGAAGATCAGGCCACTGGAGACAAATGTGGGAAAATTCAGCAAAGTGCGTCCTGAGTGGATAGAGAAGTGTGTTTATATTTCTGTCACAGCACATTAAATAATTTCAGGGTGTGGAGTCATTCAAATCACTTTGTTTAGCAGGACAGAAAGATGCAAATTATGCAAATATTTGCTAATATTTTTGGATTCACACTGAAATATATGCATACATATCCCTACAGAGATCAATAACGTATATATCTACAAGCATAGGTACCCCAAGGGATTTTAGGTACACACAGCTGGTTTGGGTAGAACCCCCTTTTGTCTCCAGAGCTGCTTGCGGGCTTGACTAGTTACGCATTCAAAGAGGCCTTTCTGCACACCTCTGTAGTATTGAGCTGTTATTTTTGCACTTGTGGACCTGTTAGCTAGTCAGTCTAGTCAGTCTCCTCTGACCTCTCTCATTAACAGGATGTTTATACCCACAGAATTGCTGATGACTAGATGTTTTTCTCTGTAAGCCCTAGGCCTAGACACTGCAGCGTGTGAAAATCCCCGGAAGGCGGCTGCCCCCCCCACCCCCCCCGCACCCCCATCAAACCCAGCGCATTCCAAATTGGTTGGATCACACGTTTTCCATTCTACTGCTCAGCCATACAGCATCCATTCCAAACCTTTTCATGCCTGCAGTATGTACTGAGCCACATGATTCATGCACACAAATATATGCAGAGTGGGCTAGAGGGCTATCAAAAAATTCAAAATACAACCATGGCCATAAAACACAGCAATCGCCATTGCTTGGTATAGTTGCCATGGATACACATCAAGCTTGTTGGAGCTGCTTTTGGAGAGTCAGTTTCAAAATGCTCCAGGCTCAAGCCCTTCTCTCTATGGCAACCTCTCCAGCCCATAATGCCAAAGATATACATCATTTCTCCCAATGAAGCTGGCCATCAGATTCCAGCAAAAATGCAGTGCTGGCAGGCAGCAATGGTGCTGGATAACCCAGAAAGAGGCAGAGATGGACAGAAGGGATGCAGTTTGTCAAGCTATGGAAAGTACAGTCATGAAAGAAAAGCCAGTCAGAGGTGGCAGATACCAAGGCATCTTTCTCTCTTTCGTTAGCATGTCTCCCTTTCCACTGCCAGGGAAATTTTACCGACTTTTCAGCTATTTCCATAATTTCAGCATATTCAATGGGTGTTTCCTGAAAATGTCATTCAAAGCTAAAGTGTAACTGAAGAAGGAAGTAGCCTCTACCATGTGCGATCAGCATGAGGCCACTGGTCTTCCCTCACTGGGCCATGGGCAGAAATGACTGTACTTCAGATTGGCCAGGAAACTGGTTATCAGTGGGGCGAGGATGAAAAGAACGTGATCCTGATGGTGATACGCCATAAAAGCTCTACTGGAGGCCGCATGCTGTCGCAAAGGAGCAAAAAAAAAAACAGAGTTTCATGAAACTTTGTGTCAAAATCTGTTCCTCTTTAGAGAAGGCACCAGATCCTTGACTTGAGCCTATTTTTCTTTACCCTGCCAACACTGTTACTTGGTGTTAGTTGCCATCTTATTTCCCTCTGAAGGAATTAAAAAGTCACAGCTAATTCCCTTGGCCGATATAAACGAGCACATTCTCTATCTTTCTGTAGCTTGTGATAGTTTGCTTTTAGATTGTGGCAGCAGGAGACGGGCTGGTGAGAATGATGGCTGAGGGCATGCCAGACAGACGGAACGCAAACACTGAGCACTGTCCTGCCACGCGTTCGTCCAAAAGCAGCCTACATGATGAATAAAGAAGAGTGCACAACTACAAAAAAAAACCTGAAACAGTAAAGTCCACAGTAGCCATTTCTACATATATGCATTTATTTCTATCTAGCAAACGTGACAGCTCAGGTACATGGTAAGCAGGACTGGAGCAGGAGCGATACAACAACATCTCACAAAGCAGGAATCTAATAAGACTGCTATTCAATGGCTATGAACTGCAACATTAAGAACATTCGGGGAATGTAAAGAGGCATCAGGCTAGCAGAGTTCCTGGAAAAGTCCTGTACTGGATAAGCATCTGGAAGATAGATGGATGGGATCTCCACATATGCACTTTGTTGCATGCAAAGGTCTGATTAAATTTCTGGGTTCCTTACATTCAAGTGCTATGCTACATCCTCATCCAATTTATATTTGCCTTTGGATTATGGTGAGATAAACTTCATAGCACTGAATAAGCTTTTCACTTCCTGTTCATCCAAACAGACGTCACTCACCTCACTTTGACCAAAGATAACGTGATGAAGTGAAGCTGCTGGTTCTTCAGAACATTTTTATTTAGCTAAGCGTGAGTCCACCTCCCGTGCACACTTCAGTGACTAGGTTATGCGTGATTTTTTTCCCCGTTTTTTATGGTGGTTGAGAAGGGAAATTCAAATTAACATTGCATAAAACATTTATCCATCCATTTTCCAACCCGCTTATCCTAGTGGGTCGCTGGGGGTCCGGAGCCTATCCCGGAAGCAACGGGCACGAGGCATTTCATAAAACAATATCACAAAAATAAAAACAAATTTACAATATGCAAAACACTTTTACCAGACCCAAAACCAATGTACAATAGTGAAAACAAATTTACAACACGCGAAAGACTTTTACCAATCACTTACAAAAATTTACAAGCGGAGCATCACAGAAAAAGGGTAGGCACGATACAGAGGTTTGTGCCGTGTCAGTCAAACAGCTTCGCCTGGTGAAGTAAACAGATCGAGGAACGTGACGTTTTGTCCGTTGTATGGGAATTATTACAGCCAACTGGCTCGCTTTTGTGTTTCCTGTAGGAAACGCCAACGCTGTTAAGTTATAGCCTCATATATTTGATAGTAATTTTTTCTGGCTTTAATAACTTTTAACAGAAGTAAGATGGGGCGTTTTAATGACAGAATTTTGATGTCCAGTACACAAACAACGATGCACATCGACTTTTTTGCGCTTCAAACCATTTTGTGATTTGTGGAAAATCGTGTTAATAGCTAACATTATAGGTCCTTTCAGCTGTAATGACATGGTGGTTAAGCATTTTGGACTCATGGCGACTGTTGCACACCCCTTTGTTTCCCAGAATGCTTTACGTACGAATTTTAATAAATTTTTGAATGTTCGAATGTGTCCGTATAATGTGCAATGGCACAATACATGAAGGCGTTAATAACTTTAAAACTAGACAAGACATGCACTTCTGGTGAATTGTGCTTTGATCAGTGGACTACAGGGAACAATGCACACCATTTGGATTTTCAGAATAACGTTCTCTCTAACAGTTATTAATTAATACATAGTATGCATATCATATGCCTTGGGGGCGAAGTCGCTCACATTTAGCAGCCTGTGCCGGTTACCACCCTCTAGTCTTGGTTAGGGGGAACAGGCTACATGACTGAGGTGACCAAGAGTGCATGGTTTCTCAGTCTCCTATTGGCTGTACTATGATCCAAACAGCGCACACGGAGACTGAAACAGATCACGGGTCACAGAGAGTTTATTTACAGTATGAGACAGACCAGTTATCCTAGTGAGGACCGCAATACTGATAACTTGGGAAGGGGGGATAGATGGTGCCAAAAGAAAGAACAAAATAAAACTAGTTCTAATTCCCTATACGCCCCCCCTCATAGTCTAAGCTGACCCTCCATAACATACATGGATCGGCACTCACCTTCTATCCTGGCGTGTTTAACAAAGTACATTCCTAGGGGCCATATGTAGCGTATACGGTGTATATATGCGTGCACATCTAACCTACCTGCCATAACCTTAAGGATTAATACAGCATTAATAAAACATGATATCGGGTAATGACAGTGAGTGTTTTCTAGGTTAAAAATCCAGAGTACAAAAGAAAGGAAGAAGAGGATGCAAGGACGACAGCAGAGGAAAGCCAAGGAATCGCCAAGGGCTGAGCCAACTCAGCAAAGTACAGGAAGCCCCGCCCCCATCATTAATGCCATCCCACTGATTGGTCCAACTTCCAGTACATAACTGAAGGGGAAACCTGGAAGTACCACCACACCAAAAACCCCCCTTGAACATAACAGGCCATACAATTACAACTCATGGAAAACCAAACAATGGCCCCATTTAGGCTCTGTCCATAATGCCACCCCCATAAATGCTTTTGGTCCAACAGACTCATAGAGTAGAGAACGAAACAAAAAAGACAGCGTTCCATGGAGGGAGGCATGACTTTCCACATGTTGTTTAATGTCAGTAAATTCCCATGAGTAGTACAGACAAAGTTAATGAGCTGTTATGGAAACCATCATGTTCAAGACAAGGCAGGGATTAACCAATCATGGGGGCCTTTTCTGATTTTCCTTGATACAGCCAATAAGTGGGCTCGATTCTGACGGGCCCAGGACAGCCTGGAGCTTTGACAGGCATAGAACACGTGAAACTGGGACTCTGCCCAGTGTTGGAAGCTGGGGAGCATCTCGAAATTCTGGGCCCCCTGACCAAATGTCACCTTTTTATTTAACCTTTATTTTTTCCAGGCAAGAACAATTTCTAATTTATATTGATACCCTTGGCTCCCCCCACCCAATTTTACGTATAATTATAACACATTCAAAGGTCCCTGTAAAGTGCTGGGCCCCCTGAATCTGCCAGGGTATCCGTGCCCCTGGGTAGGGCCCCTGTAAAGTGCTGGGCCCCCTGAATCTGCCAGGGTATCCGTGCCCCTGCTGTGCCCCTGGGTAGGGTCCCTGTAAAGTGCTGGACCCCCTGAATCTGCCAGAGTATCCGTGCCCCTGCTGTGCCCCTGGGTAGGGCCCCAGTAAAGTGTTGGGCCCCCTGAATCTGCCAGGGTATCCGTGCCCATGCCGCGCCCCTGGGTAGGGCCCCAGTAAAGTGTTGGGCCCCCTGAATCTGCCAGGGTATCCGTGCCCCTTCTGCACCCCAGGCTGGACGCCCAGGTAACGAAGGACTCCATGTAATTCCGCCTGAATTGACCAGGCTGTCTGCTGGGGATGATATATGGCCCCAGCAATCAGCCAATCAGGCAGGCCCTCCCAATGGCCCACGTTAAATGCAGAAGTCCTGATTGGGGGTTCTGTGATTTATCCCGTATTCTGCTGACCTTTAAGCACATCTTCATGATTAGTCCCTCCCAGAGCAGATTGTGATCTGCAAAGCACAAGCCATCCATCTGCATCTGTTGTTTTATGGTGGGGGTGCTAGCTTCCGAGATGATTCGCTGTAAGCCACTTCCTGTCTTCCCTTGACGTCCTGTCCAGGGCACCTCTATTCAAGCAGTGCCCTTTACAGAGCCCCTGCACCCCAGGGCTTCCCATAATCCTCTTCAGTCCTCTTTGATGGGGGAGGGGTGTAATAGATAATCAGTGTGTTTAACAGGTACATCATGACTCGCTCCTAATGGGCTGCCCAGAATCTGCAGCCTACTTTCGCAAGTGCCTTATGGGAAACGTCATCACTTATTCATGAACTCTTCAGTCAGGCAGTCTGGTTATATCTGTGCTGCCTTCAAAACAAACATCGTTAGCTACTCAAACTTACAAGGACACACAAAGGCCGACTCTACGCCATACACTGCAGTAATAGCGGCTGGCTTTGCTCGTGATGAAACCACCCAGGTTAATGGCCACATTATTTCCCTGCTTGCACATTCTGAGTGGGATAGAAGGAAGGCTTTCAATGTGCAGAGTTTCATGCTGGGGAAAACACTCATCGTCCCCCACCATTCACACACAAAACAAGCCCCTGGATCCTACCCCAAAAATGCTAATCAGAAAAAGAGTTTAAAAAAGGCTGGGTTTTTAGTATTCATAGGAACGGCAGACCGCCTGTACTGTGGCCTTTAAAAGACGACCCACCCCTACAAACACTTTCCACTGCTTTCTCACTGCAGCTAGGTCCATACAGCACACACAAGTACTGTAGCCTTAAAGAGGATAGATGAGTACAGCAGGTACACAATGCAGAAATTAGTACTTTACTGACAGAGTGGACAGTGTACTTTTTCTACAAAGTGCGTAAGTGAGTACTTCATCATCCACACAGTCAAGATACGAGTACTTCATGTAAAAAGTACCAAGTTAATTTCATAACCTGTGAGAAAACAAAAATACCTGAAAAGCTGATTCCTTCTTCTTTCAGTGGGTACAGCAAATGCAATGACTGAACAGGGGTAGACCAAACAGACCAAACCACAGAGAAATGTTCCAAAGGGGGTGACAATAATAACTAGGGCAATTTAAAAGAGTAGTTCCCCACAGAGGTGACTGAAATGAGACGAGCTGCTGATGGATCAGGATCTGGATTCGCAGCGAGTTTGGATACCCAGTTGAGACTCAGACCAGTCTCAGGGGTCATGGGGTCATGAAGCGGCGGCTGGTGCCTGTAAGGGAACAAAGAGGGGATTCTCCCAGGATCGACTCCACTGCACGCAGTGGCACTCATCAGCATCCATAAACGGGACGTGGACTGGGTCATCTGGGACCCATCACGAGGGTACACTCCAAAGAAACTCACAGCTGCCCTACTAGGAACCTCCTGGAACAGCCCCTGGGATTCCCGAAACTTCTTCCTAAACAGAAGCCTTGCTTTATCTTCAAAACACTCCCAGCCCTTTTTCATGAGCTTCAGATTGTTGATATGACCCACAGTGCCCCCCCTCACCATACACATACCAGAAAGCCAGGGGCCACTTGTCCACTGTGTTCTGCTGGTGTCTGACTCATAGCTATATGTCTCAGTCCATCTCAGTCACAGTAGGCAGGGTGACCCCCTCTCATAGCTTTAGGAATGTGTTTCCTGTTCTGAGGTCTGCTCTGGGACAACAGCCTCAGTGTTACAACCCTAAATGAGGAAGAACGGACCTGAGGGGCTGACTTAGTCTCCATGACAACAGCCTGGTCTCTGAAATGTGACAGATGTGATGGAAACGCCAAGCAGAGAGGGAGAGACATATCTGTCATCTCTCAAGTAAACTGTGTAAGCGGGGGAATTTACACAAGAGTCTGTCCCTGAGCGAGAAGTTTAACCCTAAAGTTTCAGTGTGCTGAGGAGAGCTAGGAGACACTAGGAAAAAGGCTTGATGTGTAAAAGCAGCTTTGTATGTTAAAGAGGCGTGGCGTGTTAAAGAGGATTGGCGTGTAAAAGAGACTTGGTGTGTAAAAGAGGCTTGGTGTGTAAAGGAGGCTTGGTGTGTTAAAGATGCTAGGTGTGTTATAGATGATTAGTGTGTAAAAGAGGCTTTTTGTGTTACACAGGCTTGGTGTGTAAAAGAGGCTTGGTGTGTTAAAGAGTGACATTTTTAGCTTGAACTCTTTAGGTCAAAAAAGAAAACCTCTCATTTTAAAAGCTCAGATACAAATTGCGAGATTTTATAGCATTAAATAGTATGTCTATTAAACCGTGTAATAGTGGGAGTGAGTGTGTCCTACAATGGACTGGAATCCTGTCCAGTTTGTCCCTATGATTCCAGGGATAGACTCCAGGCTCACCACCCTGTGCTGGATAAGCAGTGTGGATACCAGGGGGCGGACTAGCAACAAAAGCAGCCCGGGAATTAGCTGTCAAGCAGCCCCAATTTGATCGGGGGGGGGGGGGGGGTCTCCTTTCCCACTTGGTATATTAGGCCAGTCTTCACAATGGCTAGTCTGTGCCTGGTATGGATGCAAGTGCAAAATGCATCTCTGTAGTTA
>JABFEA020000001.1:1228414-1251432 GCA_019775915.2 Cyphomyrus plagiostoma | reverse complement strand
AAAAAATGCTTCTCTGTAGTTAAAGCATTGTGGTTGACCCTGGCGAAATGCATCTCTGTAATTAATGCACCGAGGATGACCCCGCTTAAATGCATTTATGTAGTTAAGGCACTTAGGAGCCCCCCCCCCCAAAAAAAAAAAAAATGCATCTCTGTAGTTAAAGCACTGAGGATGACCCCGCTGAAATGCATCCCTGTAGTTAATGCCTAGGCTACTGAAATGGCCATTTTTTCCCCCTAAGTTACCACATCCGGCACCTGCACCGTCAGGCACCTCCTCGCCTGTCACAGCAATGTTATGCCAGCCTCAGACAAAACTGTGCTAAGAAAACAAGTGACATCAGCCCTCTGTCTGGAGCTCCCCAGGGCCCTGTCCTTCCAACAGGCTTCGCATTAACAGCCATTCTCCCCTGGGACTGTGTGAACTGCTGACTGTCTCTGCCGGCCTATTCAGACCCTTTGTTTATGAGACTACAGATCACAAATGTCACAAACTGTCACCTACCTGCCCGCCAAAGACTGGCAGGGCACACCCCACCCTGGCTGGGGGGGAATGTTTGGGCTGGGTGGCATTGAGGGGGAGTGATCAGGAGATGACGTTTCAGCCAGGTTAGCCTAGCTGAAATCCTAACGAGCAGAGAAGGCTGAAGGCCTTAACGAAGAGAGGGTTTCCCGATGATGCCAGCTCACAGCACTGACCCAGGCTGATACTGTTTCGGTTTTAAACTCCCCCATGCAGGCTGTTTCCCCATCTGTTACAAGATCACACATTGCTTTGCTGAAAGGTCCGTACACTTTACCCTGTTATGGCCGTGATGCACCACTAACATCCCATAATCGCACTGCCTTAACTGGGAGAAGCTCATGGGAGATGTGGAGCCTGTGATGGGCTTTTGGAGCTAGAAACAGGATGTTGATCTGTGTTACTGTGCTGGGGCTTTTGGGACAACAGGAAGTAATTACTGCCGCCCGCTGGTGTGTGGAGGTCTCTGCAGCTCACGCTCCTAGCTGCAGGCCGCTTCGGTGCCCCTTTGTAACACCACAGTTCTTCATATAAACTGGGTTATTTCTAGCTATTTTGGGTTTTGGAAAAAAAGGCAGATTTTTTTCATCCTGTCTATAAAACAAGCTGTGCAAAATACTTTTAGATTTACTGGGACACGTATTGCGTAGTTATAAAATCGTAATCCATCCGCCCATATGCTCCACACTGTTTATCCAGTACAGAGCTAAGGTGCAACTTAAAAAAATAATGAAGTGATTAGCATTTTGCTGCTCACTGCGACAGGATCCTTCTTTACAATGAGAAGAAAGAGACCCAGAGCAGAGCAGCTCTCTGAATGATGGTGGAAAACCCCTCCCCCCCTCACCCTAAAGAGGGGTAGTGCCTGTGTGGATTGCAGACACCCCCCACCTCCGCCCCCCAATTCCGCATCCTTTGTCTCGGAGACAGAGTCTGCTGGCAGGGTTAGGCACATCCCAAGGCTGGGGAGAGAGGCGGCCGCCAAACGTGGGAGAATGCACACTGCATTGTGTTCCTGTTGAAGCCCACTTAAGTACACCCCCCTGTAGCACCGCCAAGGGGCCGGGTGCATCTACTGCATGATAATACAGGAAAGAGCGACAATCCACTTATTTGAGCATTCAAACACGGGCCGTAAACATCAGCTAACACGGACCGTCCTCGTTTGTTGCTTGAGTGCCGCGAAGAGGCCCAGCTGATCGATAGTGACAAGCTTTCTAACTGGATGAAAAAGCCGCCACTCAAAGGCAGGATGGCTCTGTATGGTCGTGGGCCGCTTACAGGGGGGCGTGCAGGACCAAGGGGCTCTCAGAGTCCTATTCAGATACACCGTGTGAATGCAAATTATTTCTCCTTCATCGCCTTTTAAAAGCAGCGACAAACCCATTTCAGACAGGGACCCCCAGACTGGGATATTCTGAGTGAGGAATCTAGTTAACTGTGTCGACATACACCCAAGTCGGTTCTAAAAACAGATCTGAACCCTGTTTTGATATGAAAAGTTAGTAAATGAACATTTACGAACATGCTTCCATCTTTCGCCGTTGGGCCTGGGGTCTGTGGGCCTGGGGTCTGTCCCGGAAAGAGTGGGGCAGGGGATGGAGTGTATATCTTAGGTCGCATAGTCACGCTAGTCGATTTAGGCTAACAGGCTCACCGCTAATTGTCTTCCGATTCCCAGGAATGGGAAGCATGAAAGGGGAAGCGCACAGATGCTGGGGAACGCTGCCTTTCAGAGACGATTGGGCAGCGTGCCGCCCAGGGGCCGGGTGAGAATTCAGGTTTTCATATGCAAAGTTCTGCAAACAACTCAAAGAAAGCCGACAAGAGTCAAAGTCAGACAAAAGTCAAACATCCACATTGTAAATCCGCGCCATCATACTCATCATTTTGTTCTCATGAGAAATTAGTCTTTAACTTAGCTTCCGAAGTTGAATGAATTAGTCAAGTTTAGGGAAAGAGTACAAGAAACAGGGAAAAAAGACATTCTGCTATTTATCTGTTAATGAATGTGGCATGCAGGCCCAGATAGGTCAAAGAGCAATACAACTGATAAAATACTCACTGGTAAGATAAACCGTTTCTACATTTCACCTGTAAATTTACCACAGAAAGACTTTCAACCTAGTACAATTTAGTCTTATTCCTTACAATCATGTTATTCATTATTACTGTCTTTCTGAACATAATAATCACAAATAATTTCACAAATAATCGGACAAATACCATATGGTGATAAAGCCCCTTAAAAGACATGCTGTCATGTGACACTGTCATGTGACTGACCCATCCCTGCCCACAGCCTCCTGTCTTGCAGGATGCTGCATGCTGGATGCTGGTTTACTGGCCAGTATGTCCTGGCATTGAGGATCAGTGTACATCCCAGATTACAACAGAACAAGCACCATCTTCCCACTGCAGTGCCATCGAACAGCCTCAGAGAACGCAAAATAGCAATCATTTAAAACAACAATCTCATACACAGCAGCAAAATAAGACAGTGAATTTAATCTCCCGTCAGTTATGTGTTGAGGTTTGTGCTCACCACCACAAACATCATATGGATGTGGTGTGGCTACCCACAATGCCCCTGAAGCATGTCTCCCGCAGGACCAGCAGCTGCGTTTACAGGCCGTCCTCACAGGTGCTCTCAGATCTGGCCTTCATCCATCACAACGCATCTCAGAAACAAGGTCAGCGCTGCGCTTCAGAAGCTTGTCTCTCACTTGTAAATGACCACCAGCTGCTCACGGACCTTCTGAAAGCAGACCAGACAACACACCAGCAGCCAAGGCCCAGCCCAAAGCACAGCGGGCGTCATTTGGACGACGAAGAACTTCAGTGAGAGTCAAAATCACCGACAGTGCTACGATAAAATCTGTGATTTTAGGCAGCATTCCAGATCCAATTGCATTTCTGAACTGACTTGGACATGTTGACTTTGAATCATGGCCTTGACTGTGACTTAAATAACTACAGCTTCTTGGGCGTGACCCCGCAACTAATAAATCACACTTAGCCCTGGTCCCGGCCTGCCCCTTTGTCGGGGGTATTTATTAGAGTATAGGCTTCGCTCTCCCGTTCACGCTGGCATCTCAGAGTGCAGCACGCCTTGTGAGGTCCGTCGTCCGGAGAAGGCTGACATTCTCTGCTAAGCGTCACACTTGTGCAGCTCTCGGTTTACACCGTATTGGAGAGGCCATTGTCAGCTAGCTTGCCTTCCCGGTGAGGCAGACCTGCTAGATAGGGAACAGAAGGCAACCTGCCATCCAGACCCCAGCCACATGACATGTGGCCCTGGATGGCAGCTCACTGCTGAGCCCTCTTCGTTTCACACTCCATCTTGCCATCTAGAAGGATGGGGCCTGTCTGACCCCAAGCAAGAAATAACAATGGTATTGCGAACAGGAGTAATTACACCGTGGCATGAGAAAAAGTACATACAGGAAAGTTTAGAATCTGCCTTGTCTTAACTATAATTATAACATAACTATATAACTACTATAAAATAACAATAGGTAACTATAAAATGGTGAAAAAGTAATAAAGAAAATATTTCAGAAGGCAGAAACCAAATATAATTTCCACAGAAAAAGAAAGAGGGGCTGCAAATCAGTAATAAAATATTGTTTTATAGTTATGACATTAAGATAATAACAAGATCAGACTGTTCTTAGAAACAGCAGGGGTGCTCAGGAGTGACTTACAGCCGCGCTAAAAAACCTAACCTTACAACTCCGGAAATATTCTCATTGGTAAAGCAATTAAACAAGAAGCTCTGTGTATTTAATGGAATGCAGTCATTTTCCCAGATCTTTCCTAACAAAAAAACAGCCATCAAAGGTGGTCATTCGGGGGCCCTGTGAGAAAAGGCTGGGGTCTTCTGTCCCCCCTGCCAGCTAGATGTGCAAGCCCCCAGCCAGTGACACTCTATTGATAATTAATACGAACGACAAGGAAAATATTAAATTGAGAGGAAGTGTGATTCCGTTAAACTTCCCTGCTCATTGCCCCCCCACACACACACACTCCTCATCATCCAGCTGGGAGAACACAACAGTAAGAATGCACAACAGTAAGGACAGCAATGCACACGCTCAATAACAAAAAGGACAGCAATGCACACACTCAATAGCACACAAGGACAGTGATGCACATGCACAACAGCGCACAAGGACAGCGATGCACACGCGCAATAGCACATAAGGTCAGTGATGCACGTGTGCAACAGCACACAAGGACAGCGATGCACACGTGCAATAGCACACAAGGACAGTGATGCACATGCACAACAGCACACAAGGACAGCGATGCACATGTGCAATAGCACACAAAGACAGCGATGCACGTGTGCAATAGCACACAAGGACAGCAATGCACATGTGCAATAGCACACAAGGACAGCGATGCACACGTGCAATAGCACACAAGGACAGCGATGCACACGTGCAATAGCACGCAAGGACAGCGATGCACACACGCAACAGCACACAAGGACAGCGATGCACACATGCAATAGTACACAAGGACAGCAATGCACACACACAACAGCACACAAGGACAGCGTTACACATGTGCAATAGCACACAAGGACAGCGATGCACACGCGCAACAGCACACAAGGACAGCAATGGACGCACAGGATAGCAGGAATGGAGAGGTTAAAAAGGCATTAAACCAGACACCTCTTCCGGGCTGACAGTGAGTGTTCTTGTGTGTCGGACACCCCTCATCTGCTACTGCTGCAACGAGTGACGCCTCCGCCGCCGGGTGCCAATCAGTCTCGACCTCCCATGGTCCTGTGTTTGCCCAAATGCTGCAGAACTCCCTCCCTAAGGTGCCAAACTAGTGTATGCCCTCAGTGGGGGTGTGGAGCTAATGGGCGTGTCATGCATCTGTCCCATCACACCAAGGTACCAAAAAGCAAGAGAATTACTCTGAATAAATCCAGCGATTCCCCTTCTTTCAGTTCAGAACATGAGCTCATTTCCTTTGTCTCCATGTAAAAGTCTGGTCCCCAGAGCAAAAGCCATCCATTCGACAAGTCCTCTGGGGCAATTCCAGAGACCTGCTAACGATTTATCTTTCAAGAATGCAACATAACAAAAAAACTAAGTACTAAATGTGATTTTCCATGCTGCACTGCGAATTCCGAACATAGAGGGTTCCCAGGAAGCCGTGTCCTACCTCTGGATGTCCAGGCCAGCCTTCTGCAGCACTTGGCTTCTCTATCAGTCCTCTTGCAGGGACTTCAATATCTATGAAACAAGTACATAACATGCTTTGAATCAAGCATGAAGGTTCACTATTGTCAGATAGAACTGGACTAATGTTATTTTATTAAATGTTATTTGGTCCATTTTTCAAGCAGCCAGCCACAACTGCCTTCAGAATAACCTTTATGAAGTTCACATAAAAATTGGTACTTTGTATGATCTATCTCAAGACAGTGCTCAAGAAATCCCCCATGACATCACACAGTCATGTGATCACACAATGTAGCCTGACCACATTGAACTTGCTGACTGACTTCTGGCAATAAAGCAGTCCTGGGAAGACCAGCTGTGACACTCACTTACTCACTCACTTAAGGCCTGGAGGAAGCCTCCTGAGACACAGACTGCCAGACGTCCCACCACTCAGTGACACGCCCACGGCCCCTGAGGCACCATTTGTGGCCTGACGCCTGTGGTCAGAGGTCCTGGGTGGTTCTGCATGTCTTCACATGTGGGGGGAGCAGCAATTATGGCAAAGAGCAGTGTCACAGGGTACCACTATGATCTCCCGTGGGGGTCAGCTGTCACACCCTCCCTGCTGAACTTGGTTCCTCTCTGACAGAGGATTTGTTGTCTGCCTACAGTAACTATAATTAGTTGCTGGCCTCAAATGGTGATGACTACAGCAACCACCAGCACAATAATGCTGATTGATGCAATGATGGTGTTTTTTTTGTTTTAATGCAATTTAAAGAAATATAGAATGAAACATCAGATATGAAGAACCTCAACATGTTTCTGTAATTTTAATACACCCAGTATGGCACATATAAGCATGGCACAGATTATGCAAGTAACCCCCAACTGTACCATTACGGTCTGCAGCTGTCCGAAGGAATCCTGCTCAATGTGGCAGGGAATGACAATAAATGGAAAGGTGCTATAAAACCTGACAAAGCAAAGTTTATGAAAAAACAGGACAGTGTGCGACTCAGGAAATTAAACCTCTGTGTTTGTGATGAAAAGGTTGCAGGTTCAAATCCTGTCCTTGGTAGTATAGTCACATGTCCATTGGACTCCAGGCCTTGTGTGTTCTGACACAATATTTCCATGATCATCATCAAAATTATCACAGGAGACAGGACAGCTTTGGTTCAGATCCTACATCTGCGTGTCCTGGCCATGCAACATTCTGTCTGCAGTTCATGGTTCTACCCTCCTTGGTCCACTCTCATTAGGTACTCGTTATGGCCGACCATTAGCGCCTCATGAGCCTCGCTCTTTCAGACATACTCGACCTAGTCGTCTGGCCATAATCATCTGGCTCTTGCCAAAGTCTTGCTTATATCTTTATCCTTGGCCATTTCTTCTGCATTCAGCATGTTGACTATGAGTACAGAATATCAGCTTACAGTCTAATATATCCCAAAGCTTGACATGCACACTTTCTACTAGACAGTCAACATTATTCCCTTGACATGGAGCATCACATGGTTTGGCTTCTCAGTGCACGAGGGTGTAGGTTTCAAAGGAGAGAAGATGGCGTATGCGAATATAAGAAGCACTCCAGTGTAGCTGTGCAAATGATGAATAAAGCATCATTTCATTTGCTTTGTCTGAGGTGTGTCGCTCTTCAGTGTGAAGCCTCTGGGTCTGACTGCGGTGCTCCGAGCACCGTGACCAGGCTAAGCTCTCTGGCCGATGACCAGGTCTGCATGGCTTCAGGCCAGCCAGATGATAAGCCGTAAGACATCCATTTCAGTCACACATCTCCCAGCCTCACCACGATTTACCGGAAGCCCTTGTCAGCACACAAAGAGAAGAAGAGCCCACCATGTGAACATCAGCAGGCTGCAGGAAGTCTGAGATTATTTTTTTCTTTTAATCTATCTTTTAATTTATCAAAATTCTGATTAACTGTAATACACCCAAGGCAGTAACAAGGTCACTGTACATCTAACCTGGAAGATTAAACAGAACTAACCTACATCCTCAGTCTGCAGCTGACTGCTGGAAATGGCTGTTCTCTGTGTTTGAAAACATTGAAGATCAATAGCAATTTAACTACGTTAAAAGAAAAGTACCCACAGCCATATTTCATGTCCTGCTCCCAATGAATGGTTTAAATATAGAAAACTATCCCATTTCCCACTCAGAAAGATTATACAAGATTTACTTTGGCTGATCACATAAACCCCGCGACCCCGATAAGCTTTACAGAAATAAATCACAGATTGAAAATCTCGAAGAAAACATTTTGCATAAATCAGTGGGTTAAGATTATTGAAAACTGCATGTAATTACCCTGATTAAAATTACACAGCTCTGTGCATGTCGGGGTACTAAAAGTACTGAAAATACAGTGGTACTTTGGAATACAAACTTAACTCGTTGCAAAAGGCTGGTCGACTTGCGATCTGCTCGTGGTCCATGTTGAATTTCCCCATAACAAATAATGTAATTGAAATTAAACCATTCCAGACCCTCAAATGACTGCTTATTTAAAGGTATCTACCCACCTAACTAATGATAAAAGCTCTGAAGCGAGAGCAGACACACGTGCACCACCTTTATGTCTCGCTATAATTTCCTTTTTAAGTTCTACAGTTACTCTCACTACTTTCCTCTTTGGTTTGCTGCTGTCACTGCTCACTTTCTTAGTGAGCAGTTTCTTAGATAATTACAGTATCACTAAATGTACTGTAGATGAAGCAGCACAGCTTCTGCACGTCAAACTATTTGGTCGTGAGGTACCATTCATGGGCATCAGCATCCCAGTAGGTCCGTTTGCAATTGTTGTTTTCAATCTGTACAAGTTTTAGTGGCAACGGTCAGGTTCTAAGACTCCAGTCAAGGTACAAATCGGAAAAAAAATGGACCGACCCGTTTGATGTCCAAGTTGGTCAAGTTAAGAGGCGTTCAAGTTCCAAGGTTCTACTGTAATTTATTTGAAAAAGAATTTACTTTCAAATTGTAGGACTGTATGTCACTAGGCACTTTTTGATGAAAAAAAAGGTTAAAGCTGGAATAAAACACAGGTGAAGCAGAGTTTGCTGGTCAGAAGCCACATTGTTTATGCTGTTGTATAGGATAATTCATTTCCATACATATGTACAGCACAACAATGGATGTCAGTCATAATGTCACACCATCCATCTCCTCGTCAGGAAGAGCACAGCTGCATGGACACACACTGTGAGTTTAAGCTCGGCAGATATGTAAACAGCAAGTTTTTCATACCATACATAAAGTTATAGTTTCATTCAGCCACTATAGCACCCCCTGCAGGGAGGACGGAGTCAATGCTGTTTGCAAGGTACCGGAGGAATTTAAAAGGACACAAACACTTCTGTGAGGTCCAGAATTACTGAAGCGCGGCATGGTGCTACACCATGATAAATGGGACCATCGAGACTGGCGATGATGGTGGTGACTGGGAGAGGGGCGCGCAAGATATAAAGAATAATTTCTGTTTGGGATAGGGAGCCAGCTTACCATCCACATTCCATCATGCTGATATTTTTCATTAGCATTGTAAGAAAACCTCATTATAAAATAAACATCACAATTACAGACTAATCATTGAACCTGATGGAAACACCATGACATGTGCAATATGGGTTAATCCATCTCATATTTAAGAAAAACTTTGCACATGTAGTTTTCACATCTTGTATATTGTGAAGCTGTTTCTGAAATATCAGTCCCCCACCTTTAAAACTATAATTATTACAGGTCTTTAAATCTGCTGTCAGGGATCACACTGTCAAAACAAGTCCAAACGCTTATAATCATATAACCAGATGTTTACTCTATAAAATTTGAAGGATCTAATGGAAGCATTTAATCAATATAGATATTGCAGTTTTTAAATGGCCTCTCAACACATGATTCTAGAAAGGCCCCATCCCTTGAAAAAAATCTTTTGCAAAAACAAATGACAGCAGAGACCTAAAATTTTGTACTTTTCCCATTAGGAAATAAATCTTCCCTCTGGAATTTTTTTAGGCAAATCTGAGGTGGTCAGGTGGGAGGCGTTTGATGGACTGACATGGACTGACCCATATGGATCCTCCTTGTAATAGTGTGATTAGTGTGAATAGCAGTGCAAAAAACCTGCACTGAACCAAGAACATTACCGGATGAAAAATTCATACCATTTATGTAATAAAAAAAGCAGCAGCGACAACATGAACTGAGAGGTTAACAGGAGAAGACAGTCACTGTCTGAATCACGTCTGGCAGCAATTCTGCTAAACCAGGACCGGTTGTTCAGATATAAATATATGCAAAGATCTATTACAGAGAGGAAGCCTGCAGCTCTACAGCAGCGTGTCTGTCTGGATGCAGCAGGGGGAGAAATGCAAATGGAAGGTGTTTGTTTTTACCTTCACAACCTCGGTCACACCCACTCTGCAGTTAGGGCTGAAAGGCGAATGGTTGGTATACGTTTTTACCTTCATAGCCACGGTCACACCCACATTGCAGTTAGGGCTGAAATGCGATGAGCAGGCATACGTTTTTACCTTTATAGCCTCGGTCACGCCCGCTAGCAGTTAGGGCTGAAATGTGAATGGTAGGTATCTGTTTTTACCTTAATAGCCTCAGTCACACCTACCCTGCAGTTCACAGTAGCAGTGGCACAGACACATGCATATACTCACCCTCAGAAACATACTCACCTGCAGGTTACAAACATACAAAAGAAAATGCAGGGAATCACTTGGGTAGCTGGAAGGCATATAAGTAAAACATCATGCCGTTTTCTAAGAGGTTGCATGCTACTACAACTCTTATTTAAACATCTGATGTTTTAATTTGCAGGCATTTAAGCACTTTAATGAGAAACATTTCGGCTTAATATCACGATAGACTAACAAGGGCTCTTATACTGCATCTGACATGTGGCGTGTTGGAGCGGCAGAGAGTTGGGGGAGGTGACAGAGAATGATGAGATAACAAAATGTGAGACGGCTTTACTAGCCAGAGTCTCAGGGGGAGGACAGCTCACATGGACTATGATCCCACTGTTCTGGGCTTATTTTAAGGTCAGGCTTTCAGTGGGAACTTCTGTTTCACAGGTATGCAATTAACAGAATGTCCATAAAGCATACGGGCACCTGGCCGCACCCACAATTCCACTTTATGGCACACCCATGATTATGCTTTATGGTACACCCTGAATTCTGCTTTACGGTACATCCACAATATCACTTTACGGTACACCCAAAGTTCTGCTTTATGGTGCACCCACAATGCCACTTTACGGTACACGCACAATACTGCTTTATGACACAGCTGAAGTTCCACTTTATGGTACACCCACAATTCCGCTTTACGGTACACCCTCAATACTGCTTTATAACACACCCACAATTCTTCTTTACGGTGCACCTGCAATAGCGCTTGTACGCTATACACACAATACCGTGTTACGGTGCACCCACAATTCTGCTTTACAGTACACCCTCAATACCGCTTTACAGTACACCCGCAGTTCCGCTTTACAGTACACCCTCAATACTGCTTTATGGCACACCCACAATTCTGCTTTACAGTACACCTGCAGTTCTGCTTTACAGTACACCCTCAATACCGCTTTATGGCACACCCACAATACCGCTTTACGGTATACCTGAAGTTGACGTTACATGTCATTTCGTCGCTGTCTTCCCTGTTGTGCCACGAATAAACCCTGTTTGTCCTCCATTGCGGCTCTGCTCGCCTGCTTCCCTGCTCTCCTCCCGACCATGCAACAACGTAACATAACAGAATGACCATTCTCACCGAAAGCACAGCGCAGCAGGACGAGCACCAGAGGCTCGGTCTGCTGCAAGAGGCTGCGTACTGGCAAGCACAGCCGGAGGTACAGGAGGATCCGCTAGCCCTGGAGCTGGCCACCCGCGGCAAGGATCTCCTAGAGAAGGAGCACCCTCCCGGACAGCAGTACCCGCTACAACAGGTACGCCGATGCTTCCGCCGCCTACACCAGCGGCTCACAGAGCGGCGAGTGGGGCACGTCGCTCGGAGCATGGCCGACGCGTCGGAACTGGCTCCGCTTTCCTTCGTCAGCAGAGACAACGGTGGCAGCTCCTACGCTTGCCCTGGGTGCCTGCTACCTGGTCGCCGCCTGGGAGATGGTCAGTGGGCGAGGAAGCTCCCCGCTTACCTGGGGAGACACCGCCCCAGCTTGCCCAGGACGCTGGGGGATAAACCCGGTGATCGACGCTGCCGCACCCGAGGCGCCTGCTCCGGACCCGCCTCCGCCTGCAGCTGCTGCTGCACCCGAGGCACCTGCTCCGGATCCGCCTCCGCCCGCAGCTGCTCAGCCTGAGGCCGCCACGCCACGCCTCTCCTGGGGCACGC
The DNA here is from genome assembly GCA_019775915.2 of Cyphomyrus plagiostoma. Classification (NCBI taxonomy): domain Eukaryota; kingdom Metazoa; phylum Chordata; class Actinopteri; order Osteoglossiformes; family Mormyridae; genus Cyphomyrus; species Cyphomyrus plagiostoma. The sequence goes on along the minus strand of JABFEA020000001.1, from coordinate 1,239,328 downwards.
CCGGAGTGCGCGTCTTTGGGGGGGATTTTGGCCTGTTCCTGCTCTGCCCACGGCCACGCTTGTTCCTGCTCCGCCCACGGCCCCGTTTGTTCTTGCTCCGCCCGTGGCCCTGCTCCACCCGAAGCTGCAGCCGCTACCACGCCCGTGGCTCCGCCCGCAGCTGCAGCTACACCGGCCCTGGACCCGTCCGGCCTGGAACTCTCTGTCCCCGAGGAGGTCCAGGACAATAACACCATCGCTCCTCCTCTCATGGCAGAAGAGGAGGAGCTCGAGTGGGACCCCTCGGGGATCCAGTTCCTGGGTCCCCCTGACCTAGGTGGGCACCCAGCTCAAACCCCAGTGCCCCAGAGAGGTGGAGCCCAACAGGGTCCCCACCTCTCCGTGTCCCGGAAAGGGAGGGGGCACAAACGGAGGGTCAGGGTCCCTCCGGTCCCGCTCCCTGGCGCACCTGTGCAGCCCCTGGCCGATGTCCGGTGGCTGCCTGTGGGTCCTCCAGCTCCAGGTCGGCGGTCGCCGCCGGGTTCCCCTCCGGTTCCTGCTCCAGCTGGGCATCGGACGGCGCCTTCGCGGGCTCCGGTTTTGCCGTCGCCAGCGGCGGCTTCCCCCTCTTGCCTGCTTGCGCCGGTGATCTCTCCGGCTCCCCCTCGGCCATCCCTCGGCCCGTCTCTTTGGCCCCTGCAGGGCCCCATCCCTTGCCTGGATGCCTTTGGGAGCCCTGGTGTCCTTCTCCTGTTTCGGTCTCGTCTGCTCCTCCTCCCTTTGTCCCGCCTGTTTCTTCTGGTGGTCCTTTTGTCCCTCGGTTCACTCCCTGCCCTTTCGTTCCACCTGGTGGTGTCCCCTTAGTCTCTCCCTTCTTTGTTTGCTTGTCCGCATTCTCTGTTCTCTGTCAGGTCCTGTCCTTCTGTCTTTGTGCCAGTTGTGTGTTTCGGTTCTGTTCCCGGGTCTTTGTTGATATTCTGATTTTGTTTTCCAGGTCCTGCTTTCCCAGTTCGTCTCGTCCGTCACCTCTCCTGGGGCGCGCCCGGTGTACACGCCTTTGGGGGGGGTTCCGTCACGTCCAGCTCCGTCCGATCCTTGTGTGTGCCACACCCACCTCGTTACCCCGTCTCTACCTCACCTGTCTCTTGTTGCTGCCTGCCTGTCTTCTGTATATAGTCTGCGTCTGTGTAAGTTCCGGCACACTGGTCATTGACGTTACATGTCGTTTGGTCGCTGTCTTCCCTATTGTGCCACGAATAAACGCTGTTTGTCCTGCTTCCCTGCTCTCCTCCCGACCGTGCGACAACGCAACATAACACAGTACACCCTCAACACTGCTTTACGGTACACCCACAATACCGCTTTCCAGTATACCCTCAATACCGATTTATGGTACACCCACAACACCGCTTTACGGCACACCCACAGTTCCGCTTTACGGCACACCCACAATACCCTCTCCTGCCACCGTACAACCGGAAAATGTCGGCATCCCCATGGCTGTGACTGAGCCCTCCTTTTCCGTAAGCAGAGGCCGTGTGTGAACTCAGACCCCAGAGGGACCCTGAATGTTGGATGTAACAACAGCATCACATTAAATAAACATGAGGGGAAATAAGAGAGGAATAATCCTGCTATCCTGTCAGAAGCCAAGACTGGCTAGTAAACAATGTCCCAGGGCATGTTTGGGATTTATTCACATGCAGCCCAGGGGTGGCACAAGAGCAAAAGTGATGTCATCTCCCCTGGCCAGTGACAGGGCCTTCTTATACCATAGCACATATTAAAGCCCATAAAATACAGTAAGTGCCCACAAAGGTTAAGTCCAATAGCTTCTAGAAAAGTGCTGCAGGTGATGAATGACCTAAAAAGCCAGATAAATTACATTCACACTTTATGAGAGATATGAGTGCTTTTCTATTAACAGTCCCATTGACACCTAAGGCAAAGAAACCAGAATTACATGTACATTCGTTTTTATATTATAGTAATGCTGAAGGAAGATCACTGCAATTGTCTCACAAACTAGTTTAATTTACGTAATGCAACACTATTTTGTCACATCTAATATACAAACACGTTTTTAGAAGGTATTGTCCAGTTGAATTTTAAAGATGAATCTTTTTGCAGTAAAAAATGGTTTAAAATGCTTTAAGGATAAAGGCATGACATTAACATAAAATTCACTTGTGATTTGGGCTGAGACCACAGAAATCCAGAGGAGGTAAGCTTTTTCTGGCAAGCTGAAATACTTTGGTAATACAGCCTGGTTCTGACAATGTCCTAGGTTGATGAAGACCCTCTGAGACAAAATCTGTGTATCTGTTCAAAGTATTAATACATTTATGTCACACAAGACGAAAGAGCACATACAAAAAAACAACAGTTTAACCAACCAAAACTAAAGACACATGTAGTATGTGTTTACTATTTCACTGAAAACAGTGGTATCCAATTTAAAAATTGCTACACTGACGCTTTGAAGTAAGCTATCACTGGGGGAGATGATGGGCTAGTCATTGATGTTTTTTATGATGCATTTGTTTCGTTGCTGCACTGTAGCGATTCCTGGAGCGAGAAAATCTTGCCGCGGTGTTTCTCATCTTTAACTTGGACAAACGACACAGGAAGGAGTCAAGCTTTCATGCAAAAAATCAAGTGACCAGTCTACACTGAGGATGAGTCCATTCCAGAAGGAAAACACACTTTACTGAATCCTTATAAATGCTTCCACCAAAGACAACGGTTTCTTTTGTTCTAAATCAGTCAAGCTGAAACCATTGATAAACACAATTTGTCTTTTGAGGCCCAACAGCCACCAATCTGTGACCTTGCTCTGTTTTCTTTTTACTCTCAGTGGGGCAGATGGGAAATGAGGGTCTGCGACTCATGTCAGCGAGATGCTACGTTGCTCATTTTGGAGATAATTTTGTCCCCGGGCTCTTTTCTCCCACACGGCTCTGCTATGGTGACTGAACCACGCAATCCACCAATCACGCAGCCAGCCTGAAATGTGCCTGTAATTACCTCTGCCCGTCTTCACAAATGTAATGTTTCCTCGGCGATCTGAAAGCGACAAGTTAGCCCTGAATTGTGACATTCTCAATAGGAACCCAAGTGAACCCTGTTTTACTTCTTTGCACAATTAATAATGAGGTCTGAAGATCCTCTGTGTGGCTATCAGCTCAGTCCAAGCTTCTTTGATTGCTTCTCACCAAACTCCTCACTATTTTATTCTTTCCCTGTAATATATTGTGGAAGGGCTTGGTATATGGGACTGCTGTAAATGTTTTAGGCCTTAGGCATAAAGAAATGTGTACAAGCTGTTTGTAGAGAGCACAGCATGTCTGGGAGGTTTAGCGTATTGGGGCAAGTCCATCCATCCATCCATCCATCCAGCCTTTCACCCATTTTCTGCTGCTTATCCAGGGTTGGGTCATGGGGGAAGCAGTCTAAACAGGGATGCCCAGACCTCCCTCTCCCCACCCACCTCCCTCCAGTTCCTCTGGGGGATACCAAGGCGTTCCCAGGCCAGCCCAGAGATGTAATCTCTCTAGCGTGTCCTGGGTCTGCCCCAGGACCTCCTCCTGGTTGGACATGCCCGAAACACCTCCCCAGGGAGCTGTCCAGGAGGCATCCTAAGTAGATACCCAAGCCACCACAGATGGCTTCTTATGATGCAGAGGAGCAGTGGCCCTACTTTGAGCCCCTTCCGAATGTCCGAGCTCCTCACCCTCTCTAAGGCTGAGCCCAGACACCCTGTGGAGGAAACTCATTTTCTTCCTTGTGTCTGCGATCCCATTCTTTCAGTCACTACCCAAAGTCTGTGACCACAGGTGAGGGTTGAAACGTAAATCGTCAAAGCTTTGTCTTCACGCTCAGCTGAATTGGGGCAATGAACTAGCAAAATGGAGATAAGAGGAAACCTATGGTTACTTTTGGAGTCTGTTGAGACAAGAATAATTGGCTGAGGTTAAAAGAGGTGTGAGACCTACAAGCTGCTTGTTTCTCAGAAGGAAACAATGTAATTGATCATGTCCTGCAACATGACAGACTGTGCTAATGCGGATGATTTTACATCTATAAGGAACATAGAAGCTGGACACAGGAGTGGCAGCGATGGTATGACTACAGGGACTAGACTGAAGCTCGGACAGTGTCTGGTGATGTTGAAGCTGATTTAAGGCACCATGGCAACCTCGCACAGGACTCTCACTGCCATGGCAATGAGCAGATGAAAGTGGGGGCTTGTTCTTCCAGGATTTTAGGATTCAGGTATTTCAAATGCTTCTTCACAAGCATCTTCAGTAGAAATGCGCTTCTACCAGAAACAGGAATGGATCCCCATTTTGTGGCAAGTGAGCTACACAGTCGAGGCAGAAGCAGAGCCTCATTCATTTCACAGAGGCACAAATTTCTAATCCAGGTTCAAAGCTCACTAGGAATTCCCCCAGGGGCCCTATCACTTTGCACGTGCATTGTCCCCCACTGCCCATTGACCACTAACTATGGATCTGCTGACTGTATCGCTCTCTGGTAATGCTATTGCTGGAGCTGCCCTAAGAGGACTGTTTCCTCAACAAAGGAAAGAAAAAACAATAATCGTCCAAGGCAGTCAATCATCACCCAAGAGCAGCTTCTGACTTAAACAGTGAATGTTTGACATTCTTGCGCATCACCTGGCAACCTCATCCAGGACAGATTTATATGCAGTTGCCATTGCAGTGATATAACAAAGCCTCTGCTCTACGGCATGGAAAGGGCCGTAGTGTGTGACGGTGAGGTGGGGGGGGGAGGGGGCGGGAGGGGGTTGTGGCCTTACTGGCTGTGCAGCCCTCGACCCAAATGCGTGCTGAGTGCCTCTGGGCTTCACAGAGGGATTTAGTGTCACATGCCCCATACTATGTGTCATAAATCCTCAAAAAATGCTTTTCAATGCAACATCAAAGAGTCAGTCACGCATTAAAAATGGGTCACGATGTAACACCTGTCAGAGCAGCCCAGTGGTTTGTGATCCTGATTCATGATCATTTCATAAACACAAGCAAGTTTCTCTCAGCAGAAGCTGATCAGGACAGCTAATCTGCTCCCTGACGGGTTCCTCTGCATCACCAGCTGGCTGCTTACTGCGCTCCCGCCTCATTCTCCTAGACTTTACATGATTAAAAGTTTCATCTGCCTTTTTTGCTGAAATGAAGGAAGTACCTATGGCTTCATCCCCTGCCTGTGTTGCTGACTGCAGCTTTGTATTATTACCCGCGGGTAAGGCTTCATGACATCAGATCTCGACATAATCGCGATTGTATGGCTCATGCGCAGTAATCACAAGGGTTTTAGATGGCGAGCGAAACATTTGTCTGGATACCAGTTTATTTACACCCACAATTTCGTAAGTAAGTTAGTAGTATGCCTAAAATATTATTAATCTGTATAAATCTGGCATATCATTATGTTTAATAAACTTGTCGGACTTCAAACTGCAAAAAGTACCGCCACACCACCAACATCTCTTTATCTGGTTTATCCACAAGATCTCCTCTTTCAAAAACCGCCTCAACCGCCCGATCAAGCGAGCCCCTGCTTTTTGGGCAGTTCTGCTGTGTCTAGTCCCAGCGACTCATTTTTCAAAGCAGCCTATTATGCCAGACTTCCAAACAAGCTTCAGACGGGCGCTAAACAAAGGCAGCGTGTGATCGGCTGCGACGAGGAGCCATTGATTTCCATCTCGGCACGGCATTAGATCAGTGTCGGCTTTTCATTCCCCGTCTCTTGCTTCCATTTTCAGCCATCTCAACTCACACTGGATGAACGTCGTTTTCTGTGACCGTAGCAGAGTGCTGCTCAGGAATACTGATGCCAGTTGATACTTATTTTAAACTTGTCGATGTTTCTGAAGGCTGTACAGCGACAGATTTTGATTTGCATCCTGTCCTTGATCCTTTCTGTAGAAGCCAACTTTAGCACTGGGATTGACAGCCCATCAGCATCTCCAAGTCCGACTTTAACTCCATCTCCATCTTCCCCATTCCAGTCCTTCCAGAAAAAGCAATTGTAATTGTAAAGCTTACTGAGTCCTGACATGCGACTTCCTTGAAAGGTTTTTCTGCTGGAGGCCAATCAGATAATTAAATAAAATTAGCTTTGCCAGCAGGAAATGCATTCTTGCCCATGGCTGGTTTTATAAGAGTGATGTAGGAAACACCTCAAAATAAAACTATAAAACTTTACGCACACGCACACACACACACACACACACACACACACACACACACACACACAAACAGTAGTACCTCGGTTCTCGAACTCACTAGAACTAATATACAGTATACACATATACAAACACACAAATATATATACACATAAAAGAATTTCTAAAGAAAATGAATGTTTCCTAAAAGTATTTTTAAAAGTCCATTACACAGTACCTGCTATTTCAGAAGTATTTCTAAAAAGAACATTGTCTGAGAATCAACAAATAGTGCTGAGGTTAAATACTGGCTCCCCTGAGCTGTCGCGCGAATCCATCATGTTACCCACGTTAGGAGCATGTCCTTTGTCTAGCCTTACAATACACGGAAGTCCAAAGCGTCCCTCCCAAACAGCGAGGATGAGGAGGAAGCTCCCCTGCGAAGAAGGCTGGGTGACAATCTAACTTACATCATTGGGAACAGAGCTCATGCACGTAGAACCTGGAGCATTCAGGCTGTGACTGGTGTTTTATTTTATTCATGGATGAACCTAATTACCACAAGAAGCCTTATTCCAAGAAATCAAATTTCCTGGTATAAAATGCAAAAAATTAAAATTACCTGTGACATTTGTTATTGTATGTACGGTGTATACCATTTGATGAAATATATTATACAAGTCATAACATATTCATGTCTAATTTGGAAAAAAAGATTTAGACAGATTTCATATGAGAATGTGTAACGGACAGTTTGAAGTAAATGGCAAATGGACTGCATTTATATAGCGCTTTTCTACAAAGCGCTTTACAATTTCTGCCTCACATTCACCCATTCACACACCGGTGGCAGAGGCTGCCATGCAAGGTGCCAACCGGCACACCGGGAGCAATTGGGGGTTCTGTGTCTTGCTCAAGGACACTTTGATGGGGTCAGGAGTAGGCAGAGCTCAAACCTGCAACCCTCTGGATACCGAACGATAGCACTGCCTTCTGCGCCACCAACTATACAGGCTGTCTGTTGTTTTTTGTGTTTATACGCTATGAACATATTTCATGTGTTTTATGGGTGAAAAAGTGCCACAGCTGCATGACTCATGTGTATTTCTCAAAGGTTCAACAGCCAGCCCCTCTGGCCACTACAGCCTTCTGGTCCAGTGGGAACATTGTCACAGATCCACTCATATCTTCTTATTATTTTTATATATAACCATAAAAATAAGAATACAGTAGCCAGATGTCCAGGGCGGAACATCAGCCAAAATCCCAGGCTAAATTTAGATTCTGTTTTGCTGCATCAGGTATTTTCATGCAGCAGCTGCACTAAAAACGGACACCAGGGAGACACAGATCTGTAGATGCACTGAACATCACTGGATGCCCCAAAAGCAGCCCAGCTTACACCCCTTACTTCTAAAAACATTTAGGCTGTGTAGAGTTAGTGCGCTGGGCAAAGAGAAGGTGTTTCTGACCATTTGGTTGTTCATATTCATCCATTGTGGTTTTACATACTGTCCTATATTTACTGCCGGCACGTCCGTCTGTGGTGCTGCTTTCCATGGCAGTTAAGGGTCATAAATAAAATCACAACGTAAGCAGGTCCCACAGAATAAATCTGCATAGGCGTGACATAAATGCAGGTCTGCCTTGGAAATCAATAACGACTGGTCACGTACCAAGGTCCTGAGGGCAGACTTTAAAATGATATTATGGTGCTGTTTTCCAGAACATTCTGGGAACCAGCGGGATAAAATTGAGCAATAATAAAACAGGATACAGAAGGCCTCTTATCTCCCCTAACAGCTAAAGTGTTTCTAACATTTACACAGATCAAACTGTTCCTGTCTGTACCAGCACATACCGCACATGATTGATGTTGATAATACTGCAGATAATTGACCTCACCTGTAGGTAACTTTTTGACTCTTCATCCATTAAAATAAATAAATTCAAATATAGGGGCCTCCGAGTGACAGGGCCCTAAAGAATTTAGAACGTAACTGGATTGGTCTGCTTGGGACTGTCGCCGAGCCCGGAATCTCCAGTGCCGTCCCTGATTGGTCTGCTTGGGACTGTCGCCGGGCCCGGAATCTCCAGTGCCGCCTCCGATTGGTCTGCTTGGGACTGTCGCCGGGCCCGGAATCTCCAGTGCCACCCCTGATTGGTCTGCTTGGGACGGTCGCCGGGCCCGGAATCTCCAGTGTCGCCCCTGATTGGTCTGCTTGGGACTGTCGCCGGGCCCGGAATCTCCAGTGCCGTCCCTCATTGTCAGCCCAGGATTTTGTTTAAAAGGCAGCTGTCACATGCTTAACTAAAAGAATGAATATGATAAAAAATCATTAATTCTTTGAGTTCTTGGCCTGTCTGAAGCATCACCCTGATCTATCTGCTGTAAAAAGAGATGAATTAGAGCCAAGAAGCGGCTGTCGCCCTTGTGTCTCGCGTCCTCGGTGGCTTCCGGGGAGACACTTCTAATTGGCTTATCAGGATCTGGCCCACTTGTGGGGAGCCACATGTGCTCTCAGCCTTGGTACACAGGCTGGCTGCGTAGTCCAGCTCAGATGATGAAGCCCTTATTCCGGTCAAATGAGGTTCTTCAGATTTGGACTTGGTCTACAACACAGCTTAGCAAGTGCTGTATTCAAACTTAAAATGAGGTAAACACCAGCTTACACTCTGAACATTGTAAGATAATGAAAATGTTTTTAGGTGAGGAGTTAGTAGTTGTGATTAAAATGAAAATGAGGTCCATCTAATAATCACTGTTTCAATGTTGTAATCTTACAAGCTTTTTTTCCAAAAAATTCTTACCTCCATCTTCATTGATAATTACATTTAGCTAGCCAGTTTTTTTGTTTTTCCAATTTCAGTTCTGCCTTTCGGTCCCTAAACATTACATAGTCATGCGTGTTGTGAGCATGCGTGACAACAATGTGAAAGATGGTGAATGGTCAAAAGTGCAGTATCCCTTTATTAAAGAAAACGACAACAATTGACACACAAGGTATCTATTCTTAAATTACAGGACTGCTGACATTACTTGTCCTACAGTAAATCGATGGTGTTTTGGCCAAAGCCCAGTTTCAAACTGGTTGCCAAGCTAAGGGCCAAGCCCACCATTCTCATACCTTCTCAACGCTAGGTTTGTAAAATCACCTCAGCTGAGCCCAAATAAGCACAGCTATTTCACATGGTGGCACTTTTTCACTTCCTTCAGTTCACTGATTTCTCAGCTATTTATTTAACGTGAACTTCCCAACTACCATCCATGATGAATTGTCTAATAAACAATATTGTGAGCTAGAATGTGTACCTGTCTCAAACGTGAAAAATGCTCAAGAGTGTCGCTTTACTGCACTAGACAAAGAAATGCATGAAACTGCTACAGCCAACCTAAGCAAAGGTTTAAGGCAGTACGGGATCGATGTGAAAGAGTGCGTGGCGTTTGAGGTCTTCAGCTAGCGGTAGAACAGCGTCTCCTTGGCATTAAATTTTGTCCTGTGTTAGTTTTCTGTTCCTGGCTCTTATGTTAGATGGGTCTGTGCCGACTCGTATATTAAATCAGCCATAGAATACCCACAAAACAATAAATTATCATCCACATTGTTTCTTCCATCTTGGATACCTTGTTAGTCTTCCTTATCCATGAAAAGATTGGTTTTAGTATTTTTGATGTGGCTTTCTGGACCTTCCTTTTGACAGCATACCTCTCATTTTCAATAAAAATATAATGGTAAAATAAACCGAATTGGTCTTACCTTTCCTTACTTGTCTGGGCATGCCTTGCCTAGTGAATTTTTTTTCTTTTAATTTATTTTGTTTAAATAGCGGTTCCTGGTGCAGTCCATAAATTATGTGGTGCTTTTATGCATTTTAAACTTAAAAAGTGGTCGGTTTCAACCCAAACACCATAGGAAGGTTAAAGGGAAAGCGGCCAAAAAAATGTAAGAGGGTGACAGAGCTGTAACTGTGTGGTTTGGTCTGGTAGGTGTTGTGCTCTGCACTCAATGCACTTTAGCTAGCATTTTACTCCTGTTGCTGCTATGACATTCTGAATATTTCAAAGAAAGATACAGTGGTACCTCGGTTCTTGAACTTAATCCGTTCCAGACTCCGGATCGAATCCTAAAAGGTTCGAATTCTGATTGAACTTTTCCCATAATAAATAGTGGAAAACCAATTCATTGGTTCCCGGCCCCCCAAAATTACACCTAAATATGTTTTTTTTTTTTAGCATTTAAACACAAAATGAACAGGATAAAACAAGATTTTTTTAAATTCTTTTAAATTAATTTTTTTCTTAATGGGTTCCAAAACAATAAAGATCTTATCCCAACATTACCCCTGTCCAGCCACGATCGTCCCTCCTTCCATGTGCCATGCCCCATCCTTAAGCTCATGTGGGATCCCCATGCGATCAGCTGTTTCTGGTTGTTGTCATTAGTCTTCTGTATCAAGTCTGCGTTTCAGTTTGTTTCCCCAGTCCGGTCACTGGGTGCATTCGACTTGCTTACAGCGCTGGCATAAAGCAACGCATTCTGATCCTGACGTAATGCATTACAGTTATATGCATTGCGACCTCTCACCCAGCTGTACAAACTGGAACCGCCTCCGTGACGACACACCTTTGTCCTTATTGGCTGAAGAGTTTAGTTACATGCATGACGTTTATATCCCAGGCAGTTCCGATGCATATTCTGCTATTTCTCCCGAATATCACGTAAAGCAGTGAGAACTGGTTTTCAGTT
>JABFEA020000001.1:1195659-1208228 GCA_019775915.2 Cyphomyrus plagiostoma | reverse complement strand
ACTGGACGCTGTGAAGCTGGAGAGGATGGAGAGGACAGCGAGAGAGAAGCCGGGAGACTGGACGCTGTGAAGCTGGAAAGGATGGAGAGGACAGCGAGAGAGAAGCCGGGAGACTGGACGCTGTGAAGCTGGAGAGGATGGAGAGGACAGCGAGAAAGAAGCCGGGAAACTGGACGCTGTGAAGCTGGAGAGGATGGAGAGGACAGCGAGAAAGAAGCCGGGAGACTGGACACTGTGAAACTGGAGAGGAAAACCTTGTGTTTCATAGCACTGCAGCAGACGCAAAAGACAGGGGGGAGCAGTAAAAAGGAAGTGATCCAATTCGCAGTGGGTTGAATATTACATCATCACTTATTTTTTGATAATGAGAGCAGAGTAATAAGTCCAGAGACTTCTGAAACACATTTGCTTTCAGTGCCTCCCATATACAGCGTGATTGCCTTATACAGTGATATCTGCTTATACAGCGTGATCCTCGTTTACAGTGTAATCCCCTTGTACACTGTGATCCCCTTATACACTGTGATCCCTACATTGATTCTGACAGTCATTCTTTTGCTAAAGACTAGGTTTCCTAAAATTACAGATCTCTCATAAACTAATGAGCAAGGAAACAGGCTGAAATCCCTACCAGGAATGGGGCTGATGAACAAGTACTGCAAATCCCTTACTACACTGGAGGACCATGAGGAAATCACAGACATCCATGGTGTGGATGGCTCCATGAAAACCCAATCGCACACACCTTTCAATATTCCCAAAGGGTCACAAAGCACACAGGTACCTGGTGAAGGTCGTCCCCCAGCACAAACTCCTGGAAGTAGCCCGGGGCAGCAGATGAGGCCCTGATGGCCTGCCACAACTTGTGCTGACAGCCCCCCAGGTAGTGGGAGCGCACACCGGGGGGCAGGTTGTAGTTCCGGAAGACGTATGCCTTCAATGGCGTTCCCCTGTTCACAATTGTGCTCACTGCAGCCACCTGGTGGACAAGGTGCACAAGCACACCACGTCAGCCTAATCAGATTGACGACTAAGTGTTCTCCTGCAACACATGTGAGTAGTGCTCTAATAACAGCATTATGATCGCTTCAAGTGAAGGACAATGCTGCGACAGGCGGATATTAAAAGAAAAGCAATGTGAGAACTGTAAAAAATATAAACGGAGTTCAAGAACAAGATGGATGCTCAGAATACAAGCAAAGTTTCATCTGTTCATTCTACAAATCTCTGCACTGCTGTAGCATGTAATCAATATCCAGCCTATCCAGGTTCCTCCAGTTCATTTTTTTATGTACCACCTAACCAACAAATTAAAATGTAACACTCCGGGATTCTTTCAGCCAATCAGAACAAGCCTGCAGTACCGCAGAGCTGCTATTGCGCCACACACTTCCTCTGAGCACAGGGAGAGTAGGTAGCACACTAGATGGTAAACAAGCTTTTCTAAAAGGTGGATTTATCAGCCCTGGACATCCTAGCGGTGAATCTCACCTTGGGACACTCAGGGTTTCTGGATGTTTCCACCATAAGGTCCGACCCCATCTGCTCCCTGTCGCAGAAACAAAAGGCGCCATATTCTATCACCATGGACCAGCAGCCACAATTTAAGCCGAGCTAAATGCTGCCCGTCCACAGAACAACTGATGAGAAACATCAACTGTTAAAGAACAAAACCTGCCATTCAGCAGAGTTCATGCCAATCAAAGTGGCACTGATGTCATCTGCAGTCTAGATACCCAACCTGCTAAACTCTACCTGACCTCAGAGATTTAGATAGATGATTTGCCTTAAACAAGCTAAGTTAGATTACAAAGCCTTTCACAGTCCGTTCATACTAGCAAATTCATAGATATGACCCCATGCGCACAAATACTTGGGTACAACAGTGGGCTTCCCCCTGGATGCATCCGCCACCCTCTTAGCCTTCCCCCTTCCCCAGCTGCTACTGGACCACATGGCTCCCCACCCCAAGAGCAACGGCCGAGACTCACTTGAGGATGGTCTCCCAGATCTGGCTGTCGTAGAAAGCGTGGCTCCAGCCCATCTTCACCGTGCCCACGATGACGTTCTGCTTGAACACCTCAGAGCCCAGCCTGCGGTACAGCTCCTCACAGTCGTCCAGGGACATCTGGTACATGCCCAGCATGAAGGCCAGGATAGCCCCTGCAGGGCAGAGGGGGCAGCACATCCTCAGGCTCGTTCACAACAGAGCTTTCAGGTATTTGACCACTAGATGGCAGCAGAGGATGTCCGCAGAGCATCACCATAACAAGCGGCCATATGGGAGGCCAGTGGGGGACTGGCGGCTACCCCAGCTCTGCCCACCACAGGCACCCACTGTGCAGATTACACCTCCTTAAGTGTAATGCAGTGCTTGAGGCAGATGGTGTTATATTGGAAATTATAACTAGCACAACAACAGTTTAAAAAGCGACTTAGTGCAGGGCTTTGACTCCATAAACAGCTGCTGTGCCTGGGCATTTGGAAACCTGTCTGCAGTACCTCACACTGGCATACAAATGTGACCGTGAGAGGCAGGTGCTTGGGGTGTATTCAGAGGCCACTGCAAACACAAACCAGGAATAAACAGAAACCAAACTGTATGTTAGGGGCTACCGGGGCAGTCAGAAGGAGGGTGATGAGGAGTGCGGGGTGCGGGAGAGCTCAACATCCCAGCACCCGCACCAGGGAGCAAGCTAGAGCTGCCTACCTGTACTCACTCCACAGATGTAGTCAAAGAGCTGGTAAGTGGACTTCCCAGTCAGCTCCTCCAGTTTGCGTAAGGTCCGAAGGGCCACCACTCCCCTGAGATCACACACACACACACACACACACACACACACACACACACACACACACACAGAGGGATGAGCAGCAGCTCCAATATACAGTGATGTACCATACAGCAACAGTGATTTACACAGCAACAAGAAGTACCACATACAAAAGGTATAATTTAGGGGGGTGGGGGCCCAGGGATAAAGTCATTGTGGGGTTAAAGTTAAAGTTATTGCTGGGGGTGAGAGCTGGGGGCCCTACTTACTGCATAAAGTGCCGCCTAGAACTCAAGGGCCTGGGTTAGCCTGTGCACAAGTCTGGCCATATACAGACAGACAGTCACACAGGCACAGACACACAGACAGACAGACAGACAGACATACCTGGTCCCCCCCCCGTCGATGGAGAGCAGCCGGACACCCCGGCCCTTCACGGGGTCAGTGTAGCCCACAAGGGCCAGAGTCTCCCGCACAGCAGCCTGGAGAGCTGGATTCCCAGTCTGGCGAAGACGCAGGAGACATGGGACCAGCTGCTCCTGGGGGGTGGGGTGGGGGCAGATGGTGGCATCACGGCCGGCCAGGCAGCCAGTGGGTGACATGCGGCAGAGCAGCAGATACGCATGACGAGTGGTACACCATTACCAGAGTAAGCACATGTGCAGTACAAGACCATGTAAGCACGGTCACCCTCCCCTACTGTCCATTTGTTTTAAATCCAGTCTTTCATTCCTAGATGTTGAGGATTTGGCATAATCCAAGTCAATCTACAATCCAGACATCACATAACATACAGTACTCTAATCAGTAATATCTTTTTGTCAGTCCTATTGCTTCAGGGACCAACAGGCATAAGGGGGCATGACACAAAGCTCCACCCACCTTCACTGCCACACCCCTAGTTTCAGGAAACTCCAGGAGGTGGTAGCTCAGGTCCTCCACCCTGCTGATGGAGAGCCGGAGGTCAGACGCCCTCTGCAGCGCCTGAACCAGGGCCCTTGTCCTGTTGTCCACACTCACCCTGGCAATGATCTGAACCCCCCACAAAGACATTCTCAGCTGGCTGGATCCCATAAAAACACACTAGGGAACATCCACAAAATGTAGGCTAAACAAGGTAAACCATCAACCAGACCTGAGAGTTTCTGCGCCAATGGAGCACTCTCAACAGTACCCTCATTTAATATATGCAGTATTTATTAATGCAACTGGACAAGCGTGTTAAAATAAAGCACGCAAGTGGCTTTGGATAACAGCTTCTTCTAAGCAGCTCATCAGTGTAAGCAGTATTGGTTACAACTCTGAATTGCTACATGTCTGACAATAGTGTTACCATGTGTTTGCAGGTCACAGATCACTGACCGGCTGAAACACGTCAGTGAATACACAAACTGCACAAAGGCGCAATTATCGTGTGGGTTACTCGCAGCTACTTTTGAAAAAGGGATCCTTGGATCACTGTCAGTGCTAAGCGCAGGATGTGGGGTTGGTGGTCTGCTGCTGGTGGGGACAGTGTGCTTCTGGTTACTGACCAGCATGTCTGGGCCATTATGACAAACACTGAAGGTGCAAACAAAAATACACGCACACCATGTCACAATGGCAGACTCAAAGCAATGACAAGCGATTCGATAAAATAAACAGGGGTTAATGCTGTAAATTCTGATGGAAATATATGTCCTTGTAAACTAGTGTAAACAACATGCAGTTTTTAAATTTTAATTTTCATGTCTTGATGGATACACATTTAGTCTGCAAATTCCCTTCTTGAAAATAATTGTCAGGCCTTATATTAAATGCACATTTCACTTACCTGTTTACAGTGTTTAAGATTTAACTGAAGGCATTTCACAGCCCAGGGTCCAACAGCTATGACCCACACAGATGCTGCTATGTAACTTCAACCCTGCTAATGTTTTAACCTTTTTTGGGAGCTGTGTATCTACATTACAATAAGGGTATGCACCTCATTCCAGGGTACAACATCAAACTCCTGAGACTTGAACAAACAGCCCTCACGTAAGAAACTTGTTTTAATAAGACTTGCTAATTCTTGCTAATTGCCCCACCCACCTTCTCCCTCTGTAGCAGAAGGCGCTTAGCTCTGTCCTCAGCCGCCTTCCGCTCTCTCGCTTCTGCCGAGTCTGCCTGCTTCGGAAGCGACTCCTCCGCTGGAGGCAGTCCGTCTTTCACTGCCTCCACACCTTTGGAGCCGGGACGAAATTTCGGCACGAGGGGGGTGATATAGCTGCCCACGAAGGCCTGAACACTAGGGCCGGGGTATGACAGATAGTGCCCAATGCCCTTCTTCGGGGATGGAGGAGAGGCGGGGGGAGGTGCGGCGTCTTTAGCGGACACAGACCCTGAGGGCGCCAGGCTGGAAATGGCATCCACTCCACTTTGGCCAGATCTGCCTGGGCCGGCAGAGGACCCTTTCGGGTCCTTGCAGCCAGGCTCCATAGTCCCTGGTTTTATGACATCCCCAAAGTACTCGTTGATATGGTGCGCCAAGTAATTATAGGTCTCGCCTAAGTTTACAGGGAGCTTGCTAGGGTGGAACAGCCAGGGTGTCTGGCTGGGAGCAGGTACACCCCGACTTGAGTCTGCCACTTCCGCCCCAGGTCTCCCAGTGCCTCGGGTGGGGCTATCCTTTGGGTCCTTCCCATCCTGGTGTCCCTGAGCCTTCTCAGAGACAGTGTGCCCTCCAGGGCACTGGTCTTTAGCTTCTGAAGCTGATGATCTGATTCCACCCCCTTCCCTGGGGCCAGATTTCAGGTGTGATATCCGGGAGAGCAGGTCAGTGTGGGTGCTGCTGACAGCCCTGGAAACAGAGTCCAGTGTCCTTTTAAGACGCCACATGCCTGGGCTGGGGTCAGCACAGCTGAGGGATGCTGAGGTGCTCAGGGGGGAGATGTGGGCACCTGGGCCCAGAGTGTAGTGCAGCCGACAGAACCTGAAAGCCCATGCCCTGTGCACCCTGCCCTGTGTGCCTCCCATATGCCACCAGCGGGGGCCGTGGACGTCATGGTTCAGGATCCGTGGTATGTACACTCTGGAATGCAGGGAGCACTGCAATGCCTGGCGCTGCCCTTGCTGGTGCCGCACATGTCTGCCCCTGCTCAGGCTGAACACGGACGTGTTTATGATCCATTTAACAGGCATTCCATCAGTTCAGCCTATCGGCATCCTCAACCACGGAAAATCGGCTGAAAAGACACAAGACTCATCAACACGTGGTTAAACAAATATTACACCAAAATCAACGGATCCTCTGTGTCCAAAACAAGGACTATTATCTTTAGCTTTTGTAATACCTCTTAAGCTGTAGTAATAAATATCTACCTATCACATACTGGCGACATGTTTGTTTAGTTAATCGCAGGCCACAATTTTATTAAATACTGGCCAGTAATGTTAGACTTGACCGAAACTAGCTTTGACAAACGCACAGTAAATAAATGACAGCAGGTGACATCCATGCTGGAGGAATAAAGCTAACATACCCGGCTGCAAAGGGAGAATCTGGACCGTCGCCCCAAATATGTTGCATCCCATACGCGACCTGACGAGTCTCAGTTTAGCTAACTAGCCTGCGCTAACCAGGTACCAAGCTTGAAGCTAATCCAGCTGTGGGTTGCTAGCCCAGCTGATGAACCTTCGGGGTGTGTAACGTTAGCTCATCCTCCGCCTCGCATCGCCAAAAATATTGGCGTTTAAACCGCACAGCGATAAGCCTTCGCGTGGTTTTATAAACACAACCTATCAAACCACCCCTACGACTAAAACGCCACTATTTTATTAAAGCCAGAAAACTGTGAAATGGGGCAAGATCGTCTTAGCGTCTCCTGTCAAAAAATAGTAAATAAAAAGATCTTTGCCCCGGTCCGTGATTGGCTGGTCGTTTATGACCCCGGAAGAAACACTGCACTGATTGGGTGAAATGTACCTCTCAACAGATAAACAGAATACCGGAGCGGTTTTATGCAAAAGTAAAACTAGACTGGATACTATATTTACCAACGTAAACATTTCTGTATAGCCCCGTAAGTCCCCCGGGCTTGGCATATAGTTAGTTAAAAGGTTAAATTTGTACTTCACGAAAACATTTAAAGGTGTTTGGGGCAGGATTTGTAATTATCCATTTCGCCCTATACTGTAACAATAGCGTTACATAATCTAAAAGTCCACGGAAGTGACATGTAGAAATGAGGCCCCAGAACATGTGATATATTGCTAGAAAGGTCGCAATTTGTACTATACGAAAATGCACGAACGATTCTGGGACAGGACTTCTAATTATGCATTTCGCCCTATACACTGTAACCATGTCAAAACTGCATTACATAATCTAAAACTAAAAGTCCACTGAAGTGGCATGTAGAAATGAGTCCTCAGGTTAAGTCATATATTACTAGAAAGGTTGGAATTTGTACTTAATGATAATGCATCAATGTGTCTGGGGCAGGATTGTGAAATATCCATCATACACTGTAACCATATCAAAACTGCGCTATATCATCTAAAACCAAAAGCCAACGGAAGTGGCATGTAGAAATGATGCCTCAGTACATGTGATATACTGCCAGAAAGGTTGCAATTTGGACTATACGAAAATATATGAATGTGCCTGGGGCAGGATTTCTACGTGCCACTTCCATGGACTTTTAGTTTCAGGTTTTGTATGGCAGCTTCCCATTGTCACAGTGTACGGGGCGAAATGCACATTTAGAAATCCTGCCATGGGCACATTCATGCTTTTTAGTGTAGTCAGTACAGTACAGTATCTTTAATTTAATCAGATAACACAAAAACAAATCAAAAGTGCTTGGATATGAGATCTATAGAAATACAGAATTACAATAGAATACTGACATGCTAGGTGAAAGACATTTTTATTTATTGATTTATTTTATTCGTCAGGAACAGGCACCCATAAACAGAGACGTTGGTAGCTGGACATCCACATCTGTCTAAATCTGACGGGACAACAGAGAGGCGAAAACGCAGATTATCCTCGACCAGAGAACGCTCAACAGATAATATATGGAACATTTTTACACGTTTAACAAATCATTAATGAAATGAATGTTAACATTAGGAAGAATACGATTTCGTATACGAACCGTATTGCACTGACTGCGCAGTTGTACCGCATTACTGAGCTCCTTGAAATGTCTTTTGTTTACGTCCGGCGGAATCCATGGATTCCGCATTTTACCCTCACCATCTTGCGTTTGTTCTCTAGAGAGTGGTATGTTGCGTGATCCTAATCTTTCACAATCATAAAGCCACGTGTCCACTTACTAACGTCTAGCCAATACCAGTGTAACATAATGCGACGCCACTAAGTAAAGCTGGGTTATTTTTAGCAAGTAATCATCGCGCCCCTTACGGCATAGTAAAGTTTTATTGATAAAGCAAACATTCAGATATTATGTTTGGTGGTTAAATTTCCTATGTCAGGCTACACTAACTATTTCATTGTGACTGGAATGCAATATGTTTCTACGCTGTCCTGTGCTGCCTGGAATTATCAACTTGAATATGAAATAATAAAATAACCACATTGTTGTTTGAATAATCTGCTTCATTATGGAAGTTCCGGATACTCCACTTACTAAGGCAAGAAATCTCTTGGTCTAAAGCAACAGTTACGATGACCTGTTTTAGGCATTTTATCGCCTGGAAGCCGTTTCTGTGGGGTTTTGCAAATGACATATGTAGCTCGGTTTAGTTTATGCCGATGACCAGGAGCTAATGCATCCGGAAGTAAAGTTTACGACGATAAGACCGTGCGGGGAGAGCAGCTCATCCCCTCAAAGTCATCTTACGCTTTTCTGCAAACTACATACTATTGAAATAATGACTGAAGAAAACAAAAAGCATGCGTAAGAAAATGACTCACTGCCTTAATATGCACATTTCCAAAAGTTTTTAGAGAGATACTGCTCGCCTATCTTATTTCGAAATCGTATGTGTTTTCTTTTCAGTAGACTCGGCGGCTGTAACGTCACGGAGCCCCTGCGTGGTCACGTGGTCAGGAAACGGTCCAATAGGATTAGGATTCGTGGTGCTGCGCCTCTGGAACGCGGCACTTAGAGCGATGTCAGCGACGCACCGAGGTTAGCCGTCAAGTGACCGAACGTCGGTGGCTCCTTATCGGTCGCCTTTTCGCGGGGTAAGCCGCTGTGCTCTTGTCACAGTCACTGTGGCCGTATGTTTGTTAGATTGATACAGTCCTGACTCGTTTTAGAGAGCTGTTGCCGTTTTGGTGTTGATCACCAGTGCTGCTCCGTGTCGGCTGCTGGATGTCGGGTCTTCAGCGCTGCTTCGGCGGGGACTCGGCAGCTCTTTTAGTCGCTTAGGTATCTCGGTACATGTATGTCAATGGCGTGTTCCGGCTGCCTAGGCAAAGGAAGGGTTTTCGGGGCAGTGTGACTGCTTAGTGTCATTTTGCGGAGCGCCACGGGTGTGTGGTCGCCCGCCTGTTCCTTGCTCGGCGAGGGACAGCCCGCGGGCCGATGGTGCGCTTGGGGCTGACGGCCCTTAACTTCCAGTCGAACTGTTTCTGTTAGGGTTTAATTTGTAGTGTAACTGGAGAATTTAGTATGATGTTTAAAATGGAGTATTTGGGTGTTTCTACACTGCAGTTAAGAGTGTCATAATGAAACTTCCGTTTTTGGTATTTTGCGTGCTGGGCTTTTAGTTAATGTCTTTATACCTTTTCGTAAGTTTCAGGTTTGGGCGTAGCTACGAAATGACATTTTGTTCGTTTGCGATACTGATCTGTCTGCTGTCTGTCCCCGTGTCGTTTATTAAGTTACTCTTTATCCCGGGTAAGATCATGTGCTTTGTGTAAATGATAATGAGAATTATTCTCCTCTCTCTTCCAAGGTTAATCAACGCCATGGCTACCGCGCCCTCAGCACTAAAGTTTGCTGTCTGCGTCCTTATGATAACCGAATTCATATTGGCCAAAAAGGACTACTATGAGATTCTGGGTGTGCCGAAGGATGCAAGTGAGCGACAGATTAAGAAGGCCTTTCATAAGATGGCAATGAAGTACCACCCTGACAAGAACAAGAGTCCTAATGCTGAAGCCAAGTTCAGAGAAATTGCAGAAGGTGGGCTTTCGCTGAGCACTTTGGCATGCAGTGTTTGTGTATAGGGTTAATGTAGCATGTCAGCTTTGCACCAGTTGGTTGTTTTTTTTTTTTTTGGGGGGGGGGTTGCTTATGGGTGTAGCATAAATAATTCTGTATGGATGTTATGTGTCCCCCAGTCTGAGTATAGCTAATTGTGCTCTTTGTTTTGTGCAGCATATGAAACATTATCAGATGATAAGCGCAGACGGGAGTATGATCAGGTTGGACATGGCTCCTTCACCAACGAGGACACGAGCAGCAGAAGCAACAGGCAGTACTTCCAGCAGCCATTCAACTTCAACTTTGATGACATTTTCAAAGACTTTGACATTTTCAGCCAGAACAGGCATGCCCGTCACCAGAAGCACTTTGAGAGCCATTTCCGGGCTCACCAGGAAGCTCACAATCGCCACCGGAGACCCTTCCAGGGGGGATTTGGCGGGGGGGTCTTCGACGACATGTTTGACGACATGGAGAAGATGTTCACCTTTGATGGCTTTGACAGCACACAAAGGCACTCTGCCAGAACCGAGAGCAAGTTTCAGAGCTCCAGACAGCACTGCCGGACCGTGACACAACGTAGGGGCAACATGGTGACAACCTACACCGACTGCTCTGGATCCTGAGGTTGGGACTGTGCCCCCCACCACTCCTAAGTGGACTTTTCCTCCACTCATTGGGAGCTGGTCTGTCAGGGTTTTACAGTTTAGTTTTTGATCTAACAACTATGCTGTCATTTGAGTGAGGTTCATAATTTTATGGAGGTAACATGGTAAAACAAGCATTTGAAAACAAGCTGTTTTTTGTGTTAAAGCAAAAAAATAAGTTCAAAAGGTTTGTACATAAATTAGCAATAGTTTTTTTTTGTCTGCAATAAAAGTGACGCTTATGTTTTGAAGACTTCAAGCATATTGTCTACAACTAATGTAAGTGGTATTACTTTACATGACAAATTGCTTTGCAAACAGTGGTCTTCCTGATCATTCTCACTTTTGATACCACAGCTAGGTGTTACTGGGAGGATTTTTCTAGTATTTACAGGAGATCTATAACTTCTATATTTGGCACTTATGTTACTCATCATGGTGTTAAGATTCAGTGCATCGTGCAATGCAAGACGACTTAAGAAGCTTTGACTATTTCAGCCAACCATTTAGACCGTGTGAAATTGAGCACAAATATTTCAGGTTGGCTTTCATGTGTTAGTCTTTGAGAAGGTTACATAGGAAAGTCTCATTGAAAAAGCAAAGCCTTTTTCTTACAATATAGAAACAATTGGGGGATGAAGTCCTTGGAGGAAAAAATCCTCCTCGTTTCATTTCAGTGATTATCATTTAAAATTCTGTTTCGAATACATGAACACTTTTATAGGCTGTGTGAAATGGAGAATAAAGCATCCATTGTAATTTGATCCTCTGGTGCACTGCTTGATCATATCACTGATGCTTTTGAGGTATGAAATGGTCCTTTAGTGGGGAAACATGGTCAAAGTGTGTGTGTTGGTTTTTTTTCTGCAACATTGTAAGATTCTTAATTGCCAAATGCTTTGAAGTGTTTAAATGACACCTGTAGAAATAAGCACCTGGAGTATAATTTGAATTTAGATGTTGTGTTTTAGCGTCAGACAGAAACTCCTGTAACTTAGTTTTCCTGAGGTTCCTATGGCTTTCAGGTTGTAGGGAATGATTTATAGGGCAATGTTAATGATAAGAAAAAAAAAAAAAATTGTTTTTCAGCAGTATGTAGTAGGAATTTTCTATTGTGAACTGGATGAGAGACACATGTTACTGACCTGCATGTAACAAACTGTGTTCCCCACTCCGAAGGACTATATTCATCTCCGAAATAGTTCCTCCCAACGGTAGAATGTAACCTATATTGCGATGATGGCCTTTACCTCATTTTCTTGAAAGTTTTAACTTCCCACTTTATGTGCTGTGTGTATGTATGTATGTACAGTCCATAAAAAAATCCCACTGTTTCATTAGTATTTTCCTTTTGCTTGTGCTGTGTGATGCCTCAGTGATAGAGGGTTCTGTGTTCAGCAATTTCTCATGCACTTTCAATATTTTAATCCTATGGATAGAATATATGTACATTTTAATGCTCAAGAGTTGGATGGTACATTGAAAATAAATGATGATAAAATGTCGTTTTTTTTTTTCCTTCTGCACCTCTCCGATTTTTTGAAGTAGAAGTTTTTCCAGATAGGGGATTCTGATGAACTGTAGGTTTTGTCTGAATTCTCTTTAGAAATTTTGGGTACCCACAGGCTTGAAGGGTTAATGTCTCTACATAACATCCTAGAGAGGTAGTTATGTCCAGGTTAGTTCTCTTACCGATGTACATTCACTGGAAGTATTTCCCCAGTAATTGGGAGAACTGCCCTGCATTTGGGCTGAAGGGGTCTGGATTCTGGGGCAGCATGGTGGTGCAGTGGTTAGCACTGTTGACTCACACCTCTGGGACTCGGGTTCCGGTCTCCGCCTGGGTCACGTGTGTGGAGTTTGCATGTTCTCCCCGTGTCGTCGTGGGGTTTCCTTCGGGTACTCCGGTTTCCCCCCACAGTCCATAAAAAACATGCTGAGGCTGATTGGAGTTGCCAAATTGCCCGTAGGTGTGCATGTGTGAGTGACTGGTGTGTGAGTGT
>JABFEA020000001.1:1164219-1190463 GCA_019775915.2 Cyphomyrus plagiostoma | reverse complement strand
ATGTAAAATGGGAAAGAGCTGTCGTGCGATTGATTGCTAAAAACTAAATAAGTAAGTATAGGACGTGGATCGGTCACACATGGCTGATACCTGATCGGTCAAATAGGTCTGGATCGGTGCCAATACCGATTTGAATATCGGTATTGGTGCATCTCTAGTAAAAAGTCATGTTTAATCATATGTTAGTGCTGTATCTCAAAGTGTATTATAGATGGTTTTCAGTGCAGTGCCTGGCAGGCGTTACTTTGCCAGTGACAGGTTGCTGTCCGTGGTGCTGCTTTCACTCCAGGCAAACACTCTAACTTTCTCTCCCTGCTCTTGCTCTAACACAGAGCCAGTGAGTTTTATACACATTCTCAGATCTATCTATGCTTGGCTTTCTCAAGGGCTTGGTGACAATTTTATTCTCTTGATATTTTATTACTGTGTTTATTATCAGTGTATAATATATTGTATATACAGGACATTTTCCTAAATATGGGATGTGCTCTTCACTGTTTAGGTTTTAAAGAACATGCATACTTGTGATTAATATTTTCATTTTCTTTGTATTGTACTCAATGCTGTTCCATATAGGAGTCAGCTGGACATTAATACAAAGAAAACTGTGGCAGATGCCATCCGGGATGAATATGCATTCCTGCAGAAGAAGTATCCTTCTCTCGCCAGCAGAAATGGAACCAAGTATCTGGCCAGAACGTTAAACAGGTGTGTTCAGATTGTTGGATCTTCGTCAGTATAGCAGCACGACTGGACCCTGGTTGTGTGAACCTTCTAGAAGTAAATAAAACCCAAAACTAGAATCTGAGGTCTTCTGTGAATAAAAGGCGGAGTTCATCAGAGCAGGTAGCTGTTGTATGTGGAGCACCAGCCTGTGTGTATTTAAGCACACTTCTTACAAAGGGAGCTTGCAAAGGGGACTTCTGGGTCTCCTCCTATCCCACAGGCTTCTCATGCATCACATTCGGGACTGTCTGCCTGAACTGAAGACCCGAATCAACGTGTTGGCTGCGCAGTACCAATCCCTGCTCAGCAGCTACGGGGAGCCCGTGGAGGACAGGAGTGCCACCTTGCTGCAGCTCATCACCAAGTTTGCTTCTGAGTACTGCAACACCATAGAGGGCACGGCCAAGTACATTGAAACGGCCGAGCTGTGAGTGTCCTCCTGTTTGGCAGTGAAATGGGGCAACATGACTGGACTGGGAAGCAAAGGAGATGAAGCTATGAACACTGTGATTGGCCAGTAAATTGGGAGCACTGTGATTGACCAGTAAATTGGGAGCGCTGTGATTGGCCAGTAAAATGGGAGCACTGTGATTGGCCAGTAAAATGGGGAGCACTGTGAACGTACTAGATTGTAATTATTTTTCTAGCGGTCGCCTTCCTATCACAATTATTTCACTATACCCATTGAGGTGTACTAGGTCTCTCTGGTGTAGAAATAAAGATTCCATTTTCTTTTTTTTAATCCTAGCCATGTTTTTTCCTGGCTTACTCCATATCATGTCCTCGGTGATTCGCTTTCTTTCAGGTGTGGTGGAGCTCGCATCTGTTACATCTTTCATGAGACGTTTGGCCGAACGCTGGAATCTGTGGACCCCCTGGGTGGACTGACCACCATCGACGTGCTGACAGCCATCAGGAACGCTACAGTGAGTCACAGAAAGCCACTCTAAAGTCTACTTTGTACTTTACTTTTCCGTGTGTGTTTGCGGGCTGCGGACAGTCGTTCACATGGAAGCGACAAATCCGGCCCTGAATGCAGCCCCTTATGATGTCCTGCTAAGACAGCATGATGGCTCGACTGTGTCCCCCACCAGGGACCGCGGCCTGCCCTCTTCGTTCCAGAGGTGTCCTTCGAGCTGCTGGTAAAGAGACAGGTGAAGCGTCTAGAGGAGCCCAGCCTGCGGTGCGTGGAGCTGGTGCATGAGGAGATGCAGAGGATCATCCAGCACTGCAGCAACTACAGCACGCAGGTACGCAAGTGCACGCACACGCACACATGCAAGCACATGCGCGTGCATCACTTTCTCCAATCATGTGATCAAGGGATGGGTAAATTCCAGTGTCGTTACCTTTCTAATGGGAAGCTCAAGTGCTCTAATGTGTCTTGGTCCTTTGCAGGAGCTGCTGAGGTTCCCCAAACTTCACGAGGCCATCGTAGAAGTGGTCACATCCTTGCTGAGAAAACGACTCCCCATCACAAACGAGATGGTAGAATATTTTTGCACTACCCCCTCAACTCCCGATTGACACAGACCCCCTCAACTCCCGATTGACACAGTGCTATGCTGTCCAATCAAGTGTCGTTTAACTCGTAACACTCTCAATGAAAAGTTCAGATTAACGGAAGAATTTAGCCTCAGTGTTCAGTGTTCATTTTCCTGTTGCTGCTTATAATAATTATTATTATTTATTAACATCCTAACATCTTAACCTTTCTGGGGTCAGTGATGCTGACCTTTGGCCTGGCCCTCTATTGTATCATCAGGTACACAACCTGGTGGCCATTGAGCTTGCATATATCAACACCAAGCACCCTGACTTCGCTGATGCCTGCGTGCTCATGAACAGTAACATTGAGGTGAGGGGATGCTATGCTAGTTAGGTACAGAGTAGTGTGTATACTATGAGATATCCCGAATTCTCCTTGTGGGAAGTTGTTTGGATTGAATATAGGTGAATATTTGTGCTATAAACATCCTGCTTTTCCAATCAAAAGATGTTTGCTTTGTAATTCATTTAATTTGTTGACAGTTAAAAACAGCATGATGACTATATTCGCTGCCTTAACGGAGTATTAGAAAATGCTCTTTACCATGCATAAAAACATTAATAACAAGATTCAAGATTCTTTGTCACATACATAGTTATACAAAGTACAACACGCAGTGAAATGCATCCTGATCTGCTGTTTTGTAGACTGTGCAAATTTAAAACTCCAGTTGTGCTAAAGTGCAAAAAGAGCTAAAATGCAAGCAGTAACAGTAATATTATTAAAATGCATCAGTTGGAAGCTGAGAGCCACTTTGTGTAACCTTGTGTATGGCCAGGTCCTCTCCGCAAGTTCACACATCTCCTTCTTTCCGCCATGCTCTCTTTGCTGCAGGAGCAGAGGCGTAACCGGATGAGAGACCTTCCCGCGGCTGTCCCGCGTGATAAGGTATGCCTCACCCCACTCATCTGCACCCCGTAATCCAGGTGACAGTACCCAAAAAAAATACAACCCAGACTTTTCATACACCAGCTGCAGCCTCCCTCTTCCTGATCTCCTAGGCTTCCTCTATACCCCCCTCCCTCTTCCTGATCTCCCAGACTCCCTCTATACCCTGTATAAGCCCCTTCATCTTCCTGATCTCCTAGGCTTCCTGTATACCCTATGTAAGCCCCTCTATCTTTCTGCAGTCTTTCAAGGGTCTAGGTATGTAGTCTGTCTCTCCACCTGAGGTTGCTGCCCCTGTGGAGTTGGAGGGGGCTAAGGTGTGTGTGTGTGTGTGTGTGTGTGTGTGTGTGTGTGTGTGTGTGTGTGTGTGTGTGTGTGTGTGTGTGTGTGTGTGTTTGCATGCACTGCTAGTATGCCTAAGTGCTCTTGTTGTGGTGAGCCCCCACCTAAACAGTACTCACCCATTCTTTGCATAAACATCCTCATGTTCTGTATCAGCTTGCTCTAGTTACTGATTGGGCTGCTGTGAACCATGTTTGGTGGGAGCTGCTCAGCTGAGAGGCTTGTCGTTCACCTCCCCAGGCACCTGGGGGTGGCTCTCAGGGGGACGCTGAGGCAAGCAGTGGAGCATGGAGGGGCATGTTGAAGAAAGGGGAGGAAGGGCAATCTGAGGATAAGACTAAACTCCAGAGCAGCGTCCCTGCCAGTCCCCAGAAGGGCCATGCAGTGAACCTGCTGGATGTGGTAGGTCGCTCTCTGCCAGTCCCCAGAAGGGCCATGCAGTGAACCTGCTGGATGTGGTAGGTTGCTGTGGTTGAGTAGATTATACCAATGGGGCTTTGCCGCTTGCTAAATCTATCGATTGAAGGGTTGAGAAACCTCATCAGGAGACCTTAACTAAACTCACTGCTGCATTTTCCAGTCTCTACCTGTGAGTGTTTCCTAAATAGGAAGTGTGGTAATATGTCATGAGCTGGTTTGACCTCTGATTAGTGCCCATTGTTCCTTTTGCACAGCCCGTCCCTGTTGCCAGAAAACTGTCTGCCCGTGAGCAACGTGATTGTGAGGTGATCGAGAGGCTCATCAAGTCCTACTTCCTTATTGTGCGGAAGAACATTCAAGACAGGTACCATCAAGCCTGTAACTTGCACAAGACTGATATTGATTGGCATGAGCCATTTTTGATTGTGTCTTCCTGGTGAGCAGCGTGCCCAAGGCGGTGATGCACTTCCTGGTGAATTACGTGAAGGACAACCTGCAGAGTGAGCTGGTGGGGCAACTCTACAAGTCCGGGTTGCTGGATGACCTGCTGACGGAATCGGAAGACATGGCCCAGCGCCGCAGCGAGGCGGCAGACATGCTGAAGGTGGGAAGCCCATTCAGGAGCACGATCGCTGTCAGCAAGTGATGGACAAAATGATGCTTCGTGAACCGTTTGCTGTTTGTGTTGGGACATGCTTTGAGCCCTTTTCTGAGCAGAGTGCACCATCTAGTGGGATTAAAATATACAGCACATAGTTCATGAGGCATTATTTTGTCCATCATTAATGTCAGGCATGGTATGACCTTTACTTTTCACCCTTTTCAGGCTCTACAGAAAGCCAGCCAGGTCATCGCAGAAATCCGGGAGACTCACCTATGGTGAGGCTCTCTGGTGTGCTTGACCTCCACACAACTTGAAAAAGCACTGCTGTGGATTGATGTATGTGTCTCACTATTTCTTTCACCATGTGGACTCTGCAAGCCAGTATGTTATGCAGCATCCTTCTTTACCAGCTTGACACACTTTTACTGGTGTCTTTTGCAAATAATCAAGAAAAACACGGGATTCAAAGCAGTTTGGCTCTGCACTAAGGTGGCAGTGTCAGTCTCCATCCATCATGTGTCCAGCTCTCTCTGTCCATCATAGAATCTTAAAATGAATGCAACACTTAAAGTCTTAAAGACTGCAATGTCTGAAATTGGCAGAACATCTGTACATGGCTGTAAGACATTGAGCATGGATGGAATCTCCTCGAATCTGGATCCAGTGACTGGAAGTGCAGGCGGGTCCAGGTGGATCACATTACTGGTGACATGGACTGGAGCGATTGGGTGGTTGTGCACAGGGCTGTTCACTGATTGCTTGAATGTTACGTACAGGGTGGGTAAAGTAAGCATGACACGCATTGTTAAATTAAGATGTAATAAAATGACAGTATTTTACAAAGCTGTTCCCTGAGTGCCTGTGGTATTTTCTTGCTATGTCTTAATCATCAAACTGGAATAAACAAAAATATCAGGAATTTGTTTTGCTGATAATTGGCCTCCTACTTTCTAAACGGTAAACATTTAAAATATGTGGGCACGTCGCAGGCAGATGGTACTAAACATGCAAAGCTGTTGGGATGTAACTGATAAAATGATAAAAAGGGAAGTACATCTTTATAAAGCGTGCCCACATGGGCAGTGCGAGCTGGTCAGAGAACCTGTCCCTAGTCCATGTTCCTCTCCCTTTTTCCACTGCTGCCTAATGCATGTTTGTAACAGTAGTAGGATCAATTCCTCTCAATCTGTTATGATTTTGAAGCATTTAGTAAAGTCCAACAGCACCCAAAGCTGAGCTCCTTTTAAAAAAGAAAAAGTCGCTATTTCAGATTCTTACCTTTTATGTTTTGCTGCTGTTTCGTAGCTTAATGCTATTGCAGTTACACAGACCCTTTACTATATTTGTTCCAAAATGGACACCAAGTAGGCCCCAAAACAAACCAAGTGCCCCACATAGTGGGGTTAAAAAATACTGCAAATAGTTCATGAGGTGTCGTTTTGTCCATCACTAGTTATGAGCTAAAAACTAACTGAAGGTGATTTTGAGCTTAAGGCATATTTTTTAAAAATCTAGGACTCATAAAAGAGGTGGTGCCTGTGTGTTTATCTGTTATTTGTTATGGCCTTATTTTAAGGTTAGTAGAATTTATGGGTACTAACTTGGGTAGTACAAAAAGTTCCTCTAGCCAGTGCAGTGATTGCTTTATTTGTACATATGATAAATCCAAATGATCTTGAATGCTCCCAGTTCAGCAAGAAATAGCTGGAAAAAAGCCACACTGTCTTTGTCCACTTTCCTCTGGAGCCTTCTGCTGCCACCTGCCACTCTCCGTTTACCTCAGCCGGCCTCCCATTTTGCCCTTGCCACGGCCTTTGGCGCTGAAAAAGAGAGCACAGGCTGTGAAAATGCAAGCATTACGTTTGGCCACTAGGTGACAGCAGATTACAGCATTGCATCATCTAAGGTAGAGACAGGAATGGTCTCAAAGTCCATATTTCACATAACTTGAATTTTCTTCTGTTTAAAAAACTCTTTGAAAATTGAATTGAAATTTTTACCACTTACATCTTCTGAGACACATCTGATTGCAGGAGTAGACTGACTTCAAAATGACTCATCAGGCATGCATTGTGAAGACAACAAGCAAGATGAAAATAGGTGTTTGTGATCAAACTGATGAGGACAGAGCATGTGGGGGTCGGCACTCCACCAGCATGATCATTATCCCAGCAGTTGATTTACCTACAATTTTCTTTCAATTTGAGCTTCATGGATATAAGGTCATCGCAGTGCAAGCTCCAGACAATATTCATCTGTCCATAAATTCTGCTGCACCCTTTTCCTTCATGCAGCCTTTTTGGGAGAAATATGGCTTCATAACATCTAAGGACACTGTAGCTTCTGTCAGAAGCTTTCAGTTATAAGGCTTCCATAGATATCTAGGGAGCCTGCACTTTGAAGTTCTTTTTTGGTGCTATGAAATCGTCATTTTGTTTTGTACACATGCAGTTAAGGTCAGGCACTGGGAGACGAGAGTCAGGATCATCTCAAGTGGAGCGGTTGGGGCAGGGGTAAAATCTTATTGACGGGGGGGAGGGGGAGACTTAGTGAAACTAGTCAGGTGGAGATGCTTGGTACTGCACCCCCATTCAGCTTCCCTTTGACTCAATGGTGCGACCTAATCACATGGCCCAGCTTGAGAAAAAGCAAGGTCATATGACTTCAGGGAACTGTGGAGTATTGGTGCACTCTCGATGCATGCAGAGGATCAGAACAACAAAAGAAAGTGGAACATCTTATTGGATGGTAATACTGACCAATAAGCAATTGGAACTATGTGAAATTTTAAGCAAGTCATTTTAAAAAACCACTGTTCAAAAATGCCATTTTCTCTGTTTCTTTTCTTTATACCTGCTATACAACACCATTTCCAAAGAAGTCGGGAAGCTGCGTAAAATGTAAATAAAAGCAGAATTTACAAATCATATAAACCCATATTGAATTGAAAATAGACAACATTAAATGTTGAAACTGAGAAATTTTGTTTTATGACAAATATAATAATTTGATGCCAGCAACAAGTTTCTAAACAGTTGGTACAGGGGCATGTTTACCACTGTGCTGCATCACCTCTTCTTTAAACAGCACTCTGTAAATGTTTGGGAACTGAGGAGACCAGTTGCTGAAGTTTTGAAAGTGAAATTTTATCCCATTATTCCCTAATATAGGATTTCAACTGCTCAGCAGTTCGGGGTCTCCTTTGTCATTTTCTTGTTTCATGATGCACCAAAGTCAATGTGTGACAGGTCTGGACTGCAGGCAGGCCACTCTAGCACCTGGACACTTCTACTACGGAACCATGTTGTTCTGATACATGCAGAATGCAGTTTGGTTTTGTCTTGCTGAAATATCCAAAGCCTACTATGTAAAAGATGTTGTCTGGAAGGCACCATATGATGCTCCAAAACCTGTACACACCATTCAGCATTAATGGTGCCATCCCAGATCTGTAAGCTGCCCAAGGCATGGGCACTAATGCACTCCCATACACCACAAATACTGGCTTGGGAACTTCCACTGATGAGCTGCTCTTTAGCCTGGTGAACAGAATTAGAAATTTTGATCTGTCAGACAACAGGACAATTTTTCATTTTGCCCGAGTCTATCTTAAACGAGATCAGCCCCAGAGAAGTCAGCTGTTTTCTGGATCATGGTCTCTTTGCATGGCACAACTTCATCCTGCATTTGTGGATGCCAGATCATGGCTGTCCAGCACTGGTTTTCAGATTTCGAGATTTTTCTGGACTCTCAGAATCTGATTTTATGTACTGTACATGATGATATTCCTAAGTTCTTTGCAATATTCCACTGAAGAACATTATTCTTAAATTGTTGCACTATTTGCACACATAATCTTTCACAGAGTGGTGAACCTCTCCCCATCTTCACTGCACAGAGACTCTGCCTCTCTGGGAGGCTCTTTTTATACCCAATCATCTTACTGACCTGTTGCCAATTAACCTAATTAGTTGTGAGATATTCAACCAGGTGTTTTGTTTTAGCATATTACACAAATTTTTCGTTTGTTGCTCCTCTCCCGACCTTTTTGAAATGTGTTGCTGACATCGAATTTAAACTGAGCACATATTTGACATAAAACAACAACATTTCTCATTTTCAACATTTGATATGTTGTCTTTATGAAATATGGGTTATATGATTTGCAAATCATTGCATTGTGTTTTTATTTACATTTTACACACCATCCCAAGTTTTTTGTAAACGGTAAATCTTTACTTCCTCGAAGCCTCAGAATCATTTCAGGAACAGGACACTTTTGCCTGAATTCACATGAAGACCTTTCCAAGAAGGCCAAACTCAACGCACTCTGGTCAAAAGCGTTCCAGTGATGCCCCCATGCCTTAAATTTGGCCAGTGTGGCTCCGTGGACTTACCTCTGGTGATCCTGAACGCGAACCAGGAGCTGAGTGATCTGTGGAGGACACACACGGAAGCTTAGCTAAGCTCAGGAGGAATGCACTGGGGACTCAGGGGCCCTGCGATGTCCTCCTAGCCATCCGCGGGGCCGCAGCCCCCCTGCCCACCAAAAGCATCACCTGTATTGGACACCGACCACCCCACGTGGGCCATCGCCCCCATCCGGATCCAGGGACTGGATTTGACTGACTGTAGACTACCGTGCAGGGCTGGGGAGTGGGGGTGAGTTTTGGGATTGCGCCTTCACATCAGTTACTTACAACTTCTGCTGCTCATTGATTCGGTTCTGCAGCACACACATCTGGAAGCAAGTTAACAGATTTAGATACGTGAGCTAGGAATGCCCCTCTGTTCAGGTGCACTGTGGGACATGTCACACATGGGTTACAGTGCCCTCTGCTGTTTACATTAGCAACCAGTGACCTAACTCCTATTCCTGTTATGACTGTCCCATAAGATTCAGACTATATCATGGGTTCTGAAACTGACGTTGTACCCATGTTAATAGTTAACATTTAAGCGAAGTTGTTTAAATGTACAGATAAATATTTGGGTGGAAATGCATTCTTAGAAGAGTATTCCTCTTGTGGTGTGATATTTAAAGTTAATTACTAAACAGAATATGCCTTACACACCAAACGGTCCCAGAACCATGACTTGTGTGTGTCCTGGAAGGTAA
Organism: Cyphomyrus plagiostoma; assembly: GCA_019775915.2. Lineage (NCBI taxonomy): Eukaryota > Metazoa > Chordata > Actinopteri > Osteoglossiformes > Mormyridae > Cyphomyrus > Cyphomyrus plagiostoma. The sequence continues at coordinate 1,180,815 of JABFEA020000001.1, read as the reverse complement.
ATATAGAAAGGAAGAGAAAAATAGGCATATAATGACAGCCGTAACATTACAATCACTGGTTATGCTCTGATGTTTGGATGGTCCGTTATCCTTCCACTCGCTGTTCATTCATAGGTATGAACAAGTTAGTCATTTCACTACAGAAGATGGCGATACATACCGGCAAACTTTCATTTTTATAGTACTGTCATATAAATCTTAGATTAATCACACAAGTATGATACTTGACATTCAACAGGATCTCTAAATGTAAGCATTATATCCAATCATAAATGCCCCAATGATTCATCGGATGCAGTAATAACCACAAAAAAGTGCACATCTTGAATTGATGGATTTTTTTCTTTCATTATAATTCTGTTTTGAGTCAACTCAGAGTTAAGTGACCTGTGAGATAAGTGTATAAAACATTACTTTGTTGGATCCATAAAATGCCGCACTTCTTTGCAGTACTTACATCATATTTCTGCCTCTTCAGTTTCTCTGTCAGGTCAAACTTCTCCGCTTCCAGCTGCATCATCCATTGCCAGAGCTCAGTGGCCTTTTCTCTGTGGTGCGAGAGCCAGTCAGAGGACAGAATGTGTCCCTATGCGTATCACCAGAGTAATCCTGGTTATCAGACCACCACTTGCTCTTTTGTTAAAAAAATAGGAGACCCAATATTTTACCAAAAGATATCAGGTCTGATTCATCCCTTAAGAAGTTCACACGCTTTCAGATTCCTGTTCTCTGTAAAGCATGTCCAACGCATTAGCAACCACACCACCCAAAACACTGGCACCACCTGCACTGCCTGCAACACCCACACTGCCCACTGTACCGGAACCACCTGCACCAACCACAGTGCCCACACTGCCCGCAGTACCAGCACCACCTGCACCACCCAAACTGCCTCAGCCCCTGCTGATCCTGCACCACCCACACTGCAGTGCACTGCTATTTGTTCTGTATTGCACTGCTGTCTGTCTCATTGTCCCCCGTGCACCTGTCCCCTACCCTGCAGTCTTGGGATAAGAATTTGACTTGATCACATGCAGCGTACTTTAGTTTGTCCTCATTCAGGTGGTCGATGTTCAGGGCCTTCCGTCTCTCAGCCAGAATCTTCTTCTTCTTCTCTCTCTCAGTTTGTTTTTTGGCCCCTTTACGACCCTCACCCTGAAAGTCAGCAGTGGATCATCTTAGAGTAGCATGATATGGTAGAATGCCCCTTTAAATGGGACCTGGTGTGCTCTCTTCATTCATTTTATTGTATTTTTTAATTAGTCTTTACTTACAGTCAAATGACAGCTGATTTTGTCTCCTGTGTGCTTTCACAGCTGTTTACATACAGACACCAGCATCTCAGCCAATGACAGCTACCTAATATCAGCTGTATACATACCTACACAGGCTCCTCAACCAATGACAGCTACCTAATATCAGCTGTATACGTACATACACAGGCTGCTCAACCAATGACAGCTACCTATTTCAGCTGTATACCTACATACACAGGCTTCTCAGCCAATGACAGCTACCTAATGTCAGCTGTATATGAACATACACAGGCTCCTTAGCCGATGACAGCTCCCTTAATGTCAGTGCAAAGCTCACCTTCTGCTGGATGCTCCCATACTGATGAGTCATGTTGGTCAGGACCTTCTTCTTCTTGGCGTCCTCATCTTGCTTCTTGCGCTGTTCCTCTTGTTCCTTCCTTTCCTTCTCCTCCTGCAGGAGAGAAGTCCATTCAGTAGTCAATGCCCTCCTCATTGGTTTCTACTTTAATTTACTGTTAATGTAATTTTCTCTTGATGTATGCTTTACACGTATGATGTATGATATCTGCTGTTGCTATATATGGTGCATTTAGTATTTAGTACTTTTTTGGCATGTTCAGCGAGTGTAAGCATGCAGTTTCTGTCCCAGTGTGCATTGCATGTGACACGGCTTGCCCGGAATAAAGAGTGAAGGGGCCCTCACCGCAAGCCTGGCCTGCCTCTCCTTCTCCCTCTCCGCACGGATCCTCTGCTGCTCTGCTCGCTCAGCTCGCCGCTTCTCCTGCAGACACAAAAGAGAATCACATTTCTGATCCACACTAAACACCAACCAGCCTGACCTGTACACTTAGCATAATTCCCTTTGAACCTAATAGGGACCCACCTTTCACCTGTTGACCTGTTTTATAACCACAGAAAATCACATGTCCCTTTCCTCTCAGATTGTTAATATTTCTTGCTCCTGTCGACTTCTCCTCCAACATCAGAAGGGTTTGTCCATTTCCTTGCCACTCGGGTATATTTTCAGTCTCTCATCACCTTGAGACTAACTCATTTCTAGCAGGCCTGCTTCTGAGCGCCATTCATCCTCTGCAACTGATTTAGAATGCAGCTGCCTGACTTGTTTTCAACCTTGCCAAGTTCTCTCACACCACATCATTGCTATTCTCCCTCCACTGGCTTCCCTGTAGCTGACCGCATCAGACTCAAAACACCGATGCTCACCTTCAAACCCAAAAATGCACCAACATCCTTTTACCAAAGACAACATATCTCACCCTGCACTGCACCATGCTCTCTCTGATCCTACAGCACCGCTCGACTGGTCCCACCATTTCTCAAGAGACAAGGAAGACATGCATCGAGACTCTTCTCTGTTTTGGCACTTATGTGGTCGAATGAACTCCCCCTAGATGCCCGAACAGCTGAGTCATTGAGTGCCTTTAAATGATGACTAAAAACCTACCTCTTTTGGAAGGACTTGGATTAGCACCTTCAAGATTATACTCTTTATTATGATTATTATTAAAAAATTATTACTTACCAACAGAGTTTTTAGAGTGATAGTATTCTTAGTGGGATTCTGTTGAACCAGAATGTATTCACCGATGAGACTCCTAAGCACTTATGTAAGTCATTCTTGATAAGGGTGTCTGCCAAATGCAGTAAATGTAAATGTAAATGTTCACTTACATTTAGTCCAGGCTACCTTAAACACAAGTTATCCGGCTAAGCAAGAAATCCTGCTTTGGCCCTTAGTTATTTTGGTTTATTTCCTGGGTTCTGATTGACAGAGCTATTGAACAATAAAGAGCTGAGACCCTCCTTCCTAGTTCCAGGTAAACGGCGTCATGTCTGTAGTCCCCAGGGAGCTCATTAAAAGCAAAATGTCAGCAAGAGCCAGTGGCAGAATAGGACTCCTCAGACAGAATATCATTGAAAGAAAATTTATTCAAGAGACTCTGCAGAATCCACGGTAATCATTCCAGTATTCAACAATATCCAATTGGTTAAGTCCTGAATACCCCCAGGTAATCACTCCAGAATCCAACAATCCCCAATTGGGTAAGTCCTGAATGTCCCCAGGTAATCACTCCAGAATCCAACAATCCCCAACTGGGTAAGTCCTGAATATCCCCAGGTAATCACTCCCACCATGCAGAATTTAATTTTAATTACTGAACAGGTTAGAATTTCAGCTCACTGGATATGTTTTTAAGGGTTTCAGAGCCTAAAACCAAACCCAAGCATATTATAGTGGAAGGGTAATTAGTGGTTAGCGGATATCGGTAGCTTATGTGAATTTTTTTAGTGGTTTGTCAGTTTAGTGTTATCAAATTAAACTTCGGAATTAACGGATTAGCAGTTATCAAAGCTAACTTTTTGGTTAGCTGCGTCCACCACTGGTCAGTGGGCTCGGCCTCTGTACCTGCCATCAGAATGTTGCTGCTTTGAATCTAAAAGCCAGCAGAGTGATTTCGCCATTGGCATGTCATGCAACTCCCTGGCCCTGCTTTCCTAAAACTGTGCCTCACTTGTCTGTCAAATAGCTAAAATGAATTCATTTCATTACTGCAAAATTCCATGCAATACTTTCTCTGCATTGTTTATTAAATTATCTATCTATCTATCTATCTATCTATCTATCTATCTATCTATCTATCTATCTATCTATCTATCTATCTATCTATCTAACTAATAAATATATTCCCCCTCAGAGGGGTGAGGACCTACAATGCGGTTGACCAGGGCGATGAGCTCCTCCTCTTCCTTCTTCCTCTGGATAAAATGGGCCTCAATCAGAGACTGCAGCTCCTGCAGGTCTTTCTCCTGACGCTTCCTGTGAATGTCCTGTTAGCCCCGTCAGGTCACAAAGACACATAATTTCTTAGGCATTTCCAGGATCATCAGGATCATCCTCAAATACCCAAATTTATTTGGACATGAAATACCACAAAATACATGACTTGAAATTCTACTCACATCAAAGTCCACTTTCTCACCCTCTGGTATCTTCGGTGGTGCGATATTTGGCATAAACATCCTGTTAAAAGATAAGTGCAGGATGTGAAACAGGTTTTACAAGCCATTGTATTACATTCCACAGCAAGCATTATGTCAGGACAATGCAAAAAAGGCTGCTTTATATTGCTTCCGCATCGTCATTGATTTGGTAAACAGCATGACAGCAGAGAATACAAACCACTCACTTTGGCTTGGGCTTGGAGTCATCTGTTAAGTAACACAGGAGAGAGAACGTGAGTCATTTATGCTGCCTCAGTACTGGCAATACTGGCTAATGATAACAGGGCTGCCAACTTTGGTCAGGTGGCTGGAGTGAGATTTTCGATTCGAGACAAGTCTGCACATGCACTGCACATGGAGTGAAAGCGTGAGTATCATGCCAGATGTGTGAGAATCTCAAAGCATGTCATGCCAGATGTGTAGGAATCTCAAAGCGTGAGTGTCACGGCAGATGTGTGAGAATCTCAAACTGTGTCACGCCAGATGTGTGAGAATCTCAAAGCATGTTACACCAGATGCGTGAGAATCTCAAAGTGTGTCACGGCAGATGTGTGAGAATCTCAAAGCGTGTCACGCCAGATGTGTGAGAATTTCAAAGCATGTCACGCGCCAGATGTGTGAGAATCTCAAAGCGTGAGTGTCACGCCAGATGTGTGAGAATCTCAAAGTGTGACTGTCACGCCAGATGTGTGAGAATCTCAAACCGTGTCACACTAGATGTGTGAGAATCTCAAAGCGTGAGTGTCGAGCCAGATGTGTGAGAATCTCAAAGCGCGAGTGTCACGCCAGATGTGTGAGAATCTCAAAGCGTGAGTGTCGCGCCAGATGTGTGAGAATCTCAAACCGTGTCATGCCAGATGTGTGAGAATCTCAAAGCGTGAGTGTCACGCCAGATGTGTGAGAATATCAAACCGTGTCACGCCAGATGTGTGAGAATTTCAAAGCGTGAGTGTCGCGCCAGATGTGTGAGAGTCTGAAAGCATGAGTGTCATGCTGAATGCGTGAGAATCGGCAACCCTATGAATAGCATCTAGCTCATTTTTGAACCACAAAGTTTACCTTCTGTAGGTGGTAGAAACGATGATAAGAGAAGAAGCAGAAAAAATGTCAGAGGTGTTTAAGACCATAATCACCATGAACATCAACATAATAGGTCAGATGGGTACGTTAAGTCAGTTGGGTGCTGGAGATAGTGATGGTTGTGCTTGAGGACATCTGTAATCACCTGTCGCTTCCTCCTCAGCAGGGGCTACGTGTTAAGCAGGGAGGTGTTAATGGTTCTGAAATTAAGGGCAAATCCATGAGTTCACAGATGCTAATAAAAGGAAATTAAAAGGTCACATACCTTCCTCTGTAGAAAAGAAAAAACAGGAATTTTGGTGAGTAAAGAGCATAGGAGAGTCCAGTAATATCAAGAATGTGTTCCTTGCGTAAAGGGACATGCCTCAGTTAAAAAAGAACTACACTTCCCAGCAGTCTTGAGGATACGCAAAGCTTATAATACACTCACAGGCACAGATTCTTTTCACAATAACAGACTAACTGGGCTGTTTAATCACGGGGTTTACATAAAATGGCTGATTAAATTTTATTGGTGAGATAAAGGGAAAAGTACATAAATTTTAGCTTATCACTCCAAACAATTTTACAGGAAACTATTGTGCTGAAAATGCAAAATAAAATGTGTCTGTTGTCTTATCATGCATGTTTATATTTAGGTATAAATATACACTAACTGTTCTTAATAATGTAGTTAATCAGTTAATCATGCAATCTTAATGATAGATGACAGTGCAAGACTGCAGGGAATATGTAATGCCACAACTAAAATTCAGGAATAAATATTTACCTTTTGTTTCAGCCACTGTTTTTTTATGAGACAAAAATAAGAAGAAAAGTGAGTTAACAGCTTATAAAGATTGTCATTATTTTACAGGCTAATACAACACAAAGGACTCTGAAGTAACCACATAATGCTGGACTGGCCTTAGTTTACACCCCAGGCAGGATCACTAGTTACCAGAAACGTGCCTCCAATCAGACATTGTCTCAAAATAAAGAAGAAATCTTCGCTGTTTTTACACTTTGGTTACTGTTAGGTTAGGCGTGACAGGCAAACATGGGGAATAGTATATCCTATACAAAAAAGGTGCCAGTATATCTATATGTCTGTCTGTCTGTTTTTCATTCTGTGTCTGTCTTTTTTTCTGTGTGTATGTCTTTCTTTCTGTCTGTCTGTCTGTCTGTCTGTCTAACTTTCTGTATGTCTGTTTGTCTGTTTGTCTGTCTGCTTGTCTGTCTAACTTTCTGTCTGTCTGTTTGTCTGTCTTTTTGTCTGTCATGTATAAGCAGATAGAAAGATAATGTATCTTGTAATGCAAATTGCACTCCTCCAACAATAGACTGAATCAAAAATAGACAGAAAATTACCTTCCTCTGCTGCCTCCGTCTCTAGTATACAGAGGTAAGATCAGTTAATGTGTAGAACTGTTAGAGTTACTGATTAATAATGTAAAAGTTGTAAGGAAATTCACTCATCGAGGATCTTACCTTCTTCCCTTTACCAAAAATGGAGGACATGAAAAAAAGGCAGAATGTGGGAAATATTATATTTATAGAGGATTAGATGATTAGGTCTGTGTTGGTTACATGAATTTGATGGGATTTTAATTGTAGCAGTCAAATGTAAACCGATGGAACATTTAATATGGAAAGGCGAGTGTCAAAGGTAAAATGCTTACTGTACTTCTTCCACCTCCTCTACTAATCCTTCCACATCAGCCATGTCTGAGTGCACCTGGATCAGGCCGAAAGACAGGAATCACAGCCGGATACTGGATCCCGCTCTCATTTTCAGCGGGACACTCAAACTCCAGTTATATATGTTTCTTGCTCAGTTTATATGCCGGAGGAACTGATCACCGCAATAATTAGAAGGTTTAGAACCGCCCCCTCCACCCACTTTCCCCCGCTCCTCTCCCCTCCCCTCCCCTGGCCCATATCACACTTTGTAGTCCCCTGCAATGACACCACAACAATGGGCTTCACTTGACCTTTCCTTAATCCCCCCTCTAGTGCGGAATGCACTGGACATATTCCGGCCTGGGATACAAGTGCAGTATGATCGGGGGAGAGTTTGAAATTGTACCCTTGACTCCTCTGGGTGACAGACCCAATAACATGCACAAACCCGGGGTCACGGACGCAGTCATGCTTGCTCAACAATGTTCAACAATCATGTGCACAAGTCACGCAACCACTAGGATTAATTCACGCTTTATGGCAAAAGAGGATCCACACTCATCCATCTCACACACACTCAGCAGGTGCCAGTTGGGTTAAATATACACATACACACAATGACACAATGATGATGACACTGCTAAATTTGTTGTAGGTGACATACACTGACCAAAGACACACACTGACCCAAAGTCCCTTACCTGAAAATACATAAACCACCTAGAGTATAACTTTGTATAATGTTCAATAAAACTAAAAAAAGCTTCAATATATCTACCCTCATAAAAATGAATTTAAAAAATGGAAGGATGAGTTAGGCAGTGCTAACGGCGGTTATATTTGGAGTACATACATGAAAATGGCTTGAGACAGGTGTGAAGCTCTGTTCCAAACAATGTAACTTGGCCTAACTGAACCACGGCCCCTTTGGTGTGACAATAAATCACGCCACATGCTCCCTTGAGGGCTAATTTTGCAGCTGCACAGTGGGGTCGGACTGTACAGAATTTGACATAACATTTCTCATACATCCCACAGCGTTCACCTAGGCTATAGCAAGGGCAGGCTTTCGCAGACAGTGACCATAATCACAGGGTAATTCCTTTTGGGTTATAAATGTAGGAGACCTTCTGGGCATAGAATGACAGTGTAGAATGAATGTGTCCTCTGAAGGACAAACAAGCATGACTGGAATCTATTGTTAAATCATATGGCTGCACTATGTTTACAGATTCTGACTCCTAAAAGCTCCCCTTTTCCTCCTCAGGACCTCCACAGCTTCCTGCTCAAGGTCACAACGACCTTGACCTTGCCTGGAGAAGCCAGGGAGATATGGAATGAGATGAGAAATAATGTCATATTTCTAATGACCACTTCTGCCCCTTCTCGATGGATAATCCAAACAGTTTGTGCTATGAATACATTTTGATGGCATGTCTGTCCAACTGTTGTTGATTTTCTAACCACCAGTTCAAGGGACTTGAACTTTGCAGCTCTAATTTTTGTGGGGAATTCTGTGCTACAGTATAACAGCGACCTTCATTTCTCATCAAACATAAGCAGTCGTACGTGCATTACTGCTGTGCAGAAATGCCTGGGATGCAGCGAGCTGGAGCTGCAGAAAACATATCTGAGGTCCTGTGGGCTGGTCCTGTGGCTCCCAGCCAGCACACATCTCCAAGGACTCATGATCAATCCGCTGAGGATTCACAGTCGATTAAACATCTCACTGAGGCATTAAGTGTATTCAGTCTGGTGTCTGCGCCCCCCCCCAACACCACGCTCTGAAAGCCGAGAGCAGGTAGGGAAGGTGACGGATAGCTGCTTTAAAACCCGTTTTAACATAAAACCCCAAAGCATGCAGCCGCCCCAGCGCAGTCTTGGCCCTGGCAGAGAATGGGATGTGTAACATGCCATGTGATCAGGTGCCTACCTGCTACCAACTCCTACCACCTCATACTGTTGTTAGACACTCCTCAGAACCAGATCTCGGGATTAAAGCAAATCATACTTCCACAGCAGAACTCATGCCACAGACAGACAAGCACTCCTCTTACCTGTGACTTACACCTGAGGAACGTGTCTCTGATTCTTTGCTGTGCAGAATTCAGACAGCTTGAGTCAGGCTTCAAAGCTTACAATATACAGCCCTCCCTGGTCATGTGACTTATCTCCCCCGTGATTGGCCAGTCTGCAAAAGCATTATCTATTGTTAGACTGAAGAAGCCTAACATATATGCATACAGAGGCTGGATTCCATCTTTGTCATTGATGTTTTCTGTGTATTTTATGCCTGAAGGGCTGTAAAAGCACTTTAGCAACTTTGGAAAATGTTTTAAACATGCTAGTCGAAGGATTACAAAAGCACATGACACCTTTGAACAGTTACCTCTTTATTGCAGAGCACATTGTTTAAAAATCAGTCATGTTGTAAAGCTAATCATCACAACAAACAAAACCTTTAATAACTGTAGATTGGTGGCAGTTACTTTTGAAGGTTCTGTTTAATTCCAATTCAATGCACAGGAGTGTTTAGAAAAACTGAAACATTAACAGGCGACGAAAATCGCCAAACACAGTTTAGGGAATTAATTTCATCAACTTTCAATGTCAGAAAAAGAGAACAGATTTCCAAGCAATTATATTGGGAAATCAGACACTTTATTGAGAACCTGACACCATGGTCTGATGGACTATTACCATGGCTGTTATCTTAAAAATAAAGTGAGCAGGGCCCAAACCAGCAGTACTGACCTTCCAATAAAGAATAATAAAGTGTTATATGGCCTGGATTTACCGGCCAAGCCTTTGGAATACCACAGTAATATGAGACAGAGCCCAGTGACACAGATAGATCTAATTTGGGTTTCAGCTCCTAGGGTTGTGTACGAACACGATTGTGGTTTGTATCTGATTCATAATGTCACTCCCTTAACGTCGCACTTCACACCTGCGACATGATCCTGAGCAAGACAGTCAAGTGCTTTACCAAATTGCATCTGTGCTCACAAAAGCACATCTTTCACTTCATCTGGTTTACAACCAAAGGTGATATGAGTGATCGTTTTTCATTCTGGTCCTTCTTTGACTATTCAATGCATTCTATTCTGCATTATTTTGACACAAATTCAGGCATCAGAACAACAATAAAAAGAGTCTTACGTTGCCAGATCAGAAAACTTCATAATGCATGTAAACATTATGCTTTGATGCTCCTTTCCGATTTGGAAGCCGAAGCTGTGGTGAATATGATCATTCGCCATAAAACAGGCTTTAACTTCACCTTAGTGGCAGGCTACCTGAACAGTTTATACCCTTGGGCCTTACTTACTGTCATTGTAAGGTCTAAGGGACATGCCTTCTTCCCTGGACTCCATATGTAATGTTCTAATAGCAGAAACACAAGGCCACAGTGCAGTTATCATCCCTCAGGACCGTGACTGGCTTGCAGCAGGATCTCTCCCCCATTTCAGTCTCGGTCTTTGCTGGTACCGAGCTTCGTCAAACAGCGGAGGAGCACCAGGAGGAACCTGCCGTGTGCCACCTCAGCCAATCTCGCCGCTGTCACACTTTTTTATTTACCGTGACTGAAACCCAGCGTGCCGCTAGGACACTAGGAGCGAAAGGCTGAATGAGACTTGATGAACAATAGATGAACAAAAAGGTTCAACACCCACTATCCCAGCCTCCCAGGTGCGGATGCAGAAGATCAACAGACTTGAAAGCAAATTGCGTTTAAACAAACATAACTATAACATATTTTATCCCTTAATGCTTTCTTTAATAGCTGGTGATAATACTACATGTGTCAACAATCACACATAAAGTGGTGCTTCTTATTGTATATATGCATAAATGAATCCACTATTTTACTGGCAAATGTTATCAGCAAGCAAAAATAAGCAGAGATCCATATCTAAGCAACGTGTGCAGTTTGTATTCCTACTGTGAACAGACTGAAATCCTAATCACTACTGCTATCGGCTACCAAAAAATATCAGGCACTTTTCTAGAAGAGTGAAATGAATCTGTGTGGTGTGGCAGCAGTGGGGATTTCTCTTTTTTGTTACAAAATATCCTGTGACCCTTCTGGGACAGACCCAGGACAGAGCTGTTTGTTCAGAAGCTGGAAAAGGACACTTCTTTGGTGAAATGTCACAGTGTAGCCACACAGGTATGTGTGAAACAGGTGTGTTAGAGAGGCAAACAGATAAACAGGCCAGGCTTCTAATTCAGTGCTACTATAAATCTCATTTTCTTTGGTTTCTCCCCCTGGGTTTAACTTTAAAATAAAACAGCAAAAAGAAGCAACAACTTTTTTGATATTCAAAATGTACAAAGCAAGAAAGAGGGCCTTGCGTATTGTTGGTTTCAGCCATTTTCAGCTGTTCCGGTGTTGTCAGTGTCCCACTCCTGGTGAGAGACAGAGAACAGAACTGTCAGTTGTGTTTCATGTGCTGCCTACCGACTTGCCACGTGGTACCGGCTCAGGGTGGCGAGAGTCGGAGCTGAGCCGTAACTCTCCGGGCAGAGTCACCCTGGCTTTCTGTGTCACTCTTTCTCAGGCTGGCAGGAAGTAGCACTTTATCCCCTTGGATTTCCTTAATTGTTTCACAGATCTGCAAGTTAGCTTGGCGCTAATTCTTCCGCTATAAATAAAACCTGGATGAGACAGTGTTTGCATGGGGCGCAGTGCTTGGTGACACACCTGCCAGTGACGTGCAGCTGAAGCCGGGGACACTTTGAATAATAGAGCGTTACTGGGCTGTCATTTAAGCGTCATCAGAAGGTCTATTTCAGATGGGGTATGGCAAGGGTAGGGCCAGGGACAGCTATTTCCAGTGGCCCCAAAATGTGGAATGCTATTCTGTTCAGTCTGCTTTGGATGCACCACTTCGCTTGGCCAACCTTGACCACGCAATTGGGGCTGCCATGGAACCGGAGGACACCATACCCCCTGGTCCCCGCCACCCTTTCTACCCCCCCCAGACAGGACACTTTACAGCTCGCATCGCTCTGAGAATATGGGCGCTTAGCCATACAGAGCTCCGCTAATCCAGCCCGGCGCGCAGCCGTAATGTGACAATCAAGCAGCTGCACTCAGGCATGCATCAGGCACGTGGCACCCCCCTGGCATTCAGAGTGGGGGGGGGCATAAGGTTCTTTATACTGGGACACAAGGTCAGAGCAGAATGGCTTCTTTAAAAATAAAGCGTTGGGATGTGATGACAGCCTACAGGCGCGTACCTGAAAAGCCTGGCCTCCCCACTTCGCCTTACAGGGATGGGGGGAGATGGACACAGGGCCACATATCACTCACAGTGCCCCCTCCCTGTCATATCCTGACCGGAATACTTGAAACAATGAAAAAAATCTGCGTGGATCCATACAATTTGAGGACAGGTTGAATTCAAGTGTTTCATTGAGTCCCACTCCCAGATAAAATCAAGCACCTCACCCTGCAGTCAGGTTTACAAACATTTGTGAAAGAATGGGTCGTTGTGAACAGCTCAGTGAATTCAAGCATGGTACTGTCATAGGATGCCACCTTTGCAATAAGTTAGTTTGTGGAATTTCTTCCCTGCTAGATATTCCACAGTCAACTGTAACTCGTGTTATTGCAAAGTGGAAGCATTCAGGAACAACAAAAACTCAGCTACGAAGTGGCAGATCACTCGGACGGAATGGTGTAAAGCACAATCCCACTGGAATCTGAAGCAGTGGAAACATGTTCTGTCGTGTGATGAATAACGCTTCTGTCTGGCAGTCTGGTCGACGAGTCTGGGTTTGGCTGTTGCCAGAATGGTACTTGCTTGACTACATGGTGCCAGCAGTAAAGTTTGGTGGAGGAGCGATAATGGTGTTGGTTTTCAGGGGTTGGGCTAGGCCCTTTAGTTCCAGTGAAGGGAACTCTTAATGTTTCAGCAAACCAAGAAAATTATATGCTTCCTACTTTGTGGGAACACTTTGGGGAAGGCCCTTTTACGTTCTAGCATGACTGTGCCACAGTGCACAAAGCAAGGTCCATAAAGACATGGTAGAGTGTGTTTGGTGTGGAATAACTTGATTGGCCTGCACAGAGCCCTGAAATCAGCCCCATCAAACACCTTTGGGATGAACTAGAACAGAGATTGTGAGCCAGGTCTTCATTATTCAGCATCATTTCCTGACCTCACAAATGTTCTTCTGGATGAATGGCCAAGAATTCCCCTGCACAGGGTGGACCAACTCCATATTGATGCCAATGGATTTAGACTGGGATGTCATAAAAGTTCCTGTAGGTGTAATGGTCAGGTGTCCCAATACTTTTGTATATACAGTGTAACTCAAACTGTCATATTACATTTTATTTATTTAGCAGCATCTTTTCTAAAGCAATGCCAATTTTTGAGAAAGCAAGGTCTGACAGTTGCTTGACCCGCTTGGCACCTCACTCACGTTCCCAGTGCTGACACCCCTCTGCCGACCCTGGGACTTGGATCAACAACCTTCCGGTAGATGCAGGTATGCATGTACTTGTTATGCAAACCAACCAAAGAGTCCTCAACTGGTTGGTTGAAATAAAATCTGAGGATATGTAATTTCTGAACCTGAACTTTCCACCTCCGGTTGTGTATAGGTGTGCTCATGACTTCCATTTCACTGTAATTAAAGATCCCTGACCTTAAATCCACAAAAATGCAGAAACACAAAAACTGACCAAAATCTTTTTAATTTAAAAAGCAACCTGTGATTACCAGTATCTCCAGAGAAGCAAGCTCATGTAGCTTAGCAAGTAGAGTATTACATTAACAACACAGAAATTGTGGGTGCAAATCCCAAGGATCACACATTATTTCATAGTTCTTCCCACTCCTGTCAGTCCCTTTGGATAAAAGAGTCAGAAAATGTGTGATGACATCACAGCAAATGGTGTTTGTTCAAGTTTTATTGGTTTTTGAAATTGCTAAATTTCCCCCAATAAAACACAGAAACGACATAGCGACACATGCTTCTCATATGGCAAAGCGCTCATGCTTTGTGCAGTAAGTGCCTGGGTAACACAGCTCACTTACCATTAGTGACAGATTTACTCTTCTGTCCAACAGTCACCTGGAAAAGGGGAGAAAAACAAGCAGGTTTAAGCAAGCTGAGTTTTACATGTGCTGAGTGTTATATGTGCTGAGTGTTATAGAAGCTGTTATATATGCTGAGATGCTGAGCGTTATATAAGCTGTTATAAATGCTGAGTGTTATATGTGCTGAGTGTTAGGGTCACAATGCATTTTGTATTTAACAGTTCCCATATCCCAGCACTGCTGTGTGACATCACCTTTACACTGAAGGCCAACAATGTCATTTTTGTTTTCCTTTCATTCCATTTCAAATTTGCAACATATCATAATCAGTCAAAATCGCTTTCTGAAAACTAGGTTTTTAGTGTTGTGTATCATAGATTTTACTTTAGATACTAGAAAACAAAAACATTCAGTGAAGCCCTGAACTCTTCTGCAGCTGTTTGCAGAGGTGCAGAGCGCTACAGGGGGCCAAAACCGTGTGATTCTCTCTCCTTCTTTACAAGACATTTCTTTGGTTGCATTCATTCTCTCCACGGAATAGTATGCCTTGGAGTATGCTACAGTAGCAGCAGCCTTCATGCTAGGCAGTGGGAACAGCACAGACCTAATGCCCTTTATAGTAGCACTGAATTAGAACATGGGGGCTGAACTCAACTCGGAATGTAGACAATTTTCTCAAAAGGGTATACAGTTTAAGGTAAACAAGCAAGTAAACTCACAGTTTTACCTGGTGCAGTATGTACTTTAATTTTAATTTGATTAGATCTGCATTGGTCTGCCAGCAGTGTAAAGGTCTGTTACTCAGGCATAAAGGGCACAGCCACCACAAAGCTACCAGAGCGAGCAGCATGGAAAAGAGCAGAGGGAGGTGTGCGTGGCCAGAGGCGCTCACAAGGGCCTTCATCTTGGCAAAGCTCTCTGATCCTGAAGGCCAGTCAACGTTGACACAAACGTTCTGTTCCTCTGACCATGGCCAACGTGTAGTGGCAAGCTCTCCCTGTGTGGCGCCTTTGGTGCATCCCATAATCCATGTCTCATGTCAACGGTCAGAGCATCCACTAACAAAACGGACTGAAGCCCCCAATCCCCCAGCCTGGTCTGTCTGCTGCTGCTACTTTGAGTCACTCCATAATACGGTGTAATAACTTAATAATAGCATATAATATATGGCTGTGGTCCCTGATTGGCTATGCTCTCCTACATTAGCGCCTCTCTAGCTTCAGGACAGAGCTGTCCAAGTGGACATTGAGGCATATCATAAGTCTGCTCAGGCATGGATGCCAAGTCTACAAAACAGCAGGCAGTCAAGGTCTTTCCATTAGCTCAGCCTACACCCAGTTAGGGAACATGAAGTTCCTCATACAAGGCTGCATGAGTGGGATTTGTTGAATGACCGTGGTAGGCGAAGCTTGCCACACACTGGGTTTGCACAAAGCAATGTTGAATTTCTGCAGTGCCTAATCTGCTGCCCGTAAGCTCTGCTTTCTGGGATATAATGAGGGGGGGGGATGCATATGCATTTACCTCATCCATCCATCCCAGTTTTAAGGTGAGGTGAACTAACTTTGAGAAGGCTTCAAATGAAACAAACAGGTAAACAGGCATTGTCTTTAGGCATCTGATATATGAATGAATGAACTTGTTATAACTTGGCTAGTTACATCAGCTAAATGCTGATACATGGTAATAAAAACTATATAGAATATTTAACACAAATTGGAGGATTTTTTCAGAAATACAGAAGAATATGTAATGATGAATACAAAATGGATCCATGGATCTCCATGGTTACCTTTGTAGCACACACATTCTTGTTCTCCCACAGGCCACGCTTGTTGGTGACATCACCAGGTTTTAGGTCCTAACAGGGAGAGTAATTTAACATCACAAAACCAATTTAGCTCTCAAAAGGCAGAAAGGTCTTTGTAGTAAACTGTGGCCATTCTGGCAGCTTTGTAAAGGAGCTCTGAGCTCGAAAATCCTGGCATGAATTGTTGGAGGGTGTAGATGTATGATCTTTCATTGACTGTAATGGCTTAACAAAAAAATGGCTACGTGAAATGATCAGTTACGACCTGGCTCCCTTCCCATGGAACAGTAATAAAGCTACTAGAGCTACTACTAACAGTCCAAAATGACCCAAATCAGTCTGGCTTGATTGGGCCAGACTAGGGGCTCTTTTCTAGGTGAACGAGGATGAGAGCGCCCCCCACAGGACTAAGAGCATCCCAGTAGTTTCGGTGCTGCTTCCCCTGGCACGGGGGGACGTTTTCCCGCCTGCTGACTCAGGATTTAGCAAAGTTTCTTCTTCAAAAACAAAACACACTCCTTTAAATTTGTACATATAACTCCATCCATCCATCCATTAGCTTCCGCTTATCCGAGGTTGGGTCGCGGGGGCAACAGTCTCAGCAGGGAAACCCAGATTTCCCTCTCCCTGGCCACTTCCTCCAGCTCCTCTGGGGGAATTCCGAGGCATTCCCAGGCCAGCCGAGAGACATAGTCCCTCCAGCGTG
>JABFEA020000001.1:1119311-1134681 GCA_019775915.2 Cyphomyrus plagiostoma | reverse complement strand
TCTGTTTATATGCACTACTGCTTGGCTGTTTTGTGCTGGGGGGTGAGTATGCTGGACTGAAAGGCAAGTGGACCTGGCGCCAGGTTTCCAAGTTGCAAAGGACAGAACTTGCCACCCCAGAGCGGCGGCCATTTGGTGCTTGTTTGTATGTGTGTGTCGGGATGCCGCTGCCTTACTGAGGAGCGAGCGAGGGTCACATCTATGTCATGGCAACGGAGGTCCTAAAGGGTGTGTTATAAGTAAGGAAAATCTATTAACAGCAAAAATAATAAAAGGTGGAGTTGCGGAGGGGTCTTTCACCCTAGGCCACCAACACCGCATTAACAGTAGGCTAGCAAAGGGTCAGCTATGCGCTAGTAGCAGGTTAGCGGTGGGCTAGCAGTGGATTACCAATGGGCTAGTAGCAGGTTAGCGGTGGGCTAGCAGTGGGTTACCAATGGGCTAGTAGCAGGTTAGCTGCAAGTTAGCAATGGACACATCAAAAAGCTTCATTCACTGCAGCAGAATTATTTGGATTAACCTGTTTTTTGCTTTTACAGGAATGCTTCAACATGCTTGGTGAAGAATAGAACACCCCACCTCATCCCCCATTTGGGTCACAGATCCCATTGTATGCACGTTTCACTATGTATAATTTTTGCCGGGATCTATTTTGGTAGTAGACTTGTGGTTCCCATTTTACCATCTGTAGATTTGTGCAAATTAGAATTGTATCCATTAAAACATATTTTTATATAAATTAAGCTATTTAAGCATTTTTATATACCCACAAAGGATAGGAGAGCTCCCCTGGTGCCTAGGCAGGAGACCTTCAAGCCTTTGCCCTTAACTGGCTCCACAATGGACTGTGGTGCAGATGGGTTGGGTAGTGATGGGTATTCCTATGTAAATCCCTCTTGGTTACTCTCTTGCTTCCACAGCACTTTCTATACTCCAAAAAAGTAACTGGTGGGAAAGTTTCGAAGTCAAAACAAGTCAAAAGCCAATGTATGATTATCTGGCCTTTCATCATGCTCAAATGTCATCATACCCATCTCCTTTGAGGAGAGCTGTAGCCATGACCTTGGTCATTAAAATGGTAAACAGAAGATATCGGTGTCATGTGAGTAACACATCTCCCAAAAAATGCATTCCCAAAAAATGGACGTGGAGGGCAGCCACTCTGTCAGAGACGCCGGCATTGGAAGCATGTATCAGGATGTGGTCAACCATCTGTTCCTGAAGAAGCTCTGGCTTTTAATTCACCTAACAGCCTTGCTGCAATGATGGCCAGGCATGCATTTGCCACCTCAGTCTGCTATGGGATGGTTCTGCTGTTACAAAAGAACAATGATATGCGTGGGGAAATAGCACAAGGTTTCCCTGGAACTGAGCAGCTGCTTTTGGAGAAAGTTGCTTTGGGCCAGTGCTCACTCTGCACTGGGAACTGCACTTTGGCCAAGACCAACTATACCAAGCTAGATGCAAAGACCATCTGCTCCCACTGATGGGATGCTGGCCCTAGACCTGACCGATGTCCTGAGAAATCTTCTGCTAGGTAAAGTGAGACCGAATATGTGAAATTCAAAAAAAATTATTATCCCACCGATAATATGAAACTCTGAGGTTCGAAATAGCAAAAACATCCAGAGACTAGACAGAAGCCTTAGTACATTTGCCTAAGTCATGTGGTCCTCTCTGATGTCAAAGCTGCTTTTGGTTGTGGGTCTTTATATGAAAAGAAAAATACAAAAGGCTCATCCAGTTTATGATACTGGGCTGGAAGAGCATAAACTACATTCCCAGACAATGGGTCAAGTGTCCAGATGCCCAGGTCCTTGTGAATCATCTCCAGTAGTGAAAGCAGTCCATCTGTTTCACAAGCCCCTTTGCTACCCCTGTTCATAGAGGCCTTATGAACAGAAAGTTGATAATTTGATTTATAATTCAAATCCAAACATAATGTCACTGTGGTTCACTGGACAGCATTGGCTGTTAAAGATAACCACACTGCTAAGTATAAATATTTACAGGTATTACGTTAAAAACTATTAATAATAACAATAGGTAATAATAACAACCATGTGTACATACAAAAGGCGTTTTAAATATGTAGGAACCAAACAAAATGTCTTCACGTCACTGAATTTTTAGCATTTCTTAATAAACAAAAAAATCTCAAATTCTATCCATCGATCCATCTTCTTTATACTGGTCAAGGTTATGGTAGGGTATAACACTGGGATAAAGCTTGAACAGGATGTCGGTTATTCCGATTACATCAGGCCTGCATTCACTGAAGGTTGGTTTGGGTCAACATCATGAACAAATCAGCAACAGAATATGCCAGCAGTGCTGTAAACTGCCTGGAGCGTAAGTTTGGTGCCTGACCTCTCTCTCATATCTCTGTCTATGCTCTGTAACAAAATACACTGTGCTTCTTATAAATCATTAAATAGTGCTAAATGTTTAATTACATGGTGGCACTCTGGCCTGTTGTTCTGGGGAGTGGAATCAGCCCCGGAAAGGTCCTGCAGTGACTCTCTGCATGTCCTGGTTTCCAACCGAAAGACAGACAGGACTATGAAGGGTCTTTCAAAATGGCCTTAGAGTGTTATACAAAGAACAAAAATGAAAAAACTATACAGGCTAGATAAAATCATCAGATTAACACATACAGCTAAGAAAAATAAAACGCATGCAATGTAATGGATTACTGACGACAGGGAACAAGTCAAATTATTAATCTGAATTAAAGGCTACAGAGTAAAAGTGTGTTTTAAGACGGGATTTAAAAACATGAACAGAGGGAGCAGATCTGACTATAAAACTACTCCACACACTGTGGGGGCTAAGAGCTAAATGCTGAACAAGGTGTCCCTCTAGAATTGATCCTGTTTATGGGGGAAATTACATTCTCTGTGTTGAGTTTAGAGGTTGTCTTCATGTGTATGCATCTTCAAACCTTCTGTAGTGCTTAGCAGACACATAATCATGTCTTTCCAAATATTCATGCTCTGTCTACAAGCTGCTTGCACAGTGTGTATGTTTATATGAGGACTATGGAACAGAAACCAAGGCAGGGCAGATCAGGTTGAGGATCATGCACTGATACAGCGTGTTGCTGCACCCACCATCCAACAAAACACCTCAGGATCCCATTTGGAAACCCCCCAGCGGGACACGCGGTCCAGTCCTGCCCTCTGGAGATGGCTGTGAATCTGCCGCAGCCAGGTGTTACGCGGCTGTCCCCTTGGCCTGGTCCCGCCATTTGCTAGCCAGGTCACCGTCAGTGAAGCGCGCCGCGTGGCCGTAATCCCGTGCCTGAAGCTCCCAAACAATGCAGGTAATGTGCCTCATTCGGAATTCCTCTAGCAATCGCTCATTCACACAAAAGAGTCACAGTACTGAAGGCGTCCAGTCTTTGTCAAACTGGATAGCGTCCATGTCTCACAGCCATACAGTAAGACATGGAGCACCAAATCAATATACCATAAACTTCAAAATCAAAGTGAACAAAAGTGAACACTCACTGGATGCTTCCTTTAAATGTTATATTTGCAGTTGTAAAATGGATTATGCCTGAACTGCAAAGGCTATTACAACAAGCACAAATTAAGACAGAGAGGTCACTGGATATTGACAAATTTCCAATACAACAAAATGATAACTTGGTGAAACTTCCCAAAGGAATGAAGTTTAAAACATACCCCTTTAGAGGCTACTCGAAAGCAGGAGAATTCTATGTTGTTGTTCTTTTGTTTTTTTAAACAGAGGTGATGCTTTTACAGTACATCAAAAGACTGCTGCTTACTGGCTTCGCTCCACATGACCAAGTATGGTAAGAAAAGCTTGTTTTCCTGGAAGCAAACTCGGAAAAGTACAAGACACATTGCCACAGTAGGATGAACCTCCCACTTACTGCAGGGGACATGCTGTGGAAATGACGGCCAGCGCAGTAGATATCGGCATCATTGCGGTAACGGGCTTTATTGCAGTAATGCTGTTATTCAAGGTGACACACAGATCAGTAGGCAGGCTCAGAAGTGCTGTATACATGAAGTTCTTCTGTAATTATATAAAGCTCTGGAAAAATGAAGAGACCACAACAAAAATTTTTGTTTCAGGCATTTCTCAATTTCTGGGTGTGTGTCATATAATTAACATATAATTTTTACTTCAGCCTGGTTGTTCTCTGTTTCTAATTGATGAAGGACATCTTCCTTGCTTTATGGGACTTCAGTGCTGCTTCAAGGAGCCTGATATGAACTGTCCTAGCAGTGTGTTACAATCCCCAGTCTAGGGTTGGGGCAACAAAAAAACTTCAGGAGAGACCACAGCCAAAATGACAAAAAACTACCGAACGCAACTCACAGCTCCGTAGGAGACGGAGGGGCAAACCTGGGACTAGACACTCATACCCTGCGCCACAGCAAACATCGCACAGCATGTAACAAGTGCACTTAATGATTCCTATTCCTTTTGAAGGTCACTTGATTGATGCCATCCTCCAATTCATGAGAAACTGTTGGATAAGTTAATGGTCATCTCTGGCATTAGAATGTCACTTCCTTCATTCTTCATGTAAATGAGGACATTCTGGAGGTCTTCATTTAAAAGCATAAATACTTCACTGTATTGAGGGTCATAACCTTATGAAAAAGAAAAGTTTAACTGGAGTGTTGTTCAGAATATAAAACTGAAAGTCCCAATGTATTGCAAATTAACTTGTCAGTGTTTTGGATGGCTAACTTTAAAACTTGCAGAGTGAAATTAGCCTGCAGGCATTAGGTCTCAGAGATATAATAGAGCACACAAGATTTGCAGAAGTGTACAAGATTTAGGAACTGATTTCGTGCAAAAAAGTTAGTATCATAAAAGGGACAAGAATGAAAAACTGTCTTGGGCCAAACAATAATCATTTTTTTCACTAATGTGACCGTGTGTTCATGTTTTTTGATTTTATTATTTTATATATGAACAAACCAAGTTCAGCAGCTTCCTGACTCATCAGTAGTTTAAACTAAAACACATTTGAAATACTTCCACATTTTGTACACCAAAAACGAATCATTACTCTGGTTGTGAATTTAAATGAAACACGTTTATGCTGACAAGGCAGTAAAGTCACTGCAGCAAGCTATTCAGGTGACACACTGGAACGTTCCTGACTGTGATGCACCTGCAGGTGAACATAACAGCATTCATGCTGCTGTGCTCTAGGGCCAAGTTGAAATGTCTGTTTACCTTTACGATGTCAGCCCTGCATCCTTCTATGTGTTGGATCTGTGTGGCTTCCGTACTTCCTGGTGGTGAGGCAATAAAATCTCATTTCTGCACGCATTTCTGCTGGCTGTTATTATTAACCAGGCAGACGGCCAGCTCTCAAGAGCAGTGGGACACACAAGGCCCAGGGCAGAAAGATCTGGTCAAAGCAATAAATTCACATCATGGGACATTACACTGGCCGATGGCATGCAGCTCTGGAACCGACTGGAGGGCCCAATCTCTGAACTTTTCCCTCAGCAGCTCAGCCTGCAACCTCTATGTCATCTTAGATACAAGCCTCTCTTTCAAATCACGTGTAAGTGCAGTTTCGAAGACGTGCTTCTTACAGCTATGCCACATTGCCAAACTGCGATGATTTCTTACTATTCAAGACACAGAGGAATTGATACATGCCTCTGTATACAGTACAATAGACTGCTGTAATGCTCTGTTATCTGGGAGCACACACTGCACACTAAATACCTTACAGCGTAATAAAAATGCAGCAGCTCAAATTGTCACGAGGAGCAGGAAGTTCAGGACTGACTTTAAAGTTCTCCTACTTACATATAAGGCACTTAAAGGTCTACCTCCTGCCTACCTGACAGAATTACTTCACGTTTACAGGCAGCATCGTCCAATCGGATCACAGAATGCAGGTTTCCTTGTTGTTCCACATATAAATAAAGTGAGAGTGGGTGGTAAAGCATTCTGCTACAGGGCCCCTATATTGTGGAATGGTTAGCCAGACTATGTTCGAGATGCCGATTCAGTCTCAGTCTTTAAATCTTGAGTCCTGTCTCCAAAGGTGTGTATGCGATGAGTCTCATATTTCACTTTATACTGGTAATTTGTTCATTTCTTCTGGAGCTGGCACTTTAGGTAAGGTTTATATGAAGATGCTGATTCACCTGTCCCTTTACTGGATTCCACTGTGCTTTACTATAAAAGCTCCTTTTCCTTTGCTCCCAATCTAAGGACATTAACCGATAACTCATGAGACACTAGAACATCTTATTGGCTGGGTGCCCTGATGAAACTGTTCAATCCACCGTTAACTGTCCAATCCTGTGGGCCACCTTTAATAATGACAGTTGACATTGCAGTTCCAATGCACCCGGAGCTTATTGAAACAGCTGTTATATCACACACCCCTTTCTTTACCCACCAGTGGCATCTCCCACCTCCTATCCTGCTCATGTGCATCAAGCACAGAGGAGTTCTGTGTGGAGTGTCTTTCCCTAAATTCTACATAATGCATCTCCATTCACAAAATGAAAACATGTGCAGTCACTAGTAAAACTTTAAAGAACACACAGTCTTCCGGTAACTATGCTCCCATTGTTTATGCTGAAGTGCCGGAAAAAAGCGAACACGTGGAATTCTGGGGTATAACCCAAGAGGTCATTTAAGGTCACCAAATGACCGTTTACTTGCATGCTGTGATACACGGGAAAATCCACTACATACAACAGTACTATATACAACCTCAGAATGGTGTGTGGACCTTTTTATAGGAGAACCAGCCAAACTGTACAAACTGTAACATTAGACTGCTGTTATTTTAACAGAATTTTGACAGCCTTGGACGTATCCTATACAGTGACGGACCATATCCTATAAAGAGTGTCCGGAAATTCCCTGGATAGGCTCCAGGCCTGTTGTACCCCTGCTCCAGATAAGCTGTTTTGGTAATTAGGTTGATGAAATTGTACCAAATTTATTGTGCAATAAAGACAAATGCAAATAATCACCACTGCTTACTGTCATTTTGTCCGATTTTATGACTAACAAGACAAACACAAACTAAACAAAATTTGACCTGCGGCCTTCGAAACAAATGCTTACCCCTTCATATTTCAGGTAGGGGTGACAGTCCTCAGTGAGATAGGAGCTAGAGTCTCCTGTGTGTTAGGGGCTAAAGACCCCTGGTGAGGTAGGGGTTATTGTCCACTGTGAAGCATGGGTTAGAGTCCACCCTGAGGTATGGGTTAGAGTCCCCTGTGAGGCAGGGGCTAGAGTCCACCCTGAGATATGGGTTAGAGTCCCCTGTGAGGCAGGGGCTAGAGTCCACCTAGAGTTATGGATTAGAGTCCCCTCTGAGGCAGGGGCTAGAATCCACCCTGAGGTATGGGGTACAGTCCCCTGTGAGGCAGGGGCTAGAGTCCTCAGTGAGGTAGGGATTAGAATTCCTGGTGAGATTGGGGTTAGAGTGCCCAGTGTGGTATGGGATAGATTCCCCTGTGAGGCAGGCACTAGAGTCCACCCTAAGGTATGGGTTAGAGTCCCCTGTGAGGCAGGGGGTAGAGCCCTCAGTGAAGTAAGGACTAGAATTCCAGGTGAGATTGGGGTTCGAGTGCCCGGTGTTGTAGGGGGTAGAGTCCTCAGTGAGGTAAGGAGTAGAACTGCAGGTGAGATTGGGGTTAGAGTGCCCAGTGTGGTATGGGATAGATTCCCCTGTGAGGCAGGCGCTAGAGTCCACCCTAAGGTATGGGTTAGAGTCCCCTGTGAGGCAGGGGGTAGAGCCCTCAGTGAAGTAAGGACTAGAATTCCAGGTGAGATTGGGGTTCGAGTGCCCGGTGTTGTAGGGGGTAGAGTCCTCAGTGAGGTAAGGAGTAGAACTGCAGGTGAGATTGGGGTTAGAGTGCCCGGTGTGGTGGGGGTTAGAGTCCCCTGTGAGACAGAGGCTAGAGTCCTCAGTGAGGTAAGGAATAGAATCCCTGGTGAGATTGGGGTTAGAGTGCCCGGTGTGGTATGGATTAGAGTCCCCTGTGAGGCAGGGGGTACAGTCCTCAGTGAGATAGGAATTATAATCCCCAGTGTGGGAGAGGGTAGAGTTCCCTGTGAGATAGGGGCTAGAGTCCTGTTTGAGGTAGGGGCTGGAGTCCTGGGGGACACCACTGCTGTATTTCAGTGCATGGGGGACCCTGCTGCTGCCTTGCCCTCCATGGGGGACCCTACTGCTGCCTCCCCATGCATGGGAGACTCTGCTGCTGTCTTTGCTCTGCATGGGGGACCCCGCTGCTGTCTTGCCCTGCATGGGGGACCTCGCTGCTGTCTTGCCCTGCATGGGGGACCCCGCTGCTGTCTTGCCCTGCATGGGGGACCTGGCTGCTGTCTTGCCCTGCATGGGGGACCTCGCTGCTGTCTTGCCCTGCATGGAGGACCTCGCTGCTGTCTTGCCCTGCATGGGGGACCCCGCTGCTGTCTTTCCCTGCATGGGGGACCCCGCTGCTGTCTTGCCCTGCATGGGGGACCTCGCTGCTGTCTTGCCCTGCATGGGGGACCTCGCTGCTGTCTTGCCCTGCATGGGGGACCCCGCTGCTGTCTTGCCCTGCATGGAGGACCTCGCTGCTGTCTTGCCCTGCATGGGGCACCCCGCTGCTGTCTTGCCCTGCATGGGGGACCCCGCTGTTCTCTTGCCCTGCATAGAGGAGCCTGACGTTGTCTTCTTATAATCTGCCTGGAACATCACCATCCTCTGCAGGCTACTGGTTTGCCACAAGCTTCAGTTTCTTTTACTTTGAAGTGTAATCCATTAAGCCTTTCCAACTCCCTATACCAAAGGATCACATTATGAGGTGGGAAAGTAATCCAACAGTGCTTCTATATTCCTGACATTCCCAGACTGGTCATACATTATGCATGAAAATGCTTCAGATTGTAAGAGATACAGTAATTGCGTGAATACATCTAAAATGCACTAATCATGGATACTACAGTATATACATAAAGTCTAATAATGACTGGATTCTATAAACTATGGGATATATTGCTGCCAGTCCATTAATATATAAATTCATATAAAAGACTACACTAACAATGCACGTCCACCAATCTGCATGACACCAGGTTACTATTTGCAAATGATGTAAAGTAAACTCCATTACCCAGAAGTCTGATGCCACGTTCGATGGACAGTTGTCACCATGGACACAGCACACTCCCCCCAGTTCCCTCAGTTCTCATGGTGATAATATCAGCATTTTATTGTGAGATCTGGCTGCAGTGTGTAAATGCCAGACTTTGAGGCTTCGGGCTTCAGATTTACACACATTACTCAGCTCAGTTTCCACCAACTGCTCTCATTAACATGCATAATTATTGCTTCCTAACTGGTCATGATTGGTACCTGGTGGTCGATGCTGAAACAAACAAACCCTCAGCCCTTTCTGAATATCAGCCTGCCGAAGCCATGGGGCATAAAGAAACATTTCCTGTCCCGGCTTTATCAGATAGACGGCAGCCATGGCTGAACGTGTACTTCAGCCTTGTCTCGTTCTAACTCTCATTCTCCACACAGGACAGAGGGACCCAGTGCGGTGGGGACAAGACCCTGTCTTTATGTCCTTCACTTAGAAACCGATAAAGCAACTGAGCCGCGACGAGACAATTTGGCGCAGAAGCATCATCCTCCTGTTCAGAAAGACCATGCTTCAGTGGTTCACTTGGGACTTGTGACTTTTCAGATTACCAAATGAACTTGCAAACTGTATTTTATTTCTCAGCCTTGCTTAACCAAACCTGCAACAGGGCTACTTGCCTCTTCTGTAAGGGGGGTGGGGTTATGAAAAGGGATTTTTTCTCCTCCCTCAGTCCCCAGTTCTGCAGCACGCTTGTTAAGAGCTCCGCTGTGTGAGGACAATTCGTCACATTTGTTAACATGGAGAGTGTAAGCTTCCCGCTGCTGGGGGTCCCAGCTCCTCTCTCTTATGTTTTTCTTTCTCTTTTTCTGGCCTGAGGAGAAAATGCGTGACACGTGGTCACAGGTACAGCCTACTCACTGCGTTTTTGGAATTTCCGAATATTGCGTTTAAAAGTGACTGGGCATAGTGACACAGGAGTGACAAAAAGGGATGTCCTGGCTATGAGGGAGCGCTCCTCAGTGGGGAGGTGACCGTATTGCATATGCAGATAGGCAGGCTGACAGACAGGCAGGCCGGTAGACAGACAGGCAGGCGGGCAGACAAACAGGCAGGCAGGTGGGCAGACAGATAGGCATGCAGCTCCATCTCACTGCTGCATCCATGCCTAATACCTTCTAAGGAATAGCCGACCGCTCTGGCATGCAGGATCCACACAGAGATTTTCCACTGCTGGCAGCTTGTTTAACATATAACAAGTCAAATCACAGCGGGAGAGCTTTTCATGGGTTGAGGGGAGTGGTTTGGAGATACATACCTCAGGTTAAGAAAAAAAGAGAAAGAATTTTTTTTTTTACTATCCGAACATCAGCAGGCTACTTTGCATATATTTTCAGGGACATACAGAAATAAAACCTATGGTTTCAGTTTCCTCTGACTTCTGTGGTGGTCCCCCTATTGTCCCCAAACTACATACAAGCCTCAATTTCCAACACACTCCACACCACTGCACAACAAAGCAGAAGGGATGTGGATATACCCCCTCACAATTCACTGCAAGACAAAACAGGAGGGATGTGAATACAGCCCCATAAAACCACCATATGACACATGAGAAGGGATGTGGACATGACCCCAAAAATCACCACAATATGTATAAGAAGGCATGTGGACTCCACCAAATGACCGTGACACATCAAATGGGATGTGGATACAGCACTGTCAAACCACCACATGACACATCAGAAGATATGTGGATACAGCCCCCTCAAATCACAGCACAAGACATCAGAAGGCATGCGGATACTACCCCACAAAATCACTGCACAACACATCAGAAGGGATGTGGATACAGTCCCATCAAGTTATAGTACAACACATCAGAAGGGATGTGGATACAGTCCCATCAAGTTACAGTACAACACATCAGAAGGGATATGGATATAGTCTTTCCAAACAACAGGCCACCAAATTCAAAGGAGCACAGGAATGTCTGCCGTGATACCCTAGTATTTCACAGAAAAAGCAGGTTTTACACCTGAAAATATGTGTCTCTGGTCCAGCAGGTCAAGGAGATGGATGCTATTCTATCAGTACTGATATATCATATATACTTACCGTACTTTAGACATTAAGATATCATCTGGGTGACTCAACTCCCTAAATAATTGCGCAAAATTAGAATGAAAACATATTACTTTTGATTGTAACACAAAGTCCTCTCCTGGAGCCGACACCTTGTCGTGGTGGAGGGGTTTGCGTGTTCCAATGATCCCAGGAGCTAAGTTGCTACGGTATACAGGTCCTGGGTGGGGAACCAGACAAAGTGCGGCTCACAAGACCCCCAATGATGAATAAAATATTGAATCCACGATTTCTCTTGCCCGGACGTGGGTCACCGCCCCCCCCCCGGAGCCAGGCCTGGGGGTGGGGCTTGATGGCGAGTGCCTGCTGGCCAGGCCTGCACCCATGGGGCCTGGTCGAGCACAGCCCGAACAAGGCACGTGGGTCCCCCCTCCAATGTGCTCACCACCTGTAGGAGGGGCCATAGGGGTCAGGTGCAGGGTGAATTGGGCAGTGGCTGAAGGCGGGGACCTTGGCGATCCGATCCTTGGCTGCAGAAGCTAGCTATAGGGACATGGAATGTCACCTCTCTGGTGGGGAAGGAGCCTGAGCTGGTGCGCGAGGCTGTGAATTTCTGCCTAGATATAGTCGGGCTCACCTTGACGCATGGCCTGGGCTCTGGAACCAGTGTCCTCGAAGGGGGTTGGACCCTCTTCCACTCTGGAGTTGCTCATGGGGAGAGGCACCAAGCTGGGGTGGGCATACTTATTGCCCCTGTACATTGGGGCTTACCACAGTAGACAAGAGGGTAGCCTCCCATCATCTTTGGGTGGGGGGATGGGTCCTGACTGTTGTTTGCGCTTATGCACCAAACACCAGTTCAGAATACCCACACTTTTTGGAGTCCTTGGAAGGGGTGTTGGAAAGCGCTCCTCCCGGGGACTCTCTTGTTCTGCTGGGGCACTTCAATGCTCACGTGGGCAATGACAGTGAGACCTGGAGGGGCATGATTGGGAGGAACGCCCCCCCCCAATCTGAATCCGAGTGGTGTTTTGTTATTGGACTTCTGTGCTCGTCACAGATTCTCCATAATGAACACCATGTTCAAGCATAAGGGTGTCCATATGCGCACATGGCACCAGGACACCCTAGGCCACAGTTCGATGATCGCTTTTATGGTCGTGTCATCGGACTTGTGGCCGCATGTATTGGACACTCGGATGAGAAGAGGGGCGGAGCTGTCAAATGATCACCACTTGGTGGTGGGTTGGCTCCGCTGGTGGGGGAGGAAGCCGGTCAGACCTGGTAGACCCAAGCGTATAGTGCGGGTCTGCTGGGAATGTCTGGCGGAATCCCCTGTCAGGGGGAGTTTCAACTCCTACCTTTGGCAAGGGGAGGCGGGGGACATCGAGTCTGAATGGGCCATGTTCCGCGCCTCCATTGTTGAGGCGGCAGATCAGAGTTGTGGCCGTAAGGTGGTCGGTGCTTGTCACGGCGGCAATCCCCAAACCCACTGGTGGACACCGGCGGTGAGGGATGCCGTCAAACTGAAGAAAGTCTTATCGGGCCTTTTTGGCCTGTGGGACTCCAGAAGCAGCTGATGAGTACCAACGGTCGCTGAGGTAAAAACTTGGGTAAGGGAGGAGTTTGGCGAGGCCATGGAGAACGACTTCCAGGCGGGTTTGAGGAGATTCTGGTCCACCATCTGGCATCTCAGGGCGGGAAAGCGGTACAGCATCGACACTGTTTATGGTGGGAATGGTGCACTGCTGACCTCAGTTTGGGATGTTGTGGGTCAGTGGAAGGAATACTTCGAAGACCTCCTCAATCCCACCGACATACCTTCCAATGAAGAAGCAGAGTCTGGGGACTTAGGGTGGACTCTCCTACCTCTGGGGCAGAGGTAGCTGAGGTGGTTAAAAAGAGATGAGATCCACCCAAAGTTCCTCAAGGCTCTGGATGTTGCAGGGCTGTCTTGGTTGACACGTATCTGCGGCATTGCGTGGACATCAGGGGCGGTGCCTCTGGATTGGCAGACCAGGGTGGTGGTCCCCCTCTTCAAGAAGGAGGAGTGGAGAGTGTGTTCCAATTATAGGGGGATCACACTCCTCAGCCTCCCTGGTAAGGTCTATTTGGGGGTGCTGGAGAGGAGGGTCCGTCGGATAGTCGAACCTCGGATTCAGGAGGAGCAGTGTGGTTTTCACCCTGGCCGTGGAACAGTGGACCAGTTCTATACTCTCGGCAGGGTCCTGGAGGATGCGTGGGACTTTGCCAAACCAGTCTACATGTGCTTTGTGGACTTGGAGAAGGCATTCAACTGCGTCCGTCGGGGAGTCCTGTGGGGAGTACTCCGGTAGTATGGGGTACCAGGCTGCCTTATAATGGCTGTTCGGTCCCTGTACAACCCGTGTCAGAGCTTGGTCCACAGAATTTCTAGGCACAGCCAGAGAGGGTGTCCGGTTTGGTGACCTCAGGATTAGGTCTCTGCTTTTTGCAGATGATGTGGTTCTGTCGGCCTCATCAGACCGTGACCTTCGGCTCTCACTGGAGCAGTTCGCAGCCGAGTGTGAAGCGGCTGGAATGAAAAGCAGCACCTCCAAATCCGAGACCATGGTCCTTAGCCAGAGAAGGGTGGAGTGCTCTCTCAGGGTCACGGAGGAGGTCCTTCCCCAAGTGGAGGAGTTTAAGTATCTCAGGGTCTTGTTCACAAGTGAGGGAAGGATGGAGTGGGAGATCGACAGGCGGATCGGTGCGGCATCAGCAGTGATGTGGGCGCTGCATTGGTCTGTCATGGTGAAGAAGGAGCTGAGCCAAAAGGCAAAGCTCTCAATTTACCAGCTGATCTACGTTCCGACCCTCACCTATGGTCATCAGCTGTGGGTAGTGACCAAAAGAACGAGATTGCGAGTGCAAGTAGCTGAAATGAGTTTTCTCCGCAGGGTGGCTGGGCTCTCCCTTAGAGATAGGGTGAGGAGCTCAGTGATTTGGGAGAGACTCAGAGTACAGCCGATGGTCCTCCACATTGAGATGTCTCACTGGCAGGAGGTTGCCGGGGAAGACCCACGACACACTGGAGGGACTATGTCTCTCGGCTGGTCTGGGAACGCCTCAGGATTGCCCCAGAGTTGCTGGAGGAAGTGGCCGGGGAGAGAGAAGTCTGGGTTTCCCTGCTGAGACTACTGCCCCCGCGACCCGACCTCGGATAAGCGGAAGTTAATGGATGGATGGATGGATGTAACACAAAGTGCCTGACAAGTGTCCAAGCGAAAGAACTCAGATTACTCTTTTCCCAAGCATTTATTTGTACCATATATAATGAAAGACACAGTAAGTGCAAAAACAAACCAATATTTATGGCTTCTATATTTGGCAAGGTACATGCTAATGTACTGCATCGATGGTGCCCAAGGTGGTCAGCTGCACCCTATTTGCCCTAGTTTTTAAGTTTCTTGTTCATCTCATCAGTGGGTCAGTTCTGTTTCTCATCTTATTACTTACTACTTTTAGCCACTTACTGTTTTTAGTAAATTCTGTCAACAGCAATGTTAAAAAAAACAAAATCAGGCATCTTGCAAAAGAATACGAAGAGCAATAATTCCCCTGATGAATGCATATTAGACAAACCATATAGACTGTCTGCGTGCACATAAAAGGGCTGAAGAAGAGGGTGGAGCCTTGCAATATGAACAGGCTGAAAATCTGGGGTGCTGACTTCGGGACTGGGAGTCCCACACCACTAGAGGACTAGCCACCAGATTGCATAAGCTGTGGGAAGTGCATCTGTCTAGCCACAGCCCCCTGGTTATCCCAGTGCTGAGCTAGCTCATTCAGATTATCTATCAGCGGTTCCGCTGTGCACTCTGAAGCTCACTCACATCATCTCTCAGCGGCTCCGCTGTGCACTCTGAAGCTCACACAAGTCGGCTATCAGCGGCTCCGCATGCATGCTGAAGCTCACTCACATCATCTCTCAGTGGCTCTGTGTGCACTCTGAAGCTTACTCACATTGTCTCTCAGCGGCTCTGCATGCACTCTGAAGCTCACTCACATTGTCTCTCAGCGGCTCTGTGTGCACTCTGAAGCTCACTCACATTGTCTCTCAGCGGCTCTGCATGCATGCTGAAGCTCACTCACATCATCTCTCAGCGGCTCTGTGTGCACTCTGAAGCTCACTCACATTGTCTCTCAGCGGCTCT
>JABFEA020000001.1:1107673-1119211 GCA_019775915.2 Cyphomyrus plagiostoma | reverse complement strand
CTGCATGCACTCTGAAGCTCACTCACATCATCTCTCAGCGGCTCTGTGTGCACTCTGAAGCTCACTCACATTGTCTCTCAGCGGCTCTGCATGCACTCTGAAGCTCACTCACGTCGTTTCTCAGTGGCTTTGACATATTATTTATAAGGGCTGCACATTTCCCTCATTTTTTTACAAACATCGCTGTCTTATCAGGCACAGTTTCAGGAGCGTTATGTGATGAGGATCAAAGGGCCGCATCCCTGCATCCTTCCCGACAGAGATTCTGTGTCTCACTGGTTAAAAATATTGAATGATAAAAAGTATATTGAAAATCTGTGAATTATATGTGTTTTATTAGTGAGTTTTGTTTTTGTTTTCAAATACCACAAGACCCCTCCCCAGAATGGGGGGGGGGTTCCCTTCATTCTTCTTCTGAACTCCAAGATATCGACTCACAAACAGTTAACACTAGAGGACACTGATCTGTGTGAAAAAGCAACCATCGGGCCGCTCTGGTTACCAGTCAGTGCATCTCATCATCCCAACACAAGGACACCAGGTGAAGGAACATGCAGAATTATACAGGCAGACTTGGGTTAAGGGCGTCCAACAACTGACTGCCATAAAGCCTTACATTAAAAATTCAAATACAACGATGTGTAATGATGAACGAGCACATGACTTCATGAAAACATTGTGAGGCTTCAGCGGTTCATTGGCTCGAGGTACAGTACAGTACCGAATGCAGTTACTTATATTATTGGTGTATCATTTTTGTTATTATGTACCATATTATTATTTTTCCAACCTACAAATTGGACTTAAAAACAGACTTAGGGAATCAATATCGTTCGTAACCTGGTGACTTCCTATACAAAGAAAACTGGAATGTAGTTCCACACAGGATGGGATTTTACCCACCATCTGCTAAAAATCTACTTTGCTATATCTACGTGTAGCAGTGCAGTGGATCGTCTCGCGTGGCTGCGGTACTTCCTCCTGGAATTCAGCTGCTTGCTATGTATCTGGCTGCCCGGGGCCTCGTCTGAATGGGTACGATTTGGGACCAGACCTTCGAGGCACAGGCACAATGAGCCACTTTGCACTTTGTTCTTCTGAGTCTTATGTTGCTGAAGGTTTTCAAGAGACATTTGGTCCAAATAAACCTGAAAGGTGTTTATGTAGACAGAAAATTATTTGGTCTTACTCTCTGCTCAGGAAATACCAGACGGCTTTTTTATGAAGACAAAAATGTAGATTTATGCTCTTTGAACCAACCGCAAGAATTGCAGTCACCTCTGTCATATAGCATTTCTGTTTCACAAATCTCCACAGCTAGTGACAATTGAGGCAATTTCGCAATGTTGACAGTGGAGGAAACCCTAACAGATTATTGGCAGACAAGAGGCAAAATCATGATCTGAGTGGTAATGCAAACAATGTGCCATAATACTGCACTGAGAAGGTTAAAGAAGGCTGACCATGAAGGCCCCTTATGGCAATCCAGCAATGTGCACAAATGTACATACTTCATCTATCTCTGGCCCAGCACAGGTCAGTGTCTGGTCAGTATCTGACCACTATCTTCTCAGAAGTTGTGTGGAAACCCCAAAGGTGACATTATGATGGCGTGGCAGTCATCTTAGTAGCCCAACTCTCTCCCAGAGGGTGTGAGCTCATGCAAACGAATGCCCATAAACGTACTAAATGCCACATTGCCCACTCATCATATACAGCAGGATTGCACAAATGGACCTAGAATTGCGACACGTCTGATGTGACATTCACACTTTTAGACTCTCACACTCACAGATGCAATCTTACAGCAAATCCATATTGTTCCATTATAAATCAAATATTAGCTACATCAAAACCATTGGGGTAATTTGCAAATCCAACAGACCATTTGCAAGTTAAAACTGACACATACATATGAATGTGTGTGCATCTGTGCAGATTTGTCTTGAATTAAAAATCTCTAATCAGCCATTTGACCAGAGTTGGCAACCCTGGAATTTGTGTTTCATAAAAATAATGAGTTTTTTTGCAAAAGTCCTAGGCTGGTAAATACACACCGCAAATATTCAGGAACAGAGAACAAACTCCAGACCACGTCATCTCTCAGAGTGACTGTTCTTTCTGAATAAATGCATATTATATTTTCTTTTAGACTTTAGTTAAGTTAAGTTTTTTTTCCAACATTTTAAAATGATTTTATGTGGTGGTCTCGCTTGGAAATTGTATTTTCCTATGCAGTACCGTTGGCAGTAAGTCGTTCTGCTTGCATGTGACTTTAATAAGTAATTTTGAAAATCGTTTAGAAAGACAGATGGACGGCTACTTGGCTAATTGCTTGCACAAGTCTTTTTGATAGTGCTGCAATCGACTAATTAAGGCATCATCAAATGCAACGGTATATGTTTGCGTGAACCCGATAAGCTGTGTGTCGGTCGTTTTCTCGCTATGAACCGCAAAACTGGTGGCACTTCGAATCAACTGGTCATCAGGATAGTTACGCCGCGCCAAGTCATTCACATCACCCTGATGATCATTTCCATCATAACAAAGACCTCCATTTAGGCAGATTTCATTTGGACATGGTGAATTTATCTATCTTATATTACAGTATGTCAAATATAGCGGGAAATTAAAACATCAATTATGGCCAACTGCAGCATCAGCCGTGGAATACGTCAAATCGTAATATTCACGTAACTGGACAGGGAATGCATAAACAGAACCTTCTGCAAGAAGTCTTTCCGATGCAGGCCATGGGAATCGACCTTGGAAAGCTTAATTAATGAATGGGAATATTACGCAAACAATAATGCAAAAAAGTTAATTAGCGGTGAAGATACACTGTTTTATACTTCTACAATTAAAACGTAACGTGCTCTATAATAATCGGTTGTTTCAAAATAAGCAGAAGAGTAAATTACTTACCCGCACTACTGAAGTTTGTTTATAAAATCGCTTGAAAGCGAGCGAGAAACAGCTGTACAGTTTCTAGATCTGGACTTAAGAAACTCCCGGATGGACTTGTACCTCCCTTTATAGATCATGGGGCACATCTCGTCCATGTTTACAGCCGGCGGCCACTGCGGGCATGCATCGCCCACTCTAACTACTAACCCTTTGGTCTCCAAAGATTTTCGGGTTAATCCTCAAATGTCCCGAACAATGCATGTGCATACATATCTGCTACTATTATTATTATTGTTATTGTTATTATTATTATCGTCTACGGCATCGTCATCAAAATCATCATCATAGTATACCATTAGTGACAGGACATAACGGCAACTACTCAGGGCACATAGTACCCATCCATTGTCCAAACCTCTCATCCTACTGGGATGCGGGGGGTCCGGAGCCTATCCCGGAAGCAACGGGCACGAGGCAGGGAACAACCCGGGATGGGGGGCCAGCCCATCTTTGGAACATCTATTCTGCGATGTTTCGCCAAGAAAATGTTCTGTCAATAAGATCAAGCGACTTCAACAGTGGAGAGAGATTGTCGAGGGATGGAAACAAAAAACGAAGCGCATCCAGTCTATTCGCGTACTTTGAAGAACGCAAAATACGGAAATGTCATCTCTAATGCGATTTACATTAGGTTTCATTGAAATATCCCATTGTCTCTGGCTTCAGAGATACACTAAATTACGTTTATTGCCTTTTAGCTTCAACCCGATGCATGTTATTTCACTTAAAAAACGCTGCATTGGTGTGTCTTCTATTTGTCCAACATATATCTTCCAGTTTCACGCGGGAGGCTTTTTGTGCCCACAGTAGATCTGTATAGTGTACCCATGTTGATCTGTATATTGTACCCATGGTCGACACCAGCCACCCAGCAGAGAACAATGTCTGTCACTTAACTTCAATATAATTCAATTGATATATATTCAATTTCATTATATGACATTGAAACTGAAAATGATGCGGTAGGGAAACACATTGCGACGCCAGTGCCATTAAAATGTGACATTCTGGCCGCATTAATTGTTTTTGTCAAGACTGCAAGGGACTGCAAAAGAAAAACAGCCGAATCCATCACGTACTGTATTTTGATTTCCCTTCTCGAAAAGAAAAGTGTAATTAACAATTAAAGTAACAATTAAGTAACAATTAAACATTTGGAAGCCCACCGGTGACGAATTATAGCTTTTTAAATGCTTTTGGTGCATGGTCTGTAAAACATATTGCTAATTTTAGATAATTTATGATACTACACATACTTTAAAAAATACAAAAAGTTATATTTTCGATTTTCCCATCAGGATATGGCGCTGGTGCAGAACAGATGTGCAGGTTATGTTTTCAATAAATAAACCAAATAAATCATTTCGCAGTAGTAATGGAAGCATTATTAAAACTGACTGCCGGGTTTAGGACAACTAGAGCACTGACAGTACTCTGTGTTAGTTAACTAATAAAACGAGTAGAATGTATTTCCTTGTATTTTGTATGAGGGGAAACACACACTTTAAGTAACACACATTTTTTATAATAATCTGGTGAAAGATTTCCATGATCTAGTGCAGAACTAAAAAAGCATACCTTTATGGTAATTTTATGCTGCCTTTATGGCAGCATAATTCCTAGCCCTGCTTTCATTCATATGTCATAATTTATGCTACAGTATTGCTGCTCGCCTCACTTAATGCCCATTAGCTACAATAAAAACGTTGTATAGCATAATGCAGCCAAATCCTTGGCCTGTATGTTTCTATGACTAAATTTAACAGCAGCAAGCTCTCTATCTCACGCGTAACATCAAAGGGACATGATGAGCTTGTTACCTGATGTAAATATCTGTAGAAGATGCGCCGTTTACCTCCCCCTGCTTCAGACTGACTTCCTGCTAACTGACAGGAGCCACCCAGAACCTGTGCTCCTCATGTACCATCAGTAGGACATATCTGACACACATCTATTCGAATCCCAACTTCTACGAAGGATGTAATTTCAAACGAAATCACTGTCCCGTACATACTGTGTGACAGTGGGCACGGACGTTCGTCTCAGGTTCGTCTTCAAAAACAATGCAGTGACTCCCCCTTTTGGCAACTGAAATATGTGCACTAGTGCTGCAGTTTTTATGTTATACGTTTTTTTCATCGCAATTATTTTATTTGAATCAAATATTCAGGTTGGTTTAATTGTGTTTAATTTGAAAATCATTAAAACTGTGTGTGAGCTCCCTCTTACAGCCAAAGCCATGCAGTCAGGCTAATGTATGTCTCCAAATTGCCCCCTGCATGTGCCCCTGCTGCCCCACCATCCCATACAGGCTGTATGCCACGCCAGCCAAGTTTGGCTTCAGCCTCCCCCCCTTCCCCAGCATGCCCCCCTCCCCCCTGCCAGAATCAGGCCAGGATAATGGAAGATAGAAGGAAAAATGCAAAGATGGCAAGGAATAAGCCCAAAACCACCATGAAATAAGCGCTTAGAAAATAAATGACCACACACTCTTCACTACCTGTGATTCATTAACTTATTAATTAAATCAGTGATACATGGTTCAGATGTATGAATCTCATCTACTATCTTTGGAAGTGCATTTAAACAATACAGTGCTAATAATAAATAAGTTATTCAATCTTTTATACTTATATTTGCCCAAAGCTTTTTTTTTTGCAAAAGTCTCATTATTTCACTGCTGACACACATTATGAAAGAGATTCTAACATCAAGAAAAACTAAAATTCAAAAACAGGGGACTTGATGACACATACAAGACAGTTTCAATAATTCACAGTGGTTCCCTTTCCAAGAAAATCTAAAAAAGAAAAAACCCACGGAAAAGACACAAAATGCAGGCATGTGGTTGACCTAGTTAATATCACGTTATACACAATATCTTTAACAATTTCAGTAAAGAATTATTAATTTAGGCACACTCATATTTCTGGTTGTACAAATATCATCATATATTACAATTTCCTACACTGAATACACTGAACACCCAACAGCTGAAAATGAATATGCAATGTCTGCAAAAATTATTTTTAAATGCCCATGGCTGTATATATTATATAGAGCTCTTTAAATCAAACATATATAATGATTACTTAATGTGCATTACTATCTTTAAAATGATTTTAACATTAAAATTGACCAGTGTTTACTAATATTGTAATGTTCGTAACATGCATTTGCCATCAAAGCTTGTGTGAAAAAGTGGTACCAATTTTTTTCAGTTGAAAATGCAGTCAGTTTAACACAATCCATATTTGATTCTGAAGAGTACAAAAACTAAAAGAGTTATGATTTGAATGTGCATTATAAACATGGCTTTCCATGGTACTGATTCCGCTCAGAATACGTGCAGATTTCTCAGCAGTAAATAACTCTGGAGACTGAATTTCAGTTGATTTTCATGAGTGTCTGGCATAAATTAACATTATTCACGGGATACATTATTGTGCGGAAGAAAACAAATTTAGGCATTTATTCAAAAAAAATTAGGGAATGTGTTCAATGTTTGGTTTGTGTTTCCGAAGGTGATTACAGCTGTGCTGCTGTGTGTAAGTTACTCAAATACCCATATTTGTAATCCAAAGCAGCTGCAGGTTGGTTTAGTGAGAATTGACAATGACCAGCGCAATATTTCCACGTGACACCACTTCTTGACACAATATCACATATCCTTCAGGTGTCTGTTTCCTTGGCTTTCCCCTGGTCCTCCACTTTCCTAATTGCGTTCGGAATCTGCACCTGGTACCCCAGTAGTTCATGAGGTTTCACTGACTGCAGATCACTGTCCAGTTCAAGTAAAATGGGTATCCCAGTGGGCAAAGTAACACCAACTATATCGTCGTCTGAGATCCCTGGGGGAAAAAACGCCAAACTGTCAGCGTCCACCACCCCTGTTACAGCAAATATGACCCCTAACTTCCAAAACCCTTATTACCTCTGTCCCTTAATTAGTATAACTTAGAAATACAGATTATGTTTGTAATAAGATAATATCCCATCACAACAATACAGTTTTTTTGTTTTACACAAACAGGGGTAGGGGTTAAGGACAAAGGAACTAGTGTCAGTGAGGGATAAAGATTTGCCAAATTTTTTACAAGATGTCACACATGTACTCTTCACTGTACCTTCAATGTGCTTCAGAAGGGCTCTGCAGCTGTTGCCGTGGGCTGAGATGAGAACATTCCGTTCCTTCTTAATCTCTGGCACAATGACATTGTTCCAGTATGGCAGTAGTCTGTCCAGGACTTGCTTCGAACTTTCGGAGCGGGGAAGCTCCTCAAGAGGAACGTTGCAGGTAAGATACCTGCGGTCGTTGTAAATGTCAAAGAAGAAGGGATGGGACTCGGTGATGGGGGGAGGCGTGATGTCGTAGCTGCACCTCCAGAGCCTCACCTACTCCTCCCCGTGGTTCAGGGCCAGCTCGGCACGGTTCAGCCCGATCAAGGCTCCATAATGGCGCTCGTTCAGCCGCCAAGACTTCAGCACAGGGACCCACTCGTCGCCCATCGCCTGGGTCACCAGCCAGACCGTCTGGATGGAGCGAGTGAGGAGTGAAGTGAACACCACATCCAGGTGGTAGCCCTGCTCCTTCAGGAGCCTGTCGCACCACTGGGCCTCTGTTATCCCCTCCGCACTCAGGTGCTGGGCCACCCAACTACAGAAGTGATTCTCCTTGTTCCAGGCCCCCTCCCCATGCCTCAGTAGAAACAACTTGTACTTTGGCATTCTAGGGAGACAATGCAGGGCTTTCTGACAAAATATCAGAGCTGGAACTGTGGGTTACATATGCACACAAACAAGGACATACGCAACATCTTTTTCATTATTACAAACACAGACCACAGAAACAAACCAGAGAAGTGAAGTACTTGACAAGGTGTGTGTCTGGGTGTGTAGGTATAAGAAAACCTAAAAGGAAAACAATTTAAGTTATAGAAATTTTGTATCGTATTGTTAATTATATTCTATGTAAAATGGTCAGTATTAACCTCCTAAATAGGAAGACAGCTAGATACTGTAAAGAAAAACACAAAAACATTACGTGTGGGACTGCATAATTTTTCAGATTAATAAAATTGTTTTCTTGCATAAGCAAGCATAAACACACCGAAAATATTCGGTAAATGTATCACAGGGCAGGAAGTACATCATTACCAGTGACGATAACTAATCAGGACGATATTAAGATGCCACGCCCTTCGTCACATATTTTAAGCTATTTATGTCACACGTGAAAGAAATAATAGTGTCCCAATTAAATCCTTTTAATCATTGACATGAATTTTATACATTTAAAATAACTATTTACTCGCACTCACCCATTCAAACGCTGCTCTGCCCCAAATACCACCTATTGGCAGATATATCCAATAGAATCGCGCAGCCAAGGTCATATTTTGACTGACAGGAAAAGCAGACCAATGAAGAGCGGAAAATGCACAGGGAAGCAGTACCTCGGCCATTCCGTGCTTGGCTGTGTACGCCATCTGTACGCGGAAAGCAGTACTACAGCGGTGCTTATTTAACTTTATAAATGACTGCTTTTCTGCGCATGCTCCTTGGGCGTGCTTTGGTTGCCGTGGAAATCAGTGGTGGTGCCGCGGGGAACAGCACAAATCCGTGTTTTTTCGTAATAATTCTGAAAGGCACGTAAAATTTTACTTATGTGTACATATATGTGGTTCATAGAATAGTGTATTTACCTCTGAAAATCTTGAAACTTGCATATTGCGATGTCTTAGCTAGCATCTTGAATAGAAGTCTACTAACTTATGATAACATTTACCAAATATGGCCGAAGATAACGTCTTTGCTTGTGGTGTGTGCCCCGAGGACACAACGGATTGCTTATATTTTAATATGTAGGTTAAACTCGCATCTCGCAACTCTGTGTGTGTGTGTGTGTGTGTGTGTGTGTGTGTGTGTGTGTATTAGGTAAAACTGAATTCAATCTTTACGAATCTTGGCGGTTGGGTTACAGTGTTCCAGCTGGTTAGTTTTGCATTGTCCTGATTACTTCTGCTCATCCTGGCAGTAATGCTGTGTGGAATCTGCTTTCAACCGTTTCAGTGAGACTCTCGATCACAGTATAAGTACAGCTTAATTTCAGTTCAGGAACTGTGGGGCAGCTGCAAACTATGACACTATCAGCATGTTTGGTCTGCCTAGCTCAGGGACTACCTGGAAGCAGTGTATCTTGGTGATACAACTCTGGCTGCACAGCAAGACCTCAGCTCAGGGACTGCCTGAAGTCAGGATATCTAGCTAACTCCACTCAGAGGCTGGACTCTTAAGGCTATTTGGATATTTGGTTAGTTAGCTCAGTGACTGGCAGTATATCTAGACCAGCAGGGAATCAGCATGGTTGGTTAGTTAGCTCAGGCGCTGATTCAACAGTAGTATGTCTGATAGGCTCACCTCAGTGGCCAGATAGCAATTTACCATTGTCTAGTATAATGCAGCCACTCTCCCAGTATAACTGAGATTAGAAATGCTGTGTTTTCACTTTTAACCAGGAATTTACCAGAGTTAGCAAACTCAGACAACCAAGAAGTAATCAAGATATAGCTTATTAGTTGGGTAAAACAACATGCATCCATCATCGGTCAAATCCATGACACATACAGGGCCCAACATAACTACATTATACACCTGCAACACAGCGGTGAGACAAAATGATACATACCCAGCAGAAGATGTACACAATAGTTGTGAGACAGATCTGGCTATAGATGCTAATTATGTAACACTATATAGGAGCTCTGATTATAGGCGACCTCCTTAGTATAGGCTACACAGCCCCCCTTAGTAAAAACTACACATGGTAAGTATGCTAATCACACTTACCATGTGGGGGTTCTGGCTACAGAATCTCCTCATGACTTTTTCATGGACTCTTCCTTAAATACCAAACCAAGCAATGGGTTTTCTTTGAAGATGGTGATACACTAATCCCCAAGCAGATGTTTTAGTTATCGTTTTACTTGGAAATATTGGTTTTAGTGATCCCCTTCAGGGTATATTAATATGTCATTAGACAGATTAGTTCACTAGCCAAAGGTCACCCAGAATGTTAATGGTGGGGTCATTAAGGCCTTTTGATCACTCAGGGGGCTGAACCTTCCAATACTACAAGATTTCTCTAATTCTCTAAATTGTTATAACATCATGGTATTTTGATTTAAGATGAGACCATTCAAATGACAAACATGCCAAATGATTGTGAGCTATTGAGGATCCCATTTTAATGTGTAAGAAAAGACAAAAGATTTCTGTATCTTTATGATCTGACACGTTTATCTTCTTATGTCAGAGATTTGCATGCTACTCAGTAAATGCAGCAAAGTACAATAGCTGTGTGCTTTTGGTTATGGTTGGAAAAATACACTCATACATTACATAAACTGGTTATTACTGTAAAGAATATCAGACCTTCAGCATAATGGTATGCAATCCAGAGCATGTGAGCGGAGCGTGAGCGAGGAGCGGAGTGTGCAGAATTTGGTCAGAGCGTGGAGCGGTTTTTTAATTAAGGCTGGAGCGGTCGCTTAAATTTCGCTCCGATTCCGCTCACAGTACGATTCTGAGGCGTGCCAAAATCTACCCAGAATTCATCTGTACAATTATCAAGACTGTTACACAAATTGGAACGAGATGGAATTTGCGAAGTATTTTACTAAGGAAACTGATAAATCATATGAGTGTACTATTCTTATCAAACATATAGACGTATAGGACAATAATGTAGACCAAGAACAACAATGTGGTGAAACTGTTTCAGTGAGTAAAGATTCACTTTGGAATCACTTTGCTCAGAAACACGAGAGTGTGCTACGCGAACAGGCGGAAGCCAGAGCAAAACGCGAGCAAGTTTTATATGGTTGCAGACATCCCAAGTTCCAAAAACTCATTTCAGGGAGATGCTTATTGACCCCCATCCCATCCCATCCCATCCCAACAACCGACCCCCACCGTGCCCCATACATACACATCTAAGGCCAACAACTTTTCACCAGCTTTTTATTAACTACCGGTAATTTCGTATAAACAAAACAGTACCATGTTGGTCTTTAAAGATTTCAAATGTATGCCCATGTCTTTTCTATCTTCCAGTCTGCTGAGAACACATGTCATGCTTGGGACTTTTTCAGGGTCTCATTGTATGTACATGCTGCTTGCTTTGCAGACTTGAGCAATTTCCCTGACACTTCAAGGTCATAGCACTCAACATCATTGAATTTGTTTATCTTACAGGACATCAGGTTCACAAGAGTTTGGTGAGACATCTGACACCTGAATTCTGTTTTGATATGACGCACCAAACTGAATGCTCTCTCCACATCACAATTGGAATTGGGCAGAACCAGCAACAGCTTCATTAGTTGGCAGAGCTCTTTGAATCTGATCTGGCCTGTGCTGACTGATTTGACTTTTGATAGCTTCCCCCAGAACTTTCTCCAAATTGGTTGAGGTATAATCCAGCACCTCTAAGTGTAGCTGTTCCTTTGCATCTGCTTTCACAACATTGGGGAATCTCTCTGCCAAAGTCAAAATCTGCTCTGGTGCCAC
>JABFEA020000001.1:1093652-1105354 GCA_019775915.2 Cyphomyrus plagiostoma | reverse complement strand
AAGGCAGTTCTGAAGGCGAAAGGGGGTTAAACACCGTATTAGTATGGTGTTCCTAATAATCCTTTAGGTGAGTGTATGTACTATTGTTCTTAAAACTTCGGTCAGATGAAAAAAAATTCAGATTAATTTAAGGATTAGATTTCTTGGTTTACTATTGAAGCATACCCAGTACATCATGTTTTATCAGGTGTTGTGTTTATTGGGTAGAAGTTTATGTGTGTCAGAGTACCATACTTATGAACCTGAAGATGAGTGATCATCTACACTAGTACCTTGAGAAATCAAAAGGCTTACCTGAATAAAGCAGCAGTGCTAAATAAAGACAGCAGATGACCTACCTAAACAAAGCAGCAGGCCTTCTGAAGATAGCAGCAGACCTACCTGAATACAGCAGCAGGCCTACTGTACCTGAAGACAGCAGCAGGCCTACCTGAAGCTCCTGCACAGTCAATCCTGACAGGTTGAGGGGGGAGCACTTTCTTTCAGCGCTTTTTCTTTTTCCACCTTCCTCTGCTCTTTCTGTGCTGTCACTGTCTTCAGCAGGTTTATCTGCAAAAACAAGAGGTGTCACAGCATTGTTGTCAAAAGGCAGCATTTGAGCAATTATTTATGCTGTTGTATAGTTATGCAGGTGATAGATTGTGCAAGACCCAGAATGGAAGGATTGTACCTGTGAATGACCTTTCAGCTCTGGGTCCTTATCACTTCCATTATGTGGTGATATTACATACATTTTACCATTAATGAACAAATTTTATAATATGAGTTTAAATGTAATGGAAAAACATACCTTTAAAGAGAGTCTCCTGGATACAGTGGTTTTATATTTTTCTGCAAGGAGAACAGTATCTGTAGATATTGGTATAAAAAGTCATCTTGCCTCCACAGCACAATTTTCCCCACATAATACAAAAGCTTACCTGTCTCCTTACACACCCTGTAACATAACAGGCACACCAGCAATAAAAAAAAACAATAGCGTTATGTACTGTGCACAGGCAAAAGGAATTTCTTTCTACTGAAAGTGCTTATTTTGTGCGATGGAACATTACTCACGCTTCTGACGGTTTTGAGAAGGGACCCTCGAAGACTCAAATTTCCTGTAAGCTAGGATGCATTTCAAAACTAGGATGCATTCATTAAACTTTAACCTGACACATAATA
Source organism: Cyphomyrus plagiostoma (assembly GCA_019775915.2). Lineage (NCBI taxonomy): Eukaryota > Metazoa > Chordata > Actinopteri > Osteoglossiformes > Mormyridae > Cyphomyrus > Cyphomyrus plagiostoma. Next base: position 1,104,190 of record JABFEA020000001.1, on the reverse strand, counting down.
CCCAAGAAGAATTAAGTAATTTATACCAGTTCTGTTGTGTACAATAAAAGAACTGGCAGAAAACTAAATGATCACACCCAAAATGTAATTTCCTAAAGGAGATATCGATGGGGGTATTACAGTAGCAGAGTTATAAATCTGAGTGTGGCAGATGTGGGTCAGTCGGCTTGCTGTGAAACCTAGCCACCAGGTGCATTGTGGGTGATCAGTCAGCTGTCAGTCAGAGGTCCTCTGGGAGCATTTTTCCCATCATCTCGCCGCATCGCAGAGATGATGGACTTCAAACAAGCATATAAAGAGTGAGGGAAGGGTGAGAGACTGAGAGGGAGTGAGCGGGAGTGAGCAGGTGACACCCTTCTTGTATACAACAGATGCCCGAGAAGATAAAGGCTGATTTCAGTAATAGGCACCCTGTAGTGTGAAAGCCAGGCTCAGAAATGGAAATCTCCAGAGAAACATTCCTGTGCGCGGTATCCTGTGTGCAGTATGCTGGGAACCTCATGCTCGCTACTCCTAGCCAATTCATGTGCTTATTCACCGCTTTCTACTTATGAAAAATTGCATGTGACGTGCTTGTTGGATAACTGTCTCACCACGCATGTGCAACATGCAGTGCACAGACAACGCATGCAGATATGCACATGGCAAGCTGCAGGCTGCTTCTGAGAGATGTTACGTGCTTTTGCACCACTCTTGTTCTAAAGTTTTACAGCTTTTACTTGTGTGTTTGTGTAGCAGCTGTGCTGTTTCCCATAGTGCAGTGGGCCAACTCACAAGATACACAGTTAAATATTACCTTTCTACTGATGGAAAGTGAACAGTAATGAGCAGTGAGGCAACACAAATCACATACACAGTTAGTGTCTGTCCTCTGAATGGTTTACTGAAATAGACCCACATCTATGACACTCTTATGCAGAAATGTGACATTCCCTGAACTCTCTTGTGTTGGGCTTTGACCACTGAGGCCATTGTTTGCCCTTATATGGTATTCCTGGATCCGGGAAGGCTGCCACTCATTTTAAAATATTGCTAGGCAGCGAGCTGTCACCGTGCGGACAAGTCTCCTCCATGACACAGCCTGCTCACATCACACACCTGTATCATGTTTAGTCAAACACTTGAGTGAGTTTTCCTCAGCCCGGGCCTGAGTCCCTTAGTCTATTCAGCTGTCTTCGGCTTGTTGAATGTTGGCATGCTGAGATCCAGGCCAGCCTGAAGCTGTCATCAAGACCAGGAGAGCTGCCAGCACAATGGGCCCATTGATGGTGTTTGGGCCTTCCCAGTACCATCTGGTTCTGCCGGGTCTGCAGAGATCGCATTATTTTATGCAGTCGAAAATTCCTTGAATTTCTGCATCTCCGGATACTGAGGGGTTACAAATGAATTGAAAATTTCATTGATCTTTGAGCATGTTACTCAAGCTCACTCTTTATTTTAGTAAAGCCTCTTATTGAACATTGAAGCCCATCTGGAATATAATATTCTTTGATGTGAAGCAGCATTTGGTCATTTTGAGTATGGCTGCCGTCGTACTGCACTGGCCCATGACCTGTATGGCATGCATAAGCCAAAGGTCATGAAAAATGACACCCTGGAACAGCTTTAGTTTTGCCTGACTTCTTTGTCATGCCAGATATTTTGGCTGCCTGACATTTGATTGGCTGCAGAAGAGAGGATTCAGGGCATTGTGCGCGCAGCCTGTGGCGTCGTACGGGGAAACAGAGTCACATCATGTGGGTGAACTTAGCCCAACAGCTGATCCTGCCCCTAGCGATCAGCCTGACAGACAGCACTGCAGGTTTCAGAAGTTACCTAAGGTTTTCTGCTGTTTGATTACTAAGCATAAGAGATGACTAATGTACCATCCTTAGATAAGATATAGATCTGAAAATGAACGATATAAAAAACAAGGTGATGACAGAGATGTGGATGCCTTTCGGCACTTCATAACGGTGTGATATTTATGACGCGATCAGCCTGGGCAGGCGGGGGCCTGTTTCTGGCCGGAGCTCCTCCACAATGTGCTCAGCTGGTCTTGTTGCCAGCCTTGCTGCTAGTCGCACTCTGCTTTCCTTCACTGCTTCACTTTCCTTTACTACTTCATTACTTCACTTTCATCACTTTACTGGAGGTTGGTCCTTTTGCTTGAGCAGTAAATGAAGTGAAAAGTAAATGAAATGTTAAAGTATAATATCGTAACAGCCAGCATGTATAGTGCAGCTAACTTATTCCAGCAATTATCCTTTATGACTCAAGATCGAGCTCTCCCCATTTCTCTGCACTGTATTTTCATGTTAATGGCTGCCATAAAGGGGGGGGGGGGCAATCACAGGGTTCCTGAACTCCAGTAATAACAGAACATATTATTCCTTCTCTCAGAACTAGAAAAGATGGGCTTAAATGTTTAGGCTGAGTTATTTTGTGGTTTCAGATGAGTGGAACAGGTGTGGGTTCCCATAATGAAAGACACTCTGCCAGCACGTTTCATGAGCATTGAATACTGTGCATTGCAGAGATATGAATAGGCAGGAGATAGAGAAGAGCAGTCCTTTCTTGGATGATGTGCCTGATCAGGGTTTCTGTGACTGGCTTTTGGAATCCAATTAAAGATCACATGAACAAGTCATACATTATTGCAAAGATCACAAATCATTGTGACATCATCTGTCCACACAGTGCTACCTGCCTTAGCATGCTTAGCACGTGATCCTGGGTACTGATTGGATATGATGCCATTTTGTTAGCAATGTTAACATATTCAGCACATTTAATTTGTAACTAATGACAACTAGTGATTAAATGTGTGGTAACTGTCCACAGGGTGGATTCTTGTTTAAGAAAGAGAGGAACACTTTTTTTGAGAATGTGTCCTGGAAACAAATTAAACTGAAGGGGAAATAAGCAAATGTACATCCAACCAATGATTTATTTTCTGTAATGACCAACGTTTTGTTGGGCAGCATCTTTCAACCATTTTAGCCTTAATTAGCGTCCATGTGTTTAGGCCAGCTAATCACTTCCTTCCCTTTTGGGATCAACAATGAGAGGTATGTTTAGTAATGTGAAAGATCCAGAGGGATTTGGGCTGCGGATTCAAACTTGCTGCTGTCGTGTCCTGTTTCTGATCTAAGGAGGTACAGACTGGTCAATCTATAGGCCTGAACTGAGAAACGTGTTTACCATAAGATGCAGCACAGAAATGTAGCAGTCTTCGTCCTACTTTATGGTCTCATGGTTGGAGTTTGATAGACTCCACATCCTCGAGCCCATTCAGATTGCCAGGATCTCCAGTTCATCCTGTTCCCAGTTGGGCTGCTTCATTCTGCTATATACCTTTCCAAATATTGTGGCTCACCTACGCAGACCGTCTTGACAGTTTCTGCAGGGCAACCAACTCATTCAAAGTCAGTCATCCTTCTTCTCTCGCTATTATCTTCTCCAGCAACTTGATCTAGCCTTAGTAAGCATATGTCTTGGTCACTACAACAAACACATGGCTACGCAGCAGACATGATAGGCCTGTCACTTTGCTGGGACTGCAAGAACATTTGTTTGTTTTGTGAATCAATTATGGTTAACAAGGGTCAAACAAAAGGCAGGAAATGTTACCTTCTGCTCTATCAATTGTGTACTCTTGACTAGCATGAATTTATGTAATAAATAATTGGTTGTGTAAATCATTCATTTGTTTGAAAAGAGGGGAATTTATCTGGCAAAGCCACACACAGCTGTGATGGGGTGTCGTCTTTGGCCTAAATATTTGACATGGTATAACGTGCATGATTGAAGCCTGAGGATCTTCATAGGAGACCAAGGAACTTCCAGACGGCATCATAAATCGGTGAAAGTTATGGGAGAGAATGCTTGCACAAATCCCCTGTTATCCAATTCAATTACTACATTGTTTGTTGACCTGCTTAAACGTTACTAAACACAATCCACAGATATCTAGATCTCAAAGCAGCAGAACACATTGCCTTTGTGCTGTCAACCAAAAAACCTAATTTTATACTTGAATGCCCCATTGTATTCTTTAGGTTGCACTTGAAATACACAGGTGAGTTTGAGTTATGTTTCTGTTACAATGTTAAGTTGTTTGACTGCAGGAAATGTAGTACAGATGAATGAAACTTTTAACAAATGATTAACTGCTAAAATGCTTTTCAGGATCGTCGTGACGTTGTGTCTCCACATCTAACCGCTGTCCGCTAATTCCAGCACAATATTGTTATGAAATTAGCCAGATCATCAGCAACGTCTAGTTAACAGCATAATTTGTGGATTTAAAAGCAAGTTTAAAGCTAGTATCATATATCTTGTGTTATTGTTATTTAATATTCAAAAAATATATGTTCACTTGTTAAAGAGCAAAAGAATGTGGCTGGTTTTTATGAGTATTGCATGATGGGAAAGTATTAATTGTGAAGAAAATACTGACAGTTAAGGAGAAGCACAGATTGTGCTGAGAGCAGAACACTGTTCAGCTCTAATTGTTTTTCTTGGATTTCATAGTCAGGGCTTGAAAGATTGCCTGAATCAAAAGGGAAAATATAAATAGCAGCAAGCGAAACTGATGCCTGAAATTTGCCACCCGTGGATAAAATCAGTAATGAGCATGATAAACAGTTTCCAAAGTGTACACTTTTTAACCATTAGAAGGTACACACAAAAAAGTGATTTATTCATTTTATTTATTCAGCTGTATGACCCTCCACAGAGAAGCATAGAATGCATAGGTAATACAAAAATTGCGCCATTTTGCATTTAACTTGCATCTGAACATCAGAGACAGTGCAGCCTCTGAGCATAGAGAGACCTCTATTTCAGGAAACAGCGTCTGGAATTCACCCTGCTGCTTCTGATATGTGGGGCCTGTTTAGCTGTACATAAGCCATCTGAATATAGACTATTTATCTCCATGACATTTCAGTTTGATCTTTGAAAAAGAACAAAAAATACTACAGGATACATGGTGTAAAGCTTACATACATACAAAAATGCTGTATAACCTCAATGACCCAGCATTTTACATTTAAAAGAAGTTTTTCAAAAATTCATACAGACTGTACCCAAGTATTGAAAGGTTCATTCAAGGGGTGTCATACTGTTTTACACGGTGCCTCCTTCAGAAAATCAGACCTTTTATTGAACCAAGGTAGGAATTATCCTGAATCTGAAAGAAAATAAGTTTCTATTTTAAATGTTCTCAAACTTAGAAATAGACAATGATTTTTATTTTTGTTTCAGAATAAGAGAATGTGACCTGGTTTATTGAATATACACAGTGCCTTGATGTTCTCTTTAACTGCAACTGTTGTAGGAATTTTGCAGGGACTAAATCCATATTGTTTGAAATGGTTTAGCATAATGGATTCATGTTTTGTGAAACTTTGCATTTCACTTAAAAAGCTGAGTAAAGGTTACATAGTGAATAGGATGCAACTCATAGCACTTCTTCGTATAACGCTGCCTTACCAGAGCGAACACTCTTACTGGGCATTGAAGAGCTTCTTCCTGCCCTCCATTCCTGACATAGCTTCCACGTTCTTACGCCAGTCAGTCACTTCCTCCTTCTGTAGAGTAAACATGTTGAGATGCACTATTACGACAGGCCACTAATATGCAGGAGAGCAGTAATAAATGCTGCTCTTTTGGACCCTTATTCCTGTTGACTATCCGTACCTTCTCCTCTTCCTTTTTGACAGTCTTGAGGTTAGCCTTGAAGTCGGCTTTCATTAGCTTATTGTCTGCCAGGGCACCCAGCATGTCGTCAGCTGACTTCTTCACTCGCTTCAAGTTGGGTCTCTTCATTTTGCCCTTCAGTTCAAAGATCTTTTGACTCAGGTATTGGATCTGTCAACAGTCAAGTTACAGTGAGACAAGGTAGTGTAACGTCAGATCTATCTCCCATATTTCTAATTTCCTCCTGGATCAATAAAGTGTTTCTGATTCTGATTCATATATAAGAAATGTTTATGCATAGATGTTCCCTGTGTATCTGATGAAGCTGAGGTTCCTGCTGTTTCTGTAGATGTTCCCTGTGTATCTGATGAAGCTGAGGTTCCTGCTGTTTCTGTAGATGTTCCCTGTGTGTATGATGAAGCTGGGGTTCCTGCTGTTTCTGTAGATGTTCCCTGTGTGTCTGATGAAGCTGGGGTTCCTGCTGTTTCTGTAGATGTTCCCTGTGTGTCTGATGAAGCTGGGGTTCCTGCTGTTTCTGTAGATGTTCCCTGTGTGTCTGGTGAAGCTGGGGTTCCTGCTGTTTCTGTAGATGTTCCCTGTGTGTCTGGTGAAGCTGTGGTTATTGCTCTTTCAGTCTGTGAGGGACATTTTTTAAAATTATGATGAAATTGAGGTAGATGTTGCTGACCTCATCCATGCTTACAAATTTCTGACATTCTCCTTATATGCATGCCTGTATGCTGAGAGACTTTGACAGCTGTTTGTGGGCCAAAGCCATGGGGCTTATCCTCATACCTGCCCTTTTACTTCCTGGTTTAAGGTGTTACTCAATCCCAAATTGCTCCAGTATCAATGCTATATATATGGGTAAAAACTGATTTACACTAAGTGTCACCGAAGCGCCTATATGTAAATGCCCCGCAAATGTCAACTCACTTTCATAGTAAAGCTGCTTAAATGCCTGTGTTGCATTGCCAAAAACCCCATTTGTAAATGATTAATAAGAAATATATGACTTTAGCAGTGAAATAGGGATACCTCCTTTTCATTTTTGGCCACTTTTGATTCAATATCGTACCGTACTTCGTCAACAACATCGATCTTTTGGTGGAGCTCTTTGCACAGGTTCTGAGCAGAAAGAGGAAATGTAGAATTTATTAACACAGACACGTATTTCGCTGTTCTGCTTTAATTGCCATGTGAGCCGCCTCTGAATTGGACTCAGTGAACAGAAATTAAATCTCTCTGAACCACAGGATCACAATGGTAATGAGTACATTGGACAAAATGGTAACATGACGTCCGACAGACGTTTAAGGAAAGGGCCTATTAATAATCCGGGCCATGGCCATTATTATTTTTAATTGCCTAAGCATTCGTTCCTGCTGCTGGATGGTGCAGAAATCGAAAATACAGTTTTATTACTTCGGCAGGTTATTTCTGACACAAAGTCATTTCTTTCACCTTGTGGTATTAAATTAAATTTAAACACTCTGGATGCTTAGTGTTGCACTAGAAAAGCTTTATAGGACTGTGGCCTCTGTTTGACACCCTTCGCAAGGAAGAAGCAGAAATCATTACATTGCCTCTCCTTTGAGTGGCAGTTTATGTGATGATTAAATCACCCACTTTTGTTCTGGGAGTGAATAAGAAAGCATTAGCGATTCAGCTCCCCGTGTTTACAAAAATAATCAGAGCATACTTTTCAATGTCAGCATTTATAAAGGGCTTCTTTCTGACCCCAAACACTTACTGTGAAAATTGTTTTTGGGTGAGTGTCAGTTGGACTGCATCTCAGCCTCTGTTTGGGCCGCTGCCGGTTTTACCCTTACCTCCGTGACACACTCTCCATGGCGTACCTGAAGGTCCTGGACGGATAGGCCAGACAGCCTTAGGGCAGGGACTCTCTCGTTCAGGGTCTGTTCCCGCTCCAACTTCCGTTTCTCCTCCTCGGCCACCAGCATGGCAGATGCCTTCTTCAACATCTTGGTCTGCAGAGTAACCGAGGGGTACCAAAGTGAATACTGGGCCGTGTTACTTTACGGTGCAGACTGGTTGGGGTGAGCTGCTGGCGGGACTGGGCTGGGCCCGTTAGTTTAAGGCAGGGGTGTCAAACTCCAGTCCTGGTGGGCTGGAGCCCTGCTGATTTTGGGGTTTCCCCTCATTTAACACACCTGATTCAACTCCTTGCATCAATTACCACACAACTTACAGATAGAATGTTCTGGCTGGACCCACCTTCAGCAGCAGCCTGCGTGTGGCAGAGTACTTTGTCTTTTTCTGAAAGGAAAAGAAGGGATGTAAAATGCCAGGGCACTGATCCCACTGACAGGCCCTTATGGGTAAATGCCATGTGTCCATTACTCTGCCTTATTACACCGGGTTACACTACTATGTTCAAAGGGGAAGCATAGTATTTGCTACACACCACTAATGTACACAAAGGTCCTCACAGGGACTCCTGTGCATAGATGAAGACCTGTTTGAGTGACACAGGCTCCCTTAGCGGCATCTGCAGTCAGACATTGCTGTTTATTCTTCTAAATTTAGTCAAATCACATAAAATGGTGTAATAAATAGTGTCTGTGTAGGCCGGTTCCACTACATTGAACTAAATTCCACCACCTTTAATAATGATCAATACTCTATTAATCCCTGTGGGGAAATTGTCCTTATACCTCCCTCAACTTGCTCTTTGTAGAGCAAGCTGTCTGTGAAGGGCAGCCACCTGTTGGGGCACCCATGGAGATGGGGGTTAAGGATCCACAGACATGCTGAGGCTGTGGTTTGAACTGGTGACCCTCTGATTACAGGCACACAGGCTTCACCCACTGAGCCACATGCTGCTCCTTAATCTGCCCTTGAATAACTTCAATAAAACAATAAAAAATGCCATTTCAGACAAGACTATACTAAAGGATGCAGCAGACTCCAGACCCAAAGTGCTTTTTTTATGAGTGCAAGTTTGGATGAGATTGAAAGATAGACTTTATTAATCCCCGAGGGAAGAATTATGGAAAAGGAAATAAACTATCAAGCAGAACATTCCTGTAGTTAATTATTCAAAGCGTAATTAAGGTCGGTTATACGGAGAAGTGACTCGTACCTGAATACTGCCCCCTGGAAACAGTGCAGAATCACAGGCAGAGTGTGTGCTGACCGTCACACAGATTTGAGGGCCACACAGTGCGTTCCATGATAAATATGAACTCAGACTTCATTCCCATTAGTAAATTAGTTCAGAGTGAGAAAACTAGGATTCAGTCACATCTTGTCAGGAAGAAGCGTCTTGCTCTAGAGAGCAGGTAAACTGACTTACCGGTCTGTAGGAAAGATATCAAAGAAGACTGTTAGAAATGGCACATAATCAGCTACAAATAGTTTCAACAAATGAGGAAAAAAAGAAGAAAAATCTCACCCCTCAGACATGTCTGCTGCAGTTCTGGGCCCTGAATGAGAAGTCAGAGGCATTAGATAGAGCCTGGATACACTGCTGGAGCATATTTTGGGAGCCTTGTAATTTGAATGATCAAAAATTCCAAAGAAAAATGGGTCCCCAAATTACATTTACAACAGGTTGGCTTGAGCTCACTCACACTACCAGTTAAAGGTTTTGCACACCACAGGTTTTTTTCTACTTTTCCATTGATTTCATAAACTGCAGATTTTAAAATTCTTATTAAGCACTGAAAAGTTGAGTGAACTATTATAAATGAAAATGTAACAAATAAAACAGTTTCCTTTATAACATGGAAAGAGTGTGTAACAGTACATGTCTGACATCCTATTAACTGGTTGTGTGGTGACGGCATAATCAAATTCTAGGTTGTCCTTTAACTTTAAATGCTCTAGCTAAATGTTTTGTTCCATAAAACTGGGGAGTATTTAATGTCCCTTGCAGAAAAAAAATACCTCATATTTTTTCTGTTGTCATTACTGCTACAAGAGGCCCAATTTGATTCATCAGAGATAAGATATTTTCTGGCTGTTAAAGGTATTCAAATGGTGAATATACTGCAAATTTATTTGTTAACAAAGAATATTGAGTGTATTTTTAAATAAATGTTAAGTGAGTAACATGCAAATGTAGGAAATCTCAGTGTGCACAAAACGCTTTAGACTGGTAGCCTATGTTAGAAGAAAATGTAAACAGTAACATTTCTGACATCCTCAAGGTCACATTTGGGAGGAAGGTGTCACTGAGTGGCTGAGTGAGCCGGGGACTAAAACATGGGTTAGGGGGCGGTGAGGCCCTCCACAAAATGTCTCTGGGGAGCTTAGGCAGCCCTACCACTGGGGAAGCCAGGGCTAATATTTTTGTCCCCTTTGCCTAAGTGACAGAGATATAACAGTAAGACACTATGAACAGTAAACAGCGGGGTCAGCCTGTGCCCTGCTATGCCATTGGTGTTGGCAGACAAAGTCTTTGTGTGCTGTGAGCCCACAGGTCTGAACACATGGCATCTAAACTGCACCTAAATGTTTACAGCGGAATGGCTGAGTCCTTCTTTTTGGCACTCTGAGCCAATCAGTGTTAAGGGCCGACAGTGAGTCAATCTGACCACCCCCACCAGGCACTATGAGAGCCAATCAGTGTTAAGGGACGACGGTGTGGTGGCTTAGCCACCCCCATTAGGTGCTGTGAGAGTCAGTCAGCGTTAAGGGCTGACAGTGAGCCAATCTGGCCACCCCCACCAGGCGCTGTGAGAGCCAGTCAGTGTTAAGGGCCGACAGTGAGCCAATCTGGCCACCCCCCCAGGCGCTGTGAGAGCCAGTCAGTGTTAAGGGCCGACCGTGAGCCAATCAGGCCACCCCCCCCGGCCGGGGGGGGAGCCCGGGAGGGGTAAGGGAGG
>JABFEA020000001.1:1061354-1078637 GCA_019775915.2 Cyphomyrus plagiostoma | reverse complement strand
TAAAAACCCTGTTTATACTTAATATAACCTTATATATTGCCGCCCCCCCCCCCCCCCCCCCCCGTGTGTTCTGTGATCGAGCTCACATTGAGGAAATCCGAAGATTTATTATCATATATTATCTGTTTTGACAAAGTGTGATGCATCAATAAATTGGCCCTCTGTGAGACAAGGGAGACATAAACCTACTGTTCCCTTTCAATCTGTATGTCCAAACACGACCACATTAATGGCAAATGACAAAACTGGCTCCCCTAAGTAATTTTGACATTTATTTTATTTATTTACTCCACTTTTTATTGCACGGATTCAATTCAAATTCACAGGTGCTCTTCCTGAACCCGGCACTGCCTGTAATGTGATGTTTAATGAGAGACAGTCTCCAAGCATCCTTCAGGTGTCTCTTAAACAAAAGAGACGCTAATTGAAATGATGTATCCATTCACACTTATTCTAAGCAGAAGGGTAACCATAAATGATGCAAATAACAAATAAAATAGTTTTAACTTGCATACTATTTGCTTCAAAGATAACTTGCAGGAATTGCTGTATGTACATCTATTTAAATTTATAATGTTTAACATAAACTCAAGACTGACTGCAAGGTGTTCTTTTAAACTAAGCAAAGCAGGTTTAGAAACAATGTAAAGTCAATACTGAATGAATTGGTATTTTCCCTCAGTAACCCGACAAATATTTCATTTATAAAAACAGATTTATCTCTGACATATTTCTTGATTTTATCACAGTAATTGGCATAGCATGCAAATGCCCTTTTAAACTGTCCCTAGAGAAAAGTCTGAATGAAAAGCCATTGATATTCCAAACATCACTCTCTGTTATTGTCATGTATCGGGTTTCTGTTTAATGGAAACGTCACTTATTTTATGAGCTGCTAAACAATTTAATTGCTTCAGAACTTGCCTGGTAATATCTTTCACTGACTTTTTCCACGGCTGTGTGCTTTCGTTATGTTCTTTGGCTGCATCTCAGTTTATGTGTGCCACCATGTGGTTATTGCCAATTCATTTGTATTTTACACAGCAAGATGATTAGCTTGAATGTAAACAGTATGTCTCTGCCTATTTGCTCTGTGTTACATGACTGACGGTCTTCGCCCTGCCAACTCCCAGAACTGTTTTCCTGGTACTGGAGCCTGGAGTGTGTCCCCTGGGTCATGCTCGAGACAAAGGACACCCTGTTTGGGATGCTGGTACCTGTGTTGGGCGTTTATGTTTTGGTGGGTAACCCAGGCTTGGGGCATCCAGCTGTGTGCGGCTGGAATTTGGGAAGTCTCTCAGCGACATGCAGATTTCCTGTGAACAAGCAGGAGAATGTGCAGTGAAATGCTGCCCTTAGCGCATGGTTGTATGTGTCTTGTGGTGGGCTGTTGCCCTCCCCAGTGACCCCAACCAGGATAATCAGCTGGAAGATGGAGAGGCACATTTAAAAGCAGCTGTACCACAGAACGATGTTTTTAATTCAAATGGCTGACTATTGATCGGTAACGCCATGTTTCATCCTTGTACTTCTGTTTCCTTTCTGGTGGGCAGAGACGGTTGATGCAATCTGACTTGACAACAAATCAAAATCGAGAGCGCAGCGTGCTTTAAAAGCCACATTACTGCAGTTGTGCATCCCGACTCAAACACTAAAAATAATTATTGCGTGCCGGCTTTCAGCTCCGTTGCTGTTATCTCTCCTGTGAACTTTAAACTTGTAGCGTAGTGCTGCTTCCCTCATTTTAAATTCAGGCACAGAGTGTACGTCTTTGTCTTCCTGGAGGGTACACACCGCATCTCATCTGACATCGCTGTGTTTTATTCCGCCAACTGACGTGCGTTCAAAGGCTGGAGAGGACTGTGTGGTTAAAGTGCCTTTATTTCTGTGTACTTCAGACATTCTGCCTGTCACATCGGTGGAGCGATCTCGCACGACACCTTCTGCTTTGATGAGTGCTGCTCCCTGCAGCTTTGCCTTAACTCAAAAACAGTCCCTCTTAACTGTAAGCATTAATTGTAAGTATTTAAAGATGTGTTTTATGACAACGGCATATTCAAATCACAATCTGATTTATGTGACAGAATTGTTGACTATGATTTTACTCATAAGTAATTTATGTTGCTATTATCATCATCGGGGGCGGCATGGTGGTTCAGTGGTTAGCACTGTTGCCTCACACCTCTGGGACCCGGGTTCTGGTCTCCGCCTGGGTCACACGTGTGTGGAGTTTGCATGTTCTCCCCGTGTCGTTGTGGGGTTTCCTCCGGGTACTCCAGTTTCCCCCCACAGTCTTGAATTAAAAACATGCTGAGGCTGATTGGAGTTGGCAGATTGCCCGTAGGTGTGCGTGTGTGAGTGTGCCCTGCAATGGGCTGGCCCCCCATCCAGGGTTGTTCCCTGCCTCATGCCCATTGCTTCCAGGATAGGGTCTGGACCCCTGCGACCCAGTAGGATAAGCGGTTTGGAAAATGGATGGATTATCATCATCCAGTACTGGGTCAAAGGGAGCTCTGCAGCCTATCCCAAGCCATAGAGTACACAAGTCAGGGGAATACCCTGGGTAGGAAGATGGCCAATCCTTCATCTGCCACTGATACAGCTCGCACTCACGTGCACAATAAAACAATCTGGGCAATTTGGAGATGCAAATTAGCCTAACGGCATGTCTTTAGACTGCAGGAGGTAACTGGAGGAATCCAGCATAGGCCGATAGAGAGTGCAGAGATGTATTATTGTTGTTATCGTTACATATGGGCGGCCATGCTGTGTGCCATCGACTGATCCCCCTTCCCAGAGATGAGCACACTGAGCATAAACTTCTGCACTTTCAGTTAATCTCCCGGCCTTTCTGTGGGATGGCCATATCTGGCACTGATAAAGTGCACTGCGGCTAGGGGCGGACAGCCGCTGATGAAGTGGTGAAGAATAACTTACCTTAATGAAGCTGCCCGTGACTTAGACCCAGCCCCCCCACGCCTCGTGTGGACACTTAGAACTGGCTAGGATGGAGAGATGCAGACAGGTCCTATCATGTGCGCTATCAAGCACATTAAGGCGTGAAAATTACACCAATTTCACCGCTGAAAAGCTCAGGCAATGCATCTCTTTGACATTTCATAAACGCAGTTATTGTCAAACAGGCCTTTACCTCCTTGATCCGTCTGATTGGCCCACGGTGCTGTCTGTCACCTGCTGACCTGCTCAGAAGGCGAGTGGCAGGGCTCTCCATTTAAGGCTAAAAGAAGTACAAAGGAGCCGAGACAGCAGAGATGTTATACCTTTAATTGTTGTGCTTTACGCAAATGACTTCAGCGAGAGAGCTGTGCCAGGCACCATTTACTGTCAATAGATCATCATCGCCGCCCTTGTGGAAAAGGCAGAGCAGAAATCTTTGCTTTTCGTGACTCTCCTGAAAGGGAGACACACTGAGAGACATTTCACTCTGATGTTGCAGCAGGTAAGGATGTGTCCTTATAATCTGCATCTTGCTGGTTCCGGAGGGGATCTGCTCTTCTACCGATATGCAAAGAACTCAAACTCAGCTCGTTGCCTGGGATTTGCCGGTTCAGTGCGGATCGGTAAAAATTAAGTTGCTTTGAGGGTCAACTAAGTAGCTAAGTGTGTCCCAATAAGCTCTCCATCAAATAACATGGGGGGGCATGTTTCAGACGGGTAGCATAAACACTTCTTGGTTACACACATCGTTCTGCGCCTAGACGGATGTCATTAAAACGACACAAAAATTGCCATCAAAATTGAATTTTTTTAAGGTAATAAATCACTTTTTAATGTTTCATATTTAATACTTGTGACACCATTTAATGAAATCTTAGAATCTGTATAACGAAGCATGGCAAAGTTTTAATACTATATACGTCACAAGAAATAAAAGTAATTATTGTTATATTTAAAACTGAGAAATTTAAACTTTTATGTATTTTTACTTTATACTGAACTGTATTTAAAGTTATGAGGTACTCATTCAAAAATCAATAAATAATTTTCTCAGGAATCATGTTAAATATGCTAAGGACTTCTGTAGGTAGAGGTACTTTAAGAGCTTGGTCCCTGAATGCATGTGGCTCATTATTTAGCTGTGTGCCAGACTGTAGACTAATGTGCCACAGAAACACAGAGGCAGTGGCCGCACAGGGCCAGCCGCGGGGGGTCTGCTTCGAGTGGACCTACACCAAAACTCCCCCAATGTGTAAAGCAGTGTATGAACCAGCTGATCTAAAGAGTTGCTATGCATCCAGGGCCATCTTTCATGACGAAAGAGTATACATCTTTGGGGGCCTGAGCGCACCAGGATCCGCTAGGGGAACATTACATCCATTTTAAGTATCAAAAACGGTTGATTTTGTGAAGGTACTGTCAGTTGTATATGCTTGTGTTGATCCATCAATTCACCACTTGTAGCTATTAAGGGACATGGGCATCAAGAGCTTATCCCAGAGGCTATAGGCGCAAGGCAGGGTGAACACTGATGTTTTGGAGTAATTGACTGTCTCAAAGCACATTATTTGTTTTAACCAATACATATACAAAAGGTGAACCTGTTTCATGTGTCCTATAAATCGTTTATAATACAAGTGTCCTGATGTACCTAGACAGTCTCTGTAGTGCAGTTAGGAGAACAAGTGAAATATAACAGTAATATCAGGGAGGAAGGAAGGACGCACCATAAATTAGCTGGCAGTGTGTGGGTCTGCAAACCCCCCCGCAGACACCAGCTGCACGTCCCCTTATTTCCAGGCCAAGCGCGGCACTATAGCATATAAGCCACCCAGGCACTTTATACCTCCAGCACTTTACATCTCTTTATCACACTCACTCTCTTCCCTGTCAAACGTTTAGAGGCTTTACATTGTGTGTTTTTACAATTACAATCTCTAGCTTCAGATCAAATCACATTATTTGTCACTTGACCTGTGGTAAGCACAAGTGGGTGAGAAACCTGTGTACAGAGTCCTGTAGCAGCAGAAGTGAAGCAGTGGAAAATCAGATAAACGTAAAACAACACAAGACAGTCATGCAACTGTAAGTATACAAAGAGTGGCAGTATATGACCCTGTAATAAATAGTGTGCAAGCTGGACAAAATAACTGAAATACAGCAAAGAGCCCCCAAAGTATGGATGATGGGTATGGGTGGGGAGTATAGAGGGTCAGTATGGACGGTGAGTTTGGACTGTCAGTATGGATGGTCAGTATAGACGGTGAGTGCGGATAGTGGGTATGGACAGTGAGTATGGATGGTGGGTATGAATGGTGAATATGGATGGTGAGTATGGATGTGAATACGGATGGTGAGTATGGACGGTGGGTATAGATGACAGACCGGAAGTTACCAGTCACACGGTTTGTATTTGGTTCCTTTTGGGTCGTGGAGATTTGCATTTCTGTTTTGCCTGCGGTTTGTTGAGTGGTTCAGTGGGTACCTCTGAGGCTTACACCTTGGGGGTTCAGTCCCATCTACTCAGCATCTGTGTAAGATGGAATGTGTGTGTTTGTGGGTCTTCACCTCAAAAGTCCTGCTGCTGGCTTAACTGGTGCCTCTGAATTGCCCAGAGAGTGTGTGAGTGTGCATATGCCCTCAGTGCACTGGCAGCCTGTCTCAGGTGTGCCCTGTGCAGCCTGGGATAGGCTCCAGACCCCATAACCTGGACCCAGAAAAATGCTTAGGTTGTGGTTTTTTTGTTGAGGCCTGGTGACTTTTAAAACGTCCCATTTGGAATCGCTGTCGATGCGACGCCCTGTAAGTCCTGCTCTTTCTGTGCATTTGGTAAACATCACAGTGAAACAGAAGACCCAGCATTAGACAGGGTAAATGAGGACAACTGGTAAATTACAATGCCTGGAAGGGAAGATGTTTCTGTCTCACTCAGCTAATTAGCTGCATTACACATGTGACATTTTCCTAGATGACACTTAACCCTCTGGGGTCTAGGGGTAGGAAACACACTTTCACTGACTGGAGCATGATCACACATTTCTTCAAATATCATAAACTTAATTCATGGCAAATAAATTATTTCTTATATATGTATTTTGGGATTAAACTCATCTTTATCTTAGTGTACTTTGTAAATATGTCCGATTTTTGTTTGTAATTTGACATTAAAATATAGACACTGCAAAATGCAGTTTGGAACACTTGCAGAAACATTATAACAGTACATAACAGTACGTAGTAAGCAATCCTGGCCGTTTGTTTTTACCCAGATATCTGATCGGCAAAGTCTTGGCTACATTAAGATGATTAAATGGCGTAGTTGCAACATTAATTTGGATAGATAAATAAATAAGAAAAACCTAACTCATGTCACTATTTCTGGCTCCTTTCATTGAATATGTAGCAACTTTCATGTGTATAAATGAGCCACTGTCACCTGGCCACGTCCCTACCCCCCTTTTATGGCACTGACGGGGATATTTCTGGATCGCGTTTCACCGTTGCGTTGTTAATCAAATTACCATGCGAATGCGATTTGAATACGCGCTAATGTGGTTATTTAGAATGTGAATAGCGATCTTTGGGAGAGATCTACACGCCCCCGATGCAGGTAAAAGAAAGTAAGATGACATGGTTTAATTTTTTGCCGATTTAACCTAATTTAAAAAACGTTAATACTTCCGACAATGGACGTTTTAAAAAGAAGACACATTACGGATTTAGCTAGTGTTTTTTCATAATTGTACATTAAGATTTCAGCGAGATATAAACTGAAATAGACGCGAAAAGTACGCTGCATTGCCGACGATGCACTCGACCCCAGAGGGTTAATGATGTTAACCTTAGATTTTGATTACACTGCTGCTTTTAAATGTAGTAGGGAGAAGGTCTTGGCTACAGATGTTCATGTGCTCCTGCGTGGTTTAGGAACACATGGCCCCCAGCAGGTTCTGAAGACGAAGATACATGGGGGGCAATAGGATAGACACTGCATGAGCAATACAGGATAAACAGCAGTGTGATAAGACAGGTGCATGGAGAGAACAGAATAGACAGCAGTGAGATAAGGCAGGTACATGGAGAGAACAGGACAGACAGCAGTGAGATAAGGCATGTACATAGGAACAATAGGACAGACAGCAGTGTGATACAGGATAAACAGCAGGACCCTACAGGATAAACAGCAATGAGATAGACAGGTACATGGGGACAATAGGAAAGACAGCAGTGTAATACAGGACAAACAGTAGTGTTATAAAAACAGGTGCATGAGGGTCAATAGGACAAACATGATACAGGACTAACAGCAGTGAGATATGACAAGTATATGGGGACAATACGACAGACAGCAGTGCAATACAGAATAAACCAGTGGTGCCATAAGACAGGTAGATTGGGGACGAGAGGATAGATGGCAGTGCAATACAGGACAAACAGCAGTGAAACGGGACAAGTACATGAGGACAATAGCACAAACAGCAGTGCGATACAAGACAAACAGCAGGGCAATACAGGATAAACAGCAATGAGATAAGACAGGTACATGGGCACAATAGGAATGACAGCAATGAGATATATGGGGGACAATAGGACAGACAGCAGTGCGATACAGGACAAACAGCAGTGTAATACAGGGCAAACAGGAATGAGATAGCTACATGGGGACAACAGGACAGACAGTCTGGGCAGTTTTATCCTAATTGTAATAGCTGTTTCTGTGTCCTGAGAAAGCATGTTTGGAGTGATTTGGGCAGAGTGTAATTTGCTGAAGGATTTCCTCACAAGGGGCCAAAGACCCCAAGAGACCAGCTATCATCCCATATGAGATCACCTTCGTCCAGGGGTGAACCTGAGTCACTACCAATGAACACTGGGTATAGGCTGAGGCTATCTTCTCAGGTGCTTGCACCAGTAAGACATTATCTGTGAGGTGCATCTATGGGGCGGAGCTGGATAAAAGCGTAAATGGATGGCGGTACCGTAGCATTAGTGTACACTAAAGAGGTGGAATCAAACAGAATTCTCATCAGTGGTAAAAAATGCAGGAGCAATACCTCTTTGTTTGAGAGGCGAGAGTAAAAACTGCCAATTGACTCGATCAAAAGCTTTCCCCGCGTCCAGGGAGGTTACGGCAGATGGTGAGTTTTTTCTCTTTATCCGTGAATTGAATTGAGCGGTTGAGTTGTTATCTGATCAAACCTGCTGTGGCCTGCTGATTTGGCTAGCTCCTCCAGCATTCTGCTCACGACTTCACTGTTGTTTTAAAGGTATTAGAGGTAGATAATGCGTACAGTTTTTCAATTTTTTTGTTTGATGTTCACTGAAGATGTCAGTATTTTGTGCATTCTTAGTGCTGTGGTTGAGCTTCCCTCAGAAAGTCCTTGGTAGATTGTCTGACCAAATTGTTTTTTCAGACACAGAGTCCGGCTCTCGTTGTGTGCGAATGGGAATTCTGAATAATATGTTTGATGTGTTCAGTAGTAGAGCATGCAGTGTGGATCACACGGAGGTACTGTGCTGATACGTTTCATTAAGAACCTCATGTTTCCAGGAAGAATAAGTTTCATTTAATAAAGATGTACTTATACCAAAAGATACACTGTAATTTCAGGGAGAAATTAAAGACGCAGCAGTACAGGATTTTACCTTTTACTCAGTTTTTCTTTCAGGCTACTCCCACAGGTACACCGAACGATGCATTATCACAGAGCATCACACTGATAATCCGCAGACAGCTGTGATATCAGGGGTGTGTCTGCCCCATATGCTGTACCTGTTTGCATTAATGGTGCCTCCAGTAGACAATCAGTGGAGTCTCAGATTAATACAGATGGCAATTAAATTTTTATCATAATGGTTATTAGCATGTGGGTTATTAAATTAGTGGTGGTGTATGTTCATTACATTTTCTTTACTAATAGCTTAATTACGGGATACTCTCTGGTACGTGCCGGGCTGGCCTAGTGGAGTAAGAAGCATTGTTTTATCTTGGTACTTGGTGCTGGAAGCATATTGGCTGGCTGATTCCCTATAAGTCAGACACTTGTGAGTCTGGGTAAAGGGATCAGATGTTAGTTGTCCATCCTCTGCCGGGTACGCGGTGCACTAAGCATGCTGTGTTCCCCTAAATGCCGGCGTTAGTGGACATGGTAGTTGGGGGGGTGGGGGGGGGGGTAAATGGCCAGCCTCTGAGAGAGGAGATGGATTAAGTGGACCCCCAATAGTGATGTCCTATCCCTGAACAAATCATTCTTTTGAACTGATTCTTTCCAGTGAATCAGTCAAACTATTTTTCACATCTAAAAGAATGTAACTTCTTGTTGATCTATGCATTGTAGACATCTTAGATTACAAAAATCTAAAAATAATTCACAAATGAACATATAAAACACACACAGCACCCTTTTTAAATTCACTTATATTTGTTATTGCAGAATATAGCCTGGCTGCATGGCGCCCCTCTGCATACGGTAATCCTTTGTGATTGTACCATGTTCCTGCCAGACCGCATGGTGCCCCTCTGCATATGGTAATCCTTTGTCATTGTGCCATGTTCCTGCCAGACCGCATAGTGCCCCTCTGCATACAGTAATCCTTTGTGATTGTACCATGTTCCTGCCAGACCGCATGGTGCCCCTCTACATACGGTAATCCTTTGTGATTGCACCATGTTCCTGCCAGACCGCATGGTGCCCCTCTGCATACGGTAATCCTTTGTGATTGTACCATGTTCCTACCAGACCGCATGGTGCCCCTCTGCATACGGTAATCCTTTGTCGTTGTATCATGTTCCTGCCCGGCTGCATGGCGGCTGTGGCTCACTGACTCAACTCCAGCACGTTACCGACATGTTAACATGTTTGGTATGTTTGATTGAAGCAGTTCAATGTGACTCTCTGAGTAGTTCAGCATTTTGGTGATATTGTTTCAGATGGTTTCTCTGCAATTCTCATGAGACTGAAACCTCACGCAGTGACTGGTTCTGATTGTGGCGGAAGTCTATTCCAGAGTTAAGAGCTCCAGGTAGTAAATGTGCAGATACCCATAGCCTCTATGAACAGCATTTGTTATATTCTGTATGTTGTGGCTTTAGTGTTGCTTTTTGTTCTTCAATTTTAGATGATATCTTTGCAGAATTCTTGAGGTACTCAAGATTTTATCCGCTATGGAAGCTGACTGTTCCTTTACATTTAAATCACTAACACCTATTTATCTGATAGCTTTTCATTTTAATTAGACCTGAAGCAACCGATATACTTCCACAGGACTCAAAGATGACCAATATTTTAACATACCTAAGAATTTAATAAACATGCAGTTTCAATAAAAGTAATTGAACAAAGGTTTTGCAGCAGTGCAACAGGAAGTACCGAAAACCGATTCTTTGAATTGAATGTCCGATTCATCTAAATGAACAGTCGTATAGATTCGCTTCTGTAAATTGAACTAAACTTCCCATCACTGACCCCCAGCGCACACAAGAGGAAGGGCTTCTGCGTGCTCATTTGCCCTCCCCAACCTGCCCAAATTGCTTAATTAGCCACAGCCTTTGGTAAAAGGCAGATGGAGTCAAACTTGTGCACTGCCCTGTGTACCTGGCCAGATGCACACCTTCTCTAATGTGTGGGCCTCGTGACCAGCTTTGCCAGGCCTCCTTGGTGAGTATGGATGGATTGGTTGTCTTTACCCTGGGAAATCGCATCCCGTGTAGAGCCTTACTCATTTAGTATCTTGAAATTATGTTTCATTTTCACTGGGTAAATGCCTTGTAACAATGTGTGCAGCTAATGTGGCTGCTCTTCCCTGGCTGATAGGAAGCGTTTGAGCTTCCTGTTAGTGTTTGCCCAAATGCTGCCTGTATATTTTGCTGAAATTCAGTTTGCTTTTAATTCAGCAATGATCGTTGCATAAGTATAAGTAATAGGAGATGGAGAGTTTGAAAATTTAATCTGACTCTTAACCTAGCTTCTCTTAGAGATATCCAACCTGCTAAAATGCACATTGCCTTAACATCTCCAGTCATGTATTAAGAGAGAGCTTTTCTGAGGCTTTGTGATGCATGTGGGCACCACAGATCCAGCTGGTATCCTGGCATGATGGCTGTGTTGACCTCATACTAAAGCTGTGCGTGCCAGCAGGCCTTGCTGGTGGGATACAGTGCTAGTCCAGTGTGTTTACCACTGGGGCTTCAGTGAGACGCTCTTGTTTACTGTGCAGTGCTGGAAACTTGGCTGAATTAACCTGGTAGGAATCACCAGCACCAATTTTATGGAAGGTTTACAAAGCATGCTTCTCACAGTGCCTCCTTTGGTCGCAGTGTCAGTGCTGATGGTGTAAATATTATCTATCTGCTAATTAAAACAGTGAGCGGTTGGTTTCACGGGTCGTCCATGCTAATCCATCATGCTGAACTCCTGCCAGCATTAATGCATCTGTCTGTTAGCAGGCCTCCATGCCATGTGGGCCCAGTCTCTGTGCTATGTAGACCTGTCCCCTGTGCCATGTGGGCGCAACTCTGTGCTATGTAGGCCTGTCCCCTGTGCCATGTGTGCAGTGGTGGCTTAATGGTTAGGGAAGAGCACTTGTAATTGAAAGATTACTGGCTGAAATCCCTGACCAGCAAGGCACCACTGAGGTACCCTGAGCAAGGTACCACCCCCCAGCACTGCTCCCTGGGCACTGAATTAGCTGCCCCCTGCTATGTCACAATGTCACATATGGGTTAAATGCAGAGGACACATTTAGTTGTTGTGCACTGTGTGCTGTGGTGTGTCAACAATGACTACTGATCACTTTTTTTAAAAATGTGGGCGTGGCCTCTGTTCCATGTGGACGTGGTCTTTCCCATGTAGGCATGTCCTCTGTGCCATGTGGACATGGCCTCTGTGCCAGGCAGGTGTGGTCTGTCTGCCATGTAAGCATGTTCTCTGTGCTATGTGGGCATGACCTCTGTGTCACATGGTCGTGGTCTCTGTGCCATGAAAACATGTCCTCTGTGTCACATGGTTGTGGTCTCTGTGCCATGTGGGCATGTCCTCTGTGCCAGGTCGCTGTGGCCTCTGTCATGCATCTGTGAAGCCGTTCTCACCTGCTGTCAGGGAGAGAGGTCATATTTAGTGCCTTTTACACTAAGTCTGCCAAAAATATGCTACACACCAACTAAAATAAAACAACTCAACCAAACAGCATAGATGGAGAATTTAAAGACTGTGAAAAGGGGAATTTCAGAGCTGGTTCAGATTACACAGCATTATATGTGTCCTTAACCAGTCCTGTACCTGGGAGTTCTGCCTGGCTGACTCCTCCACAGCTGTAAGACTGTAATGTGCCATTTGTCTGACCTGTATGTGCATTTGGACAAAAGCATCTGCTAAATAAAAATAAACATAAATGCACTTCATGCATTTTGAGTCAAGTCTTGAGGATGATTTTTAAAAATGAGGAAGTTCTCTGCTGGAAGTGGATTCTTGCGACAGTTCTGCCTCAGATTTATCCTGACTGTCCCTGTCATTTATCTCCGACCCATAACTGTAACCTCACCAGGATCCATCTTCCCGGTTACCTTCAAAGAGAAGTCATTATAGATAGTGACAGGAAGTGAAGAGAGGGAGCGGCTGTGTTTTAAAGAGCATCATCTCGCTTATTTTTAACACAAATGATAATACTAACAAAAAAATAAGGTCAACCACCATCCTGCGCTTCTGAAAATGGTGCAGTATAAAAATCAGGCATCAATCTTTTTTAAAGGCCGCACTGAGGAATTCAAAATGCACACATATTCATGCGTGTAAAACCTGGATGAGTACATTAGAGGTTGCCCTGAGAATAGATTACGAAATGTGTGTGAATATTGTTGTCCGTCGCATTGGTGGGCGTGACGCTTTGCTTTTTAAAGATATGGATGGTGACACCTGCCTGCTATCTCTTGCTGGGGTGGGTAGGCTTTTCTAAGGGATCATATCTAAAAGGCTGACTTTCTGCATCAAACAAAAAAAATGAACTCACAACTGGAACTTGGAACAAAACAGATCGACTGCTGTGGGGGTGAGACCTCCCATCTGCTGAGCTGGAGAAGGAGATAGTCTGGCCATCTGGACCAGTGCTGCTTTTGGAGATTTGGGGGCAAAAAAGAAAGAAGAGGGAGAAAATGAAGAAGGGCATCTTTACACACGTTAGTAGATGAACGTGTATTCGTCAACTGAATATGAGTTTTCATGGCTAAATGGGGAAAAGCCCTTCAGTTGACGGTATGCTTTCTGCCATGGGGGGGGAGTTATGTGTCCCTCTATCACAATGGGCTATTTAAACAGATAGACAGAGCACATAGTCAGCTCTAAAACGGCTGACATCCAAATCAACAGAATTTGTTACCACGGATAAAGGTGTCGGGAAGCGCCGGCCACTCTCTGATATAACAGTAAATAAGAGGACTAAGGGCAGAATAGTTGGGGGGGGGGGCACCACAGGCCGACATTAGCTGCTGTCACAGTGTTTATGGGCCCAGGCGTCCGGCCAGCCTTCTCTAAGATGCAGCTACAGAGGCTCCTTGAGGTTCCGCGTATAAACGCCATAATGCATCCCTTTAAAGGTTGATATTCAAATGCATTACATGAGAATGTAAGGAAAAGCTTCTATTTTCCTCACGTCTCGGCTCATGTCGTGCAGGTGCGATGGCGTGGCTTGGATCGTTTGAGTGTAATAAACCACAAATGAGCCATGAATTACCTGGAGTGCATACAGGGTACCCAGAATGCACCTGGCCTTCAAGTGGATTCCACAGGCGGGTGCGGCAGCTTGGATTGCGCAGCACGGGTTCCGTAATTACTGCTGTGACATTTGGGTTTAATTGGGTTAGTGATGAGTCCTTCGGAGGAGTTCTGTCACAAAGGTCACCTCTGGCTGTAGCCCGAATCAGAACATTTCTATATTTCATGTGGAGACAGTAACTGATTATATTGTCTATCGCTGCTGATGGAGCTTGCAAATTGCATTTTGGCAAGATGCTGGGTATTGTAAAGATCTGACAGGCAGCGCGGCTTTCGAAAGTCTCCAAGGCTGAGCAGTACGTTGCATTGGGGTAATGAGCAACTGTGGAGTAGCGGTTCTCGCTGTTATTACTGCTCCCTCCCAGTATTTTTCCCACTGCTGAACCAGTACATCATGCCGAGGAAACAAGCAACTGCAGAGTAGTAGCCCTCACTGTTATTACCGCTTCCTCCCAGTATTTATCCCACTGTCAGCCCAGTATGCTGCGCAGAGGAAACGAGAGACTGCGGAGTAGTGGTCCTCAGCGTTATTATCGCTCCCTCCTGGTATTTATCCCACTATGGCCCCGGTACATCGCAGAGAGGAAACGAGCAACTGAGGAGTAGTGGTCTTCGCCGTTATTACCGGTCCCTCCAGGTATTTGTCCCACTGTTGGCCCAGTACGTCACTCAGAGGAAATGAGCACCTGCGGAGTAACGCTCCTTGCCGTTATTATCGCTCCCTCCCAGTATTTATCTCACTGCCTGCCCAGTGTGTCACACTTAGGAAACCAGTGACTGTGGATTAGTGGCCCTCGCTGTTTTTACCATTCCCTTCCGGTATTCATCCCATTGTCGGCCCAGTACATCACACTGAGGAAACAACTTACTACTGAGTAGTGGTCCTTGCCGTTATTACCGCTTATTACTCCTCCTGGAGTTTATGCCACTGCTGTCCCAGTTTGTCAAGCGAAGGAAACGAGCAACTGTGAAGTAGCGGTCCACACTATTATTACTGCTCCCTCTGAGTATTTATCCCACTACCGGACTGGTACATCGTGAAGAGGAAACAAGCAACTGCAGAGTAGCAATCCTCGCTGTTATTACCGTATTTATCCGACTGCCGGCCCAGTACTTCGTTTCAAGAATACGAGCGACTGTGGAGTAGCGGGTCTTGCTGTTATTACCACTCCCTCCTGGTATTTATCCCACTGGCGGCCTAGTATGTTGTGCCGAGGAAACGAGTGACTGCAGAGTAACTGTTCTTGCTGTTATTACCACTCCCTCCTGGTATTTATCCCACTGCTGGCCCAGTACATCGTGCCGAGGAAACAACCAACTGCGGAGTAGCAATCCTCACTGTTATTACCGCTCCCTCCTGGTATTTACCCCACTGCCGGCCCAGCATCACCTCATCGAGCAAGTGGGTGGGGCACCGGGTATACAACTGCCTTGGATAAATATTTTATCTGTTATTAATGAATCTTTTACTAATATCTAAGCATACTCAATAAATTAGATGATGATTATGTGTTACTGGTGTTTCTCAGGCTCATTTTGAAGTTCAATACATAATGCATACACAAGCAAAAGAAAAACTAATTTATTCTCTGTGTTATACACAGAATGATACAAACAGAATCTGGATTTTTTGGCAATGTGATTCAATAAAGGCTGTCACTCTGTGTTTCGGCAGTTTCTTTGTATGATCCTCCTGTTCGCCAGGCATCATTCATCATTCATCTTATAATCGGCAGAGGCACAGGATTATATATAGAATTAAGAATGAAGCATCGTGAGGAATTTATGTCAATCTGTCACTCACGTAGTGAAGGGGCACATGAAATATCACAGGATGTAGCACAGCTGCAAAGCCTAGGCCAATATGCTGGCCACACAGTCAAGGTACTCGGTGACGTTCCTGATGCTTCATGTTTGACAAGTTAACGGGCATCAAAACGTATTTAAACGGTGTCCTTTGAGGACACTTTCATTTTAATGTTATTCTGAGTGTGATGTGAGATGATTAACTCGAGTGTCAGTGTTGCCGTGATTAACTGAGTATTAGTGGTAAATCTCTGAGTAACTGGGCAGGTGCTGCAGGGGAACCATCATTAAACGTGGCTTGAAAGACAATGTTGGACAAATGAAATGAACGTAAGAAAAGAATCAACGAAAACAACAGGTGGGTGATTACTGAGGTCTCTGGACACTCCAGCTCGGGTGCTCCTCTCTAAGGAACGTCTAGGAAACATCGCAAGGCTTTGTTCTTCTTTTTCATGGGCGTATGGTGGTTTACCGTAACAGTTCTGCTGCGAGCACGTGTTGATTCTGGCTTGCAGCAGAAACGCTGCTATACATGTACAATTACTGGTTCACAATGGTTACTTCACTGACTGGGTGATGAGATTTGATCCTCACGTCCATCAGAGGAAGTTTCTGATCTTGTTACAAGGGGTCGAAACGTAAAGCGGCAGCAGAGGCTGAGCGTGTTTTCGGAGTCCTCAGCCCAAAGCTGTTCCATGGGCCATCATACAGTCACATCCAGAGCAGTGATGTGGAGTCCATGTTCTTCCCGATGAACTGTGCTGGTATAATGGAGCTGAAGCACATGAGCCTTTCGAAAAACAATTAATGCACTCTGTTATAACCACCCTTCATAAATAAATCAAATCGACAGCACAACAATTGTTGTTTAAGTGCCATTTATTTTCCTTCAGTATAATGAGGAAATGTGTGGATCCATTTTGCCCTGTGACACATTCCTGTTTATGTGATTTCAGTAACAGACATTACAAATTATACTTCATAGATGGCACAGTGTTATCTTTGCAAAAACTACAAGAATTTACATATTTTTTTAAACAAAAGGTAAAAAATGTGAGTGTTATATGTATGACAGGAAATGCACTTAACATGCCGTCTTGTTCTTATGTAATGTGACCTGTTTCTGCTACTGTCATTGAAATTTTTTTGGGCGACGTGTTTGATTTTTAATTATCTAACTGGGTCAGCTGCTGAATGTGGTTGGCCAGGGAGTTGCCTAGCAACCAGGCCACTGCGGCTAACTGGAGACAACCGGCAGTACAGCGTCTGAGACCTTTCTGTTTCTAACCACACGTCTTTTTCCCCAGTCAGTCACGGACTCAGGAGTCGGCATCTTCAGAGCGACCTCCACTGCCCGCAAGGCAAAGGTGCTGTTTTCCTAGACAGTAGGAAGTTCAGCTGCTGAGATCCCAGTCCGAGCATCAAAACCATTCTCTCACTGTTTCCCTGCTCATGAATGGTCACCACGGCGACCGGCACGGCCTTTCTCTCAATTCCACTTACTCTCTGTCTCACCCAGTCCTGTGCGATTTTAATTACATTTAAATCCCAGCTAATCCACCAACAAAACGATGGCTCTAATGCATGGCAGGGCTAAAGAAGGCCTCTGCTGTTTATATTTTTTAAATACACATAATACATCATTTTAAAAATGCAGAAGGTGCAGTTTTACAAGGTCCATCCATCCATCCATCCATCATCTTCCGCTTATCCGAGGTCGGGTCGCGGGGGCAGCAGTCTCAGCAGGGAAACC
>JABFEA020000001.1:1050098-1061254 GCA_019775915.2 Cyphomyrus plagiostoma | reverse complement strand
CGTGCTGTGCCCGACCAGGCCCCATGAGTGTAGGCCTGGCCACCAGGCGCTCGCCATCGAGCCCCACCCCCAGGCCTAGTTTTACAAGGTATGCATTATATATAATGTGACTGTTAAGCTATGGTTGTTTTCCTGCAGTCTAATGATCAGCCAGCCTGGTGAGATGTGCATCTTCCCCATATTCTAATCCCGTGGGAAAAATCTCTGTGCGAAACTTGAAAGGAATTCGACTGATAGTCAGAATAACAAAGTAAATAATGAAGCAGACACATTGGAAAAAAGGTAATAAACTACATCATGCCTTTCTTTTCCTGGGGGGCTGACCCCCGTCTGCATGTAGGTGTACTCTGCTACTCCCGTTACAGTCCATAGTACTGAATTCATTTATTTCTTTATAACTGTTTTATTAATCTGCTAAATTAGCATAAATTAACCTACTGTGTCATATCTTGAAATTGCCCCTGTTGTTTATCTAATTTCCCCATAATGAACCCTAATGAGTTACAGATTAATTGACAATTAGGGCTGAATTTTATTGTAGCCAGACAATATGGCTGCTTTCTCTGGGGATTATAGTTTGCTGATATCATCCTGATACTCTGTTGATCCATGTGTACTTGTGGCTGCTGAAAATTAGCATTGTATATATTTTGTTTATTGTTATGGCTTCATTGTGAAACGCTTCATTGCGAAAGGTGGTTAGACCCTGCGTACTGCATGAGAGCAGGTGTGAGCATGGTAGCGGTAAGCACTGTCTGTGGCCACGTGGCCTTGTAGCCTGTTAGCATATCAATAGCATGTTACTTAATAGCATCGGCCTGTAAACTCTCTGCATTGCTGCAGCGTTCATTCAAACCTTTAGTGTTGCTAAGCGTCTGGTGGCATGTCTGCAGCAACGCTATTCATGATTAGCAAGGCCGGATCTGGCTATGGCTATAGGAGGAGCAGGCAGTCGCCTTGGGCCCCTGAATTACATGAAATGATCATCAGTTTTCTTGGCAGCAGGGCCTCCCACATAAAGCTTTGCCTAGGGCCCCTGAAAAGGTGAAGCCAACCTTGATGGGTAGCATTGTGCTAGCCTGGTTGTGTGCCCATGGAACAGGCAGTTGTGATGTAATGCTTAGTGCTGCTTTACTGGAAACTGTCAGCTCTGAAGGCTGTGCCCACGCCTCATCCTTCACGGGGAATCGTCTCGTTTTGAAGCTGCAATGAAAGCTGATTCAGTGGTAAGCGAGAGCATGCATGTGTATGATGGAGGTCCGGAGCATCTTCAGATGGTTCTCAGAGACGCCAGCAGAGATGAAGTAGGGTCTCGCGTGCCATTTTGTGACAGATTAGAGCCCTGGGTGTCTTTGCGTGTGTCGGATTGTGTATTTAGTTTGGCATTTTGCACATTTAAACCAGAGTTTGTCGTATATTAAACATGCCAGAAAAAGGAAGCATTGCTCATGTTTGTTGCTGTTTAAATAAAAAAAGAAATGTTTGCTGAAAACAGTCAGTAAGTCAGATGTCTCTGTCAGTGCAGAGAATTGCTGCAGAGGATGCATATATGGGCCAGTTGACTTTGATGATTTTTCAATTCCCGGCAAAAATCCCCGGTGGAGCTCATGGAGTGACAGGCGTTCCTCGCGTCAGAAGTCCCCCTAGTTTGCTTCCTGCCAGATCGCTTCCTGTTTTATTTGTGGATTACAGACGTTGTCGATCGCTTATGGCGATCGTGATGCTGCTTAAAAACATCAAAGACTGACTGATCGTTCCTGTGGCAAGGGAGATGGCCGTTTAGGCATGTGAAAAAATGCCTCCTGCTGCTCTTATGCCTGACTTACTGCAAATCCCCGGACAATACGAGCTGACCGCTGACCATGACTGTTTGTTGCGTTAGCAGGGTGCTCGTGTTACTATATCATTTGCATTCTGGTGACAGCAGTGCCGAAGGGAGGTGTGCCAGCCACTGGGAATTACAGACGTAAATAAGCAGGCGGGCGGACAGCGGCGATACCGTCCCTGCACACTGGAAAGTCATTCAAGGCTCTAATGGATTCCATCTTAATCTCCCTTTCACTCAAAGCATATCACAGACACAGGAAGGTGCTGTTAAAATGGCATATGGATTAGAAAACCAGACAACATGATGGTGAGAGATGAAGAAAGTAAACAAACAGTTAATCCACAGCAGTGAGGCTACAGGGACATGGAGGATTAGGTGTGAGTTATAAAGATGCTGAAGTTGAATCCCGGTCAGCAATGAGAGGGAAGATGCTTCTGTTAGCGTGGACAGTGTTGGGGGTTTAGTGTTTGTTATGTATTATCAGCCTCACCTGTAACTTGCTTTGGGCAAAAGTGCTAAATAAATGTTAAGGCAAAAATGATCAGTTGCTTGGTTTAAGGAGGTAGAAATCTGCCAGAAAGTCAGACTCTGATGGTCTGAGAAAGATGCCACTGACCTCCCAGTTCTTGAGGTCAGAGAGAACAAGGCTAGAGGTGGATCTTTGTGGTCTTCATGCAGTGGAGATGGCACAGTGTGGTAATTGTTTTGTCACAGATAATCCTCTAGTTGATCTGGATACAGGGATTCGCTAAGCCCTTAAGTTTTCTAATTATTTTTTAATACGGTGTTGGTGAATGATGATGGTTATTAATTACAATAATCATAATAATAACAGCAATAATAGGAGGAAAATGCATCGCAAACAGCGGTGCAACAATTGATTGCTCTACTTTCCACAGTCACACGTAACCAAGTGGCGTACTAATACTGTCACACATTACAATGTTTGATGGCGTGCTGTATAAATGTCACATTTAATAGTCCTTGAAGCTTGATGAAGATGTTCTGACATTGTTTGAGAAGGACTGAACACCAGTAAAGCTGATTTGCTGCTCTGTAATGAGCGTTAATCTGTGGGGACTCAGTTTTATGCATTTTGGTATGTTTCGGTTGTCATCTATATATGCATTTCCCTTAGAAAAAAGATTTGTCATAAAGTGAAAAAAAATCAGCATTGATGCATGTGCGCTGTGCAATGTTGCTCTTCACCTGTGCACTTTTAACCTGAGGGCAACAGGAAACTGCTGCTGTATGTAAGTTCGGGCCCAAGGCCTCTGTGACCCAGATTCTGCCTCAGGAGGCAGAGGGCAGAAGGCTCTGGGTACTGACTGGCTGAGACATCAGTCCACCCTGAAGCAGGCTCTGAGACGCGCTCTCATGGAAACTAAATGCCAGAGACTCACCAGGCCCTCACTCACACTGCCTTTGATTCACATTAACGCGGCACCACAGATACAGAGGTTGGCTTCATTTACAATGATTGTAATATTAGAGGGTGTGTCCATGACTTCACAGTAGGCGGAGTCACTGCGGTTACATCAACCGAGCAGCAAAAAGACTGTGTGGCAGTGTTAACGTTCAGCTTGGATGCCGCAAAAACACATCTAACATGGAAAAGAACGGTTGTGCAATTGATCATACAATGTGATTTAAGAAGAAACATCCGCTGAAAACAAAAGAAAAGACAAGCAAATGGATCACTGCAATCTGCAGCAACAACAGGAATCCAGGATACGAAACATTGATTTGTGGTTGTTACTTATGACCAGGTGCAATAAAAATAAAGCTATTTGTACAAACCTGTCCACATGCAACCAGTTTTAATTCCATCACTTTAACTTCTTAAAGAAATCCTGCCTTGAAGTACGACCAAGTGCCATGGCCTTCGCCTGCCCCCGGGCTTTGCTGTGTGCCCCTGGGCCTTCGCCTGCCCCTGGGCTTTGATGTGTGCCCCTGGGCCTTCGCCTGCCCCCGGGCTTTGCTGTGTGCCCCTGGGCCTTGCTGTTTGCCCCTGGGCCTTCGCCTGCCCCCAGGCTTTGCTGTGTGCCCCTGGGCCTTCGCCTGCCCCCAGGCTTTGCTGTGTGCCCCCGGGCCTTGCTGTGTGCCTCGGGCTTTTCTGTGTGCACATCGCCGGCATCAAAATCAGGCTCATATAATTCAGTTTTAAAGGTTTTACTGTCATTCCTGCACATTAACACACTGTGCAATATAAAGGAAGAGAATGTGATTCCTCAGGTCCCGGTGCAGTGTACAGAGAAATAGAGGGAATGGAATTAAAAGGAATATAATAATAAAAATAAACAATAACAAAGGTATCTAAAAATACAGTACATTTCAGATATAAATGGAAAGTTTCTGGAAAGTGAAAATGCAGTCTGAGCCTGATGATGTGCTAAATTAGGAGGGTGGACACAGCACACATATAAATGTCAGGAAGACGGATTCCTGGCCACATACCAATTTCCATGGCCCACTGGTCCTTTGCTAAGTTCTATGGATCCCTGTCGAGTCCAAATGCCTTTAATTTAAGCAGATAATCATTTGTTTTGCAGTTTTCCTGACTCAAAACAGCCTTATTGCAGTGTGTGTTGCCACTCAGCCTGTCTGAGGGTGCATGTTCTGGTGGGAAGTGATGTCAGTTCCGGACCTATGTAAATGAAAGTGAGGATTTATAGTAAATAAAAAACCTAAGAAATGGATGAACATAGACGTGACTGATATATATATATATATATATATGTGTGTGTGTGTGTGTGTATATATCTACAGTATATATGTGCTGTTTCTGGAGAATGGTGTAATGCAGAACCTTCATGTCTGAAGAGTCACATCGAGCTGTTCTGTGCCTGTGTCCATGGCAACAGACAGCATTTGGTGAGCTTCAGGTCCGCGGGGGGACTGATGTAAGCAGGGAAACATCTTACCGTGGTATCCTCACCTCGCTTGGCCTCACGGGGGAGACGGCATCTCAGGTAGCGGAGGAAGCCCAAGTGTACAGGTGAGGTGTTTGCTGCTGAAAGCACCTGTTGCCCTGTCATGCTGTCCTATGAGTAGTGCGCTGGGCCCGGTGCCTCAGTGTACTGTCTTGTGTGCAGTGCACTGGGCACAGTGCTCCAGTGCGCTGTCCTTTTAGCATCAGTGCACTGTACGCGCTGTTGTTCTATGAGCAATGTGCTGGGCTCGGTGCCCCTGTGTGCAGTGTGTAGCCTTATGTGCAGTGCACTGTCCTGTTAGCATCATACTCCTCCTGGGGAGGGACAGTACAGTGTAAAAGCGACTCTCCTGATCACCGTCCCCACCAACCTGCAGAGGGGTCACCATTAGAGCTTGGCTGCTTCAAACAGGAAATTGGATAGAGGGGCTGGAAGGTTAAGTCGTCGAATCTCTAGTCCAAAAGCCAGACCTGCTATTTTTATTATTAATAATAATAATTGATACTTCTATTGATTCCTGTGAGGAAATTGTCTTTACGTCTCCCCCAGCTTGCTCTTTGTGGCGTAAGTTGTCCGCGAAGGGCAGCCAACTGTAGTGGCGCCCAGGGAGCTGGGGGTTAAGGCCTTGCTCAAAGACCCGCAGACTCACTGGGCTCGAGGCTAGGCTCGAACTGGCGACCTTCTGATCACAGGCACACGGGCTTAGTCCACCGAGCCTTTGCTTTCCAGTTTGAGCATTTATTAAGTGCCATTTTTCTGGCCGCCACCTTGATCGGCCACAGACCAGGCACCACTGAGTACAATAATGAGAACTGTTCACCCAGCTTAAAAAGGCACGTAGATCCTTAAGGAGAAACACCTGCAGATAAAAGGGTGTATTTAATTACGCTGAACGTCCTTCTTCATTTCAGTGAAGACGCTTGCCAATAGTGTAATTCATTACAGAACCTGAGCAATAGAATCCCCCCCCCCCGTCAACCTCCCCAACGTAATTAATCATCTCCGAATTAAAATGGGAGCCAAAGGCTACCCCCTCCTCTGTGTAGATTTAACCCTTCTCTGCTACTCAATATTATTGCATTATTCGTTTTTTTGATTAACAGTGGAATTATGAGAAGCCTCCGGAGAATGGATCCATCAGACCATCTTCCATTCCTGCTTGTCCTACGCGGAGTGGTGGGGAATTTGGAGCCAATCAGCAGAAGGCAGGGGATATCCCAGGATGGGGGTGCCAGTGACTGCAGTTCACCTTTGCAAGTTTTCAGTTTTCAGAATATCAGAGAACCTGACAGAAAATAGACAATGACAGAGAGAACATACAAACACTGCACGCAGAGCCAAAGCGGAGATTCGAACCTTGGTCCAGAGGTGTGAGGAAACCACAGCTCTGCAGTGCTGTCAGGCTGGATTTTAGTGACACATTTTAACATTTTTATTTTATAAAATAAAGTATAACAGAACAGAGAAGTACGTTCCCAATATTAGCTTCCAGAAGAATTACCCCAGTATACATGTTTGACTGACATGACTGACCGCTGTGTCCTCTAGGTTTTTTATGTGTGCGTATATGTAGTTTGTCTATTGAGGTGATATTCATTGTTATGTTTATCGTTATTTATTGTTTGGCAGTGGTTGGAATTTCACTGCACTGCATTCACACGACAATAAAACTTTGACAGGTCTGTCTAGGTTCGAAGCGTCTCTGGTGTGACATATCACCTTGTTGCCAGGGTGAGCATCACACACTGTCTGTCAGTGGTGATGTCTGTCGTATTCATGGTGTGGCCAGTATGTGCTTCCTTCCTGAAAAGGTGTCTCAAACCCTCTGCCGAGGGCTGGTACATCCTCTCAATCAGTCATGGCCCTGACTTCCCAGAATGCTTGGCTACTGGCGTGTCTTTCAAGGACAGACTGATAATAAATACGCATTTGTTACTCTTCTTATTGGTGTTGTCATATATTAGTACTAATTAGAATATATTTATTAGGCAAAATAATTATTGGAAGTAGACTGCGAGTCCTTTACAAGTTCTTTGAATATTTTCCTGTTTCTTAGTTTGTTCCATAAACACACCGGGGTTTGGTTTCGGATCGGAGGATGTCATTATTCATTTCTGGCTGATTTTGTTAGCATCTCAAATGTCACTTTCGTAATCCTATCTTAAAGACACGCTGGTGTGCTGGTGTCTCTGATAATTACTTTAGAGGGATCATCTTGTTATGCACCAAAAGCTCCTCAGTTTAGTGCAGTGGTACCTTAATTATAATGTACTCTGGAGACCTTTGCGGTGCTTTCGGCTTCCGGGATGATTGACAGATAAATTAATGCTGTCAGGCTCCTGGGATGGAGATACTTTCCACTCCATGTCGTTGTTGCCAGTTTCAAGGACAGTTGGCCCCCTTGCTGGGTGCATTGATGTTCACTGCTGCGGGAACAGCACAGGGAATTTCTGCAACTTCTGTACACAGACCGCAAGGCAAAGGGATATGGAGGACAGAGCGACTTCAAAGAGCTCTGAAGAGAGCTCCACAGAAACTTTTTGTAGGCTTGGAAGGACTGACAGCTCTCCTGATTCGCTGTCAGGAATTAGCCACAAAATGGAACATTTCTCCGTTTCTGTTAGATATGCTAATTTTATGTTAGTATTATTTTTTCAGCTAAGCATTCAATTGTTCAAACACCATGACCTTGCACCTTTGACCATTGTATGATTATGGAAGATGGATAGATGGATAGTAGGTTTCATGTCACCTACTGATAAATATCGCTAAAATTTAATAGGTTTTTCTGTCTTGCAAACATCTTTCTCAGTTGTATAAACATTTCATTTTGGATTTGAATAATTTTGCCCATTTCAGTAGCATTAGTAAAGTCACACAGTTCACTGTAATGATTTAAACACAAACATATGTCACCTCACTTCCCTTACATCCATGCATAATGGCTTTAACCCTCAACACTCAAATCTCCTAAATCAATGTCCTCCATGCCTGCTGGGTCAATGACTGGTATAATTACTCCTGAGGTTATCTGGCTTGTGTCTCTGGCAAATCCCTCAGCGGCTGGCTCTAACGTGCTTACTTTTAATTGAGCTCTCTCTCTCTTTTTTCGTTCTGTGTCTCTCGCCTGTGCCACT
Organism: Cyphomyrus plagiostoma; assembly: GCA_019775915.2. Lineage (NCBI taxonomy): Eukaryota > Metazoa > Chordata > Actinopteri > Osteoglossiformes > Mormyridae > Cyphomyrus > Cyphomyrus plagiostoma. Next base: position 1,053,356 of record JABFEA020000001.1, on the reverse strand, counting down.
GCCAGGCTTGTCCACCAGGAGGTTCTACCCAGGGGAGGTTTTGGCATTCCGGGATGAGATGGAGACTCCCACATCCGTTGGTGCATCCGGGAGGGGGGCCCTTTGTCTGCTGGGCTTGTTTGTTTCTTTGTGTTCCCCTAATAGGCTTCACCTTGCCCACAAGGGTTAGCGTTCTGCGTTTGAGCCTAAATGCCACGTCAGTTCTGAAATGTCTCTACAAGCATCAACCGGAACGTACTGACCCATATTCTTAGACCTAGATACCGAAAATGGACCAGATATTTCCTGGCAAATCTCCTGCGTGTAACATATCTTTTGTTCCAGTTTGGTGGTGTATATGTCATATCTTGTTGTCTAGGGCAGATATCAAACACTTGTTGTCGAGTGCATTAGGCTTTTAGTTAGCATTTGTCTCATGCTTAATTAGACACATTTCATCAAATGGGAAATGATTCCATGGGTCTGTCGGCAATTCGTATAATGTTACTCATCCTGTCAGGGGCAATCTGATCAAACAATAACACTCGCATTCATTCAGGCCGTTATCTGGTGCAAGAGTTGCGCCTGTCCTGCAGATCAGCAGCGCAGCTCTGCAAAGTAGGGTCCCTCATTAGAAGCTGAGCTCTTGTCATCAGCCTCTTATAGGTTACATCAGATCTCCACTAATTACTTCATTTAAAGTCACCAAGTAAATCATTGTATGGAGCTTCTTTTGGGCCTCCAGTGATGTCCACAAAATTGCTACTATTAATTGCCTGTCAGTCCAAAAGTTGAAGATATTCCTCCCGGGATGAGCTCTTAATTCCTTGTCATGCTGACCGACAGTAAACCGACAATATATAAAGGAACGGACATCTATAAAATATATGGTTTGGTCGAATAGCCAGAAGGCAGTCATGTGACTTGCAAATGGAGCTTCCAGAACCTTTTACAAGGTTATAAAATGGTCCCTCATCCTCAGGGGTGTAAGCAATTAGAAAATGCTTCAAGACTGAGGCCTGTGGAATAGCTGAGCCCAGCAATGGAGAATTGGTTTTATTCAGAGCACACCTGGATACGCAGGCTGACAATAGGGACGAGTCTTGTTTATACCAACAGATAAATAGGAAGGCTGAATGGACAGAGCGCACAAAGAGAAACGGGAAGTGTTTTTTATGTGGGCGGCTCTGCTGGAGCTTTCAGTCTTGTTTGTCATCCGCTGGATGCTGGAAGGCAGCCTTTTTGTGTTTAGCTGCTAACTGCGACATTGTGTTTCTCCCTGTCTTCATCTCATTTAATCCAAAGTCTGAGTGATCTTCAGCGGGCTTTATCAGCACTCCTCACTAAGCATGGACACCAAAATTGTATTTCCCCTCAAATGTTTATGATGTCATTTTTTCCCTGGGTTAGCTTAGATGTTCTCCCTCTAGCCCATTGCATTCAGGCATCAGGTTCCCATTGGCTGGGCATTGCAAGGCTAGCCGCCAATCCCTGCTGAGATCCACCTCGCCGACCTCTACCGGGCCACCACCTGCAGAACTGTGCCGGTCACCGTCCACAGGTTCTCGCCAGTAGGTTCTCGATAGTAGGTTCACCGTCCACAGGTTCTCGATAGCCCACACGTCTGTATCGGGTACATCCTGCATGACCTCACCAGTCAAAGCCCGCAGATCCTCGCTGGTCACAGCCCATGGGTCTCTGCCGGTTACAGCCTGCAGGTTTCTACCAGTCACCGCCTGCAGGTCCACACTGGTCACCCTCCGCAGGTCACTGCCCGCAGGTCTCTGCGTGCAGGTCTCTGCCGGTCACAGCCCACAGGACCACACCGATCACTACCTACAGGTCCCCACCAGTCATAGCCCGCAGATCCCTGCCGGTCACAGCTCACAGGTCCGTGCCAGTCACAGCCTGAATGTGACATTTTGTCAGGGGGCTCAGAATATCTAGCTTCCAGGTCAGCCCAGAGCGGCTCCCATACGCAAGTCACTATGTTTCTCCTAGTAATTGAATTTCCCTCAAGGAGAAAGTATTAATTTCATGTCATTTTCTGTCACTGGTTGTCTGACCTGGGTAAGCAGCCCATAGAAGCCTGTAGCTTTCAGGGGGATGTGGCACAGAAAAGGGGGACGGGACAGCACCTTTCATGGTATGATGAGTACACACACACTGGGCTAATTAGCATCTCTTCATGGAAAGGGACTCCACTTCCCAGCAGTAATATCACACATCCACCCCTATCAGTTAGGACTGGCTGATAAGAGAGCAGAAGAGCAACACCTGCTAATTGCATGTGGATGGCTTTGTTCAATGCATCTAACATCGCGCCCCCCCCCCCACCAGTAATTCCACAAAGAAGCTTTGTAGTTGCGGGCTATTTCACTTAACATAATCATTTCAAATATATGGCCTCCCCCCCCCACTGTGATAGCCCCAGGAAGTTTAATTAATCGAGGGAGTTTCCAATGGTTGATGTTTTTCACTTTTCTACCTGAAGAGTCACGCCCTTTCCCAGGAGGGTTTCTGCGCTGTTAAACCCGGCCTGACGCCCTTTCCCAGGAGAGTCTCCGCGCTGTTAAACCCGGCCTTATGCCCTTTCCCAGGAGTCTCTGTGCTGTTAAACCCGGCCTCACGCCCTTTCCCAGGAGGGTTTCCACGCTGTTAAACCCGGCCTCATCCCCTTTCCCAGGAGGGTTTCTGTGCTGTTAAACCTAGTCTGACGCCCTTTCCCAAGAGAGTCTCTGTGCTGTTAAACCCAGCATGACGCCCTTTCCCAGGAGAGTCTCCGCGCTGTTAAACCCGGCCTCAAGCCCTTTCCCAGGAGGGTTTCTGCGCTGTTAAACCCGGCCTAACTCCCTTTCCCAGGAGAGTTTCTGCGCTGTTAAACCCGGCCTGACGCCCTTTCCCAGGAGAGTCTCTGCGGTGTTAAACCCAGCCTCACGCCCTTTCCCAGGAGAGTCTCTGCGCTGTTAAACCCGGCCTCACGCCCGTTCCCAGGAGGGTTTCTGCGCTGTTAAACCCGACCAGACGCCCTTTCCCAGGAGAGTCTCTGCGCTGTTAAACCCGGCCTGACGCCCGTTCCCAGGAGGGTCTCTGCGATGTTAAACCCGGCCTGACGCCCGTTCCCAGGGGGGTCTCTGCGCTGTTAAACCCGGCCTTACGCCCTTTCCCAGGAGAGTCTCTGCGCTGTTAAACCCGGCCTCATGCCCTTTCCCAGGAGAGTCTCTGCGCTGTTAAACCCAGCCTCACGCCCTTTCCCAGGAGAGTCTTTCCGCTGTTAAA
>JABFEA020000001.1:1031658-1043689 GCA_019775915.2 Cyphomyrus plagiostoma | reverse complement strand
AATTGCATTAATGAGAAATTGAACAGGTGTTCCTAATAATCCTTTAGGTGAGTGTATGTGTGTGTGTGTGTGTGTGTGTGTATGTGTGTCTCTGTGTGTATGTAATCTCCACCATGTATCCAGTGTGTACTGTAACTATGTTCAAACAGACCCTGTTTCAATCAGGTGTAATAAAGAAATAAAGATGCCAGTGGAATCGACGTGATAAAGCAGGGCAGAAGACCCTGTTATGGGAACCACTCATTATTACTGATGTTATTACCTCCCATATGTCACAGACACACACACACACAGGCACGCAGACACACACACACACACACACACACACAGGCACGCAGACCCACACACACAGTTTCCACACTTAGTTTCCTTCTGCTGATCTTCTCTTTCTTGCTGGAAAGACTTCTCCTGTTCATACATTCAGTCCTGTTTACATAAACAGTTAAAAACTGGCAAAACACTATCGGCTATGTCTGTAGTTGTCCTTTGACTTGTAGTAGAAATATGAAAGTTGATCTTATTGCCTAGCAACTGCCTGGTATGTCAGTCTGCTGTGCTCATCCACATACAGGACTTCACCCTGACAGCTGCTGGCTAGAGGTAATGTTCGTTTAAAAAAAAAACTTCCTACTGTATTTGTTTTGTAAAATTGGGGGGGAGACACATCAAAACAAAGGATGCCGAAATAACATCACCACCAGCAGCAAAGAAAAAAATATTTCTAATGTATAACTCGAACTAGGCAGAAGGAAAAAACTTTTTTGAATGGTTTACCTTCAAAATTTTTGTGTCCAGCCAAATGTCTGAGGGACAGCAGGGACATCTGCGGACAGTGTTGAGAGACAGCAGGGACATCTGCGGACAGTATTGAGAGACAGCAGGGACATCTGTGGACAGTACTGAGGGACAGCAGAGATGTCAGCGAGTAGCACTGAGGGACAGCAGGGACAGCTACAGATAGCACTGAGAGACAGCAGGGACAGCTACAGATAGCACTGAGAGACAGCAGGGACAGCTACAGATAGCACTGAGAGACAGCAGGGACGCCGGCAAGTAGCACCGAGGGACAGTAGGGACGTCTGTAGATAGCACTGTGGGACAGCAGGGACATCTGCGGGCAGCGCTGTGGAACAGCAGGGACATTTGCAAGTAGCACCAAGTGACAGTAGGGACGTCTGCAGGTAGCGCTGAGGGACAGCAGGGATGTCTGCGGACAGTCCTGAGGGCCAGCAGGGACTCCTGCAAGTAACACCGAGGAGCAGTAGGGACGTCTGCGGGAAGCGCTGAGGAACAGCAAGGACATCTGTGGACAGTACTGAGGGACAGCAGGGATGTCTACGAGTAGCACCAGGGACAGCAGGGACGGTTGCAGGCAGCATTGAGGGACAGCAGGGACGTATGCGGGTAGCACAGAGGGACAGCAGAGACATCAGCAGACAGTACTGAGGGACATCAGGGACACCTGCGAGTAGCATTGAGGGACAGAAGTAACACTGAGGACAGTAGGGACTGAAGCAATGCAACTGCACTTCTCCTGCAGCTGCATCAGGGAGTGCAACTGTCTGGTCTGGTCAAATATAGGTAACAGGCAATAGAGAGTCCTACCACTATTAACATAGGATATTTGAAAATATAGCCCAGGTTTTCGACAAATCAAAGGAGGCAACCCTAATCACTCTGTAGGTAAAAAAAAAAAACCCTGTGAAAATAAATAATACATTTTTTTTTAGCTCTGCATCTTAAACTGACTGTAAGACAAATGAAAGACATTATACAACAATAACTTTTAATGTGTTAATTTTTAAATGCCATTTTCACCACACATAGAAATCGGTACTACGGAAATGAATTAGCGCATTTTATTGAAGCAAGGAGAACAGTCATTTTAACAGCATTCCTGGTAATAAGCTTTTTTTTGAATATTCAAAATTTGAAATGGTATGAATTAAATAAGGGTAACGCTGACTTAATCCACACTAAAGAGTGTGTGGCAGGATGGGAATTCACAATTAAGGCAACAGTCTCCTAATCAAATCTTCCACACTCTGTCTGAAACAAAGAAATGAACAAAGGATTAAAAAAATAAATAAATAAACAGAAACTTCTATTGGGATTCACCGGGTGTCTTGAATGCCATTGCATGCACATTAAGATCTGTACCACCTCTCATCTGGCCTGGGTTACTGCCGGAACAGATGGCTGATCACAAGCCTGAACTTCACAGCTGCGAGCCAGTAGGTGAATTTGCTGCTGTTTTGGTTAAAGGTTGATGTCTGAATTTCTCCTCCAGGAAAGACCCTAACTGTCACTGGGCATTTTTGTGCAACATTTTTCATAGTCTCATCTAAAGAGACTTTCGTGCCTGACTCATAAATAATGATGCATATAAAATACAATTTAATAATTTTATAATATACATGGACATTTCATTAATTACAGTAACATGTGGACTCGCTGACCCTGTACTGGATTAGCAGTATGGGAGACACATAGAATTTAACATTCACTATAATTAGTGCAATTAATCACATTCTGACTTTGCTGCCTTTCTGTAACAGCACAGACTGTGTCAGTGTAGCTCTCGCATGTAAGGGAGGCTTAATGGCATGACGGGGTATGAGACCTAGAGCTATGTGCACTAAGGGCTTGGCGTTAGCGAAGCTTAGCATCTTCCCATTAGGCCCGAGCGTTAGCAATGCCTGCTAACGGTAATACGGGAATCGGCATGGAGCCTGATGGCGGCATATGGCTGCCGGGGGCAGAGCGATGCCTATCGCTTTCAGCCCACACCTCAGACGCAACACACTGTGGGGGCTCAGTGGAGAAGAGAGCAGCTCAGCCGCACACCCCCAGGGCTGGGGGGGGCCAGCTCTGAGCTCCGCTCTGGTTTCAGCTCGCTTGGGTAACAGCCTATAAGGGGACTCCAAAAGTAGAGCGTTATGAAACAGGCTGTATGTGAGGCCTTTTAAATACGCAGTTACTCTGCATCCTTAACAGCCTCCACACCCCCACTGGCCCCTCCTGGGTACCTCTGTGCAACATGAAAATTTAAAGATAACTTAAACACTGAGTTACTTCATGTCACACCACTGGCGGCCTTCAAAGAAGCACTTACCAAATCGGCTTGTGCAGATGGTGGATCACATGGAGGGGAGGCGGAATGCTAACTGTTGCAATCTATCATTAATATTGTGCTGACGCTGTGTTTTTCACGCAGGCGGGAGGGTTACCCGTTTGTGTGCAGGAGAGAGCCAGAGCAGGTCACTAGGCACCAAGGTAGGGAGCTAAGGATGATGGCCAGACCTCATTTGTGTAGCAGAGAGGCCTTCTGCTAATCTTGACAGATGCACGCAGTCTGAAGGTTTGTTTTTGAGACAAATCACTCAGGACTGAGTGTGAAGTTTGTGAGGGTGCAAACATCTGGTACAGCTGCTGGCTTCACCTCACACTCCACTTGCCATGCTCTGACTGAACTTATTGCTGTGTAGTGGCACTAGGGAGTGGGCGGCAGTGTTGGCGGGGGGGGCGTACAGGTGCTGCTAGATAAGGTTTCTAGAAATGGCCGAATGCCGCAGGAGGTCTGCGGGGCAGAATAGCCAACGGCTTCAGAGAATGCAAGTGACGGCACGCTGCATGTTCCTCAAATGATGGCCGAGGTTCCAGAAGTTTCTAGAAACAGAACAGGGACTGTAAGGGGCTGCTCCTTATCGCTGGAGAGGTCTCAGGTCACACTGTCAGCCATGTTTTTCTGAACTGTCCCAGAGTCCCTATTTTCAAACTAAACATTTAATGTGGTACATCTAAAAGCTCCCGAAAGGGCCTGACTGGATAGGCGTAGATATCAATTATCATGCAGCAGTCGGCTGGTTCCTCAGCTATCTCTGCACAGGTACCGTGAAATGGCCGTGACAGCACATCGCTCTCTTTTCACGGTATTATCGCAACATGTTTTCCTGATAACCTTTTGGCTTGGAACCATCATTTGCTAAATGGAACATTTTCCAACGTCACTTAATATTATATCTCCAATAAGAGGTCTGAGAGCATCTTTTACTATAAGATAGATGCCATGTCTATATATAGGTATACACGTGTATATAAATACATATGCGTGTATTTGTATATAAATCATTTTATTACTATACCTGCTGTGTATTGAAATTACATTCCTTTATAAACATAGGCGTGGTTAAGGCATGTTTAGCTACCACTGTAAAGTTTATTATTCAGCTGAGAGGTTATTTAAATTTCCTCAGTGCCTCCACTGGGACGTTAAAAAAAGGAAAATATTTCCACCCAGCAGGAGAGTAAAGGATGGTGGCGTGAAAACAATCTTCACACATGAATAAAGAAACAACAGATTTTTCTTAAAAATTTAACAGTAATTAGAGGTTATTCAGGAAGGGCACCCCATTATCGCCATGACGATGACGCTGTTACAAATATCCGCATCTTCCTGGCCTCTTTGGAAAGCACACAGTAAAATAAAAATAACTCATTCTGAATGATTAATAATGGGTCTAAGCACGTCCTTCTCATCTTACACAGAGAAAAACGTGTCCCCAGTCCCAGTCTTATATACTCAGCTACATTTTCTGCTCCCTGTTTCAGGTGGCACTCATATTATTAATTATGATCATTTATTATTTATACAACATATTAATGATTAATTATGCTTCCTGAGATAGGCTGCAGGCCCGTTTGCCACTCTGACCTAAGATGGATGGATATTAGTGATCAGCCTGTCTGCTCACCTGCCAGTCTGCCTGCCTGTCTGTCTGTCTGCCCATTTCTGCCTGTCTGGCTGTCTGTCTCAGGTAAACCTCACCTAATGTGTGTGGTGGTTTTATGAATCTATAGGGACAAGCAGTCATGCATGAGATGGATAACAGCCAAGACACACTCCACATGACATCAACACCTCACACGTCTGGCTCTTATTATCTCCACAACACATCGGCTGCTGAATGAATACGAATGAAATGTGTGTATAAATGTGTGTTTGAAAGACATGTAGCTGTAGGTGTAAATCAGGCCAGAATATGTTTCAGTAGCTTAGGAAGACACAGCAGACATGAGTGGGTGACAGACTGGGCTGCAGATTTATGCCTGTAAATGGCTGCGCGCCCCGAAGTTGGTGTCACATTATTTTCCACTGTTCTTAAAGTGCGGAATTTCTAACCTTGAGTTTAGATTGATCTGAAGCACTGCCTTTCTTCCACCAAAGATTAGTGCTGTGGGTTTAACAATGTGTGAAAATGGAGATACTGTAGCTGTTCACAGAACTAGAAGGATTCCTCTCACACTGCAACCCATGGCTTGTGCATGGCCTGACTGGGAAAATATTCTGCTTTATTGAGGGTAAGGGTAGGGTAAAGGAAAGCTCGTAGGGCACAAGATGGTGCAGCGTGGCCCCTGTGGATGGGCACAGGCATGCGGTGCCGCGGGGCAGGTGGGCGACAGGCAGGGAAGAGAAGCATAGGATTTTAGAAGCGTGGGGGGGGAGGGGGGCATTGAGCTCCTGAAGGTTTTCAAATAATCCTGCCCTATAAGACAGCCCAGTCATGAACACTTCTCTCTGTACATGCATTTGTTTTATTTAACAAGAAGGCTACGTGGCACGCTGCTTGTTAGCAAATCGGCATGCTTTGTTAGAGGACAACCGTTTGCACAAAATGGGGCTAATTCTTTGATGCTAGTAAATAAACTTTATTATTAGAGTATGTCGGTAGCTGCATGTTCAGCTCCGATGGAACAGCGCAATCAAGACGAAACAAAAAATGAATACAAGATGATTCTTAAATAAATCATAACAGAATTTATTTACGTTATAAAATGCTAATGCATAACAGCCAGAGACACACATTGGCCGAAGGCTGGTAAAATAGGTGATGTTTACGCCTTTTGCCAACACCACAGGTGGCACAGGTGGCATGAAGCTGACGTGTCCCGCCCCCTTTAATCGTCCTGGTCCTGGTGCAGCAGAGGTGCGCAGCCCCCTGGGAGCGAAGGCGTGATTCTCTGCCAGCGGTGCGGTGGCCAGATGATGTGGGAGGCACGGCCATGGACGAGGCCCAGTGAGACCTGCAGGCAGGGAAGGCCGCCCGTCAAATTCAAACCTATGACTGTGTCCGATTCGGGTATATTACTGGGTGTCTTGCCTGCTGGGCACACCAGTAAGGTGTTTGCTCTATGCCCATTTTTTGGGTTTGCTTTACCTTTCTCAGAAGCGGGCTTATTCCCGGCCACAGTGAGGTGTTGCGCCATTTCTGTTTTTTTTTTTTTAAATACCTTTCTCAGAAGCGGACCTTTTCTTGGCCCCAGTGGGTCGTTTGATCTATGCCAGTTTTTTTTTATAACTTCTCAGAAGCAGGCCTTTTCCTGACCCCAGTAGGTCGTTTGCTCTATGTCCATTTTTTTATACCTTTCTCAGAAACGGGCCTTTTCCTGGCCCCAGTGTGGCGTTTGCTCTATGCCCATTTTTTCTTTTTTATATATACCTTTCTCAGAAACAGGCTTCTAGCCCCACCGCCTACGATCAGCTCCGCTACTTGGCAGCAAAAAGATTTTTAAAAAGCGAAACCCCTCAGCGAGACCTTCAAAGACCTGGTTTCCATGGCGGCCTGTGCGATGGTGAGAGGCACTGCAGGGGCCAGAACATCATCATAGCTGGACTGACTCCAGGCCCCGGGCACTGAAAGGCCCCTGGATTTGGGAGTTTGTGTTTGGTGGCGAGCCTCGTGATGACAGTCATGATTATGAGCTGTACTCACTCAATGTTTATATTCAGCAGCTGCTCAACTACAATAAAACGGGTAACATGCTGAAATGGACATTATATCAGTGTCGAGCTTCTGATGGGTGAACCTGCTTGTTCATGAACCCCGGAAGAGTCCCTGGTACTGTGGAGGTACCCAGGAGAGGCAGGCCGAGGGCCAAATCAAAGAGGCACCCACCATCCGTGGGATTTACGACAGTCAGAGTGAGAGGCATGGTTGTGTCCTTGAGAATGGCCACTTTAACATTCCTCCAGAGGTAAGTTTAGCAGAGGCAGACCCCAGGCAGCCATATAATTTTTACCTGAGCATCTGTCTTCCCTGACAGGCAGACTTAGAGCCAGGGAAGCGGGACAAGACCTGTGTACAGCATTTACATGTTGTTGGAGGACAACACACTGTCTCGCCTACCTAAAGCAATCAGGCTGCTCTAAGAATGCGATTCCTAACTCGCACTTTTTTATGTAACCAGGGCTGAAATTATGCATGCTGATTATCTTAGTCTCATGATGCACTGGAAGTTAACGAGATATCACAGCACTTAAATGCAAAGTGAAGTCATCCTGGCTAATTATGCAAATCAAGTGCAGTGCTACACGAACGCTGCACGTTTGAGAGTCGTTTGCACGCAGTGGGAAACCTTGAGAAAACAACTAACCCATAAAAAAAGAGACATTTTCACAGCCGCCCCTTGGACACTTTAGTTTTTGACACACTCGCCCTGTGCAAAGCTTAAAGGGCATTTTTCAGTTTAATATGACATCATGGCATTTTGAAAATCGATCCTCTCAGTCGACCACAAATGCGAGGACATTATTAAAAGTGTGGTCCTGATAGGTGAAGCGTTTTTAGTGGGGTCTGTTTTTTAACAAGCCATCCACAGAGCTTCAAGCAAAAGAACTGTTTTTATTTTATTTCTTATTTTTTTATCTGGTTGAATATCGTGTGGTGAAAATGTGGGAATATTGCCACTGGACTCATCACAGAGAGCAGCTGTGAACTGTCATCGCTGCTGAGAGGGAGCTCGCTGTTTTGTTCATGCCTTCTCCACCCTCCTGTATCTTTCTGTCCTTGTCTCTCACATCATGCTTAATTCATGCCAAAGTAGCACATCCAACGCATTAGGAAATCTGCTATATTTCGACCCTCCATACCACCACTTCCCCGACCCCGCCAGGTTCCCGTCGTATGTTTTATATGCCCCCCGCAGGTGAGATGGTGTGAACCATGATCACACACCATTCATCGCATGTGTGACCTCCATCATGGCTACTTTGAAAAAAGTAGCTCATGTTTATTGTTTACACAACACTTTACATTCACACCACCGCATTCAGACTGGCACTGGGTCATGTGGAAGCCCGTCATCTGTTTCTAGTCCTCTGCGCCTGTAACCACTAACAAGAATGGTACCTTTAAGAACCCAGGTAGAAGCTCAGTAAGTGGCAAAGAGATGTGTGGGACAGTCTGATACCCGTGTTAAGTACTTGCAAGTTTCTGGAGCTTGTGGCACTATCCTGAACCACTTTCCCGGCACATGAGCTCTGTCCCATTTGCTGCCTTTCTGCATCCTTCTGCCAACACTACTGCTCAGTGCTTGGTCGCTGCAGTGTTTTATCAGTGCAGAGATATTAGTCTAAGCAGACAACAGCATGCACAAGAAGCAAAGGGATGATGTCCCAGAGAGATGAGCATGGGCAAGTGGTCATGTGATGGGGAAACCCCACAGCTGAGATATCCCAGATAGCAGAGCATGGGCAAGTGGTCACATGGCAGGCAGTCATGGAATTGTGGTACCTGTGCTAAGAATGGAAGGATGGAAGAAAGAAAGAAAGAAAGAAAGAGAAAGAAAGAAAAAGAAAAACATCTCATCAGCATGTGAATCAGTGGCATGGGAGCATTATGACACTGAAACAAAGCTTTTAAATCAAATTACAGACAAACTGGACTAATCTAATCTCATTTGCTTCATTTCATAAACTACCTATTTCACGTTATGTAATTTTATTTGTAAATGGAACAAATTAGATTTCTTTAAATTAATAAAGATTTTTTTCTTTTTTGTAGCATTTCATACCCATGTAATAAAATGAAGATTAGATAATCTCTTAATTAAACAGAGGCTGTATTCCTGTATGATGTAGAACCGCCATTAAGAACCAGGATTTCATCATACCATTCGTTCCACTTAGAAGACCCTCGTTTTGCACCAGTTTTTCCGGGCTAATGTGCTGCTGTTTTCCAACATAATCAGGACATAATGCCGGAAAGGGATGGTGAGGCTCCCAGCTCCCCTGAGAACATGCCAGGCAGATGCACTGGTATTGCTGGGAAGGGAGGGTCAGTCCCTAGTCTGTTCAAAGCTGCCCCCTCATAAGGTGTGATTACTGCAGGTGATGACATCATCGGCTGGGCAGGTACTTATCTGTGCATTTAATGGGAGCAAGAAGGGCCAGCATAAAGCCATGTGCTTCTGCGACACACAGCGCCACCAAAAGGACACTTTGCTGGCCCCGTTTCCGTCTCTCCACAAGCACCAGTACAGAGATTAAATGGGAACATGCCATGGGTGCAGGCCAGCCTGTATTCCGTAATGCAGCACTGAAGCTGGAGGATCATTGCACAGCAGAGGCGGAGTGCTTGGGGAGGGCCGGCCTTCCACGCAGCAGACAGCCGCGGCTTCAACATCCTTGAAATGCCAGTGGGTACAAATGAACGGCCTGGAAACTTATTTTCACTGCTGCACCCTGAACTGTAGGCTCACGAGGAGAGTCTGTGTCTAGGCCTTTCAGGGGAGAGGACGGTGTGTATGCATGTGTGCCTGAAACATTCAAAATCACAGGACTTGGAAATAAGCGGCACTGTATGGGCACCGTGAACATTTCTGAGATTCTGGTAACAATTTACAAAAAACAGATAATTCTGGTCGCTTCCCCAAACAGAACACAAACAGTGAAATTACGAATACTCTGGCTAAGGGGGTCTGCCTCTGCTCAGAGGTAAACAGGACCAGCGTCCGTTAGTTAGATTCAGCGTAATAACTAACCAGCCTGTCAGACTACCCAGCTGTGGTAATGTACATCTTTCAAGTCACCTGAATTAAAAGTAGTTAAATGCTTATGTAGCATATTTCACTCAAAGTGATGAATGTTACTGTCACTGCAATTAAGGTCAAAATGAATGCTTGTTATTAGATGCCGTTTAAGGTGATGCAAGATTGATCCACAGAGGGACAGATGTAGACAGTCACACACATACACACACACGCACGCGCGCACACACACACACACACACACACACACACACACACACACATACACACACACACACACACACACACAGAGTTTAAAATCCCAGAGAGAGTTTAAAATCCAACAAACCCGACACTTCCTTTAGTATGTGACTCTCACACACATCTTTCAATCTCTCTGTCTCCCTGGAGAGTCCCAAGACTCCCAAGATGGGATAATGGATGTGTTACAATAATAGACAGTGACCTGGGAGGCTTGCAGGATCACTTATTCGGGGAAGACGTTTGGCTTGGAAGATGTTTCAGAGAAGAGTGTGTTGGAGACCACAGCACGATCCTGCTCTGCCTGTCACGCCTTGCATGGGATTCACATGATTGGAGCTCCTGTGTTCTGCATGTTCACACCTATGTTCATGCCCACTTTTACACCCATGTTCATGCACACTCTTGATCCCATCTCTATGTGTTTTTTTTTTTCACACCTCGCTGCCACACAGACAAAACGGTCACTTGGGATTACACTGGCTTTTTCGTCTGCCTTAAAGTGCTAGTGAGTTTAAGCCCCCATCTCTGAAAACAGTCCAGGCTGAAGATAAAGTTCAAATCCTTATATCTGCACAAGAAAAAGTCGAATGTAAAATGTACTTCTGCACCAAATTAAGAACGTGAGTCCAGTTTTACCATTATCCCAATTCCGGAACTTGGCCCATTTGAGGGGCCCTTGTTTGAGGAGCCCTCACGTTACCAGTGGGACCCCTGACAGGCAGATGGGGTGGCAGAGCCTCACTCATATGAATAATGCATTTAGTGCACTGATTCTTTACAGGACCACCCCGGTTACATCCACGAGACCGCACTCAGCCGTGAAATCCAGCTAAAAATAAAAATAAAAGGTTCTGGGCAGACAGATATATATTTATCTACATTTTATTGATGGCTCTAGCTGTCCATCTGTATCCCTGCCCCGGTGCCCCCGGTGGCCGGTGGGGAGATGCCGGGAATCATGCACCTGGCTAGCCAAGTCTCTGGAGGAGGAAATGATGCGATGTTTATGCCCGCATTATCAAAAGGGTAGGGGTTTGACAATCATGGGACGACACAGTGAGGCTGCCGTTGTCGTCCGGGGTGTTATGACAGCTGTCAAAGTGTTCAGGCCATTATCATCAGCTGTTATGACACATCTATGACGATGAAGGCATAGTGACAAACACAGCCATGATTGTTTGCTCTGGCGGGCTTCTTCCTGACACACACAGACACACACACACACACACACACACACACGTGTGTGTGTACTCATATTTTTGTGGGGACTCTCCATTCATTTCTATGGGGAAAAGCTCTAATACCAGCAATGGCAAACTTAACCCCTACCCAGCCCTAGTCTTAACCATAGGTACCCATACAAAATACAAGAGTTTTCCCTTGACTGAAAAAGTGGTCCCCACAACATCAACAGGTTTCACATGCCCCACACACATGGACACAGACAGAGACACACAGACAAAGACACAGACACACTGTCCTGGCCTCTGACTCATCAGGGTTAGGGTATTAAATTCCCAAAGAGCTCTTTAACAATTTGGGCATCAACATAGTAAAAAACTTACATGTCATGCCTTGTATTTTTTTAAGTACCCCTGGGCGGGGGACACAATCAGAACAGCTATCTTGTCACTTGTGTCAGCCTCATGTTAATAAACTGCAGATATAAAACTGGCCTTTGCTAATGAGTGAGCCTAAAGCATACATTAGCCCGCGAAGTGAACGTGCAGGCGGGGCCTGCCTCCGTCGGGTAACAAAGACCTCGGGATGCTCAGATGTGTGCACTCCATGATCTGCATCATGAATTATTTACCATCTCTTAATTACTGGTGCTTTGGCCGGCTTTGCTGGAGCACTTCAGTGAAGGAGCCAATTTAAATTGAAAACTGGACCGCGGAGGGAGCCCGGGGGGGGGGGGGGCCCCCGCGCGGGGGGGGGGGGGGGGGGGGGGGGGGGGAGG
>JABFEA020000001.1:1020269-1031558 GCA_019775915.2 Cyphomyrus plagiostoma | reverse complement strand
AATTATTTTTTTAACCGTTTTTATTTTCTGGTGCTTTGGCGGTGTTTGCGGGGGCGCTTCTGTGTAGGTGCCATTTTAAATTGAAAATTGGCCCGGGGTGTTACCCCTGCCCCCCCCCCCCCCCCAACTCGGTGGTCGGTTTATGCAAATATTATACAAAGCAGCCACATGTGTGGCTCCCAAAGTCAGCTGGGCGATCTATGTGCCGGCTGGGCGAATTAAAGTCTTTATCCTGGACTGATACGAGTTCAAATGGTGGGTTTGTTGAAGCGTTATAGTCGGTGTTGAAGCACAGAGAGAAGGAAATAATTATCCAGGCACTTAGTAACTGGCATTTGGGAAAAAAAAATATGTTAAATGTCAAGTACTGGTTTAAGGATTTCAATACAGAATAGAATTTCCACCGTGTGGTGGATTCTGGAGCCAAGCAGCTTCTTCTGTTAGCCATTATCTTTGACTAATGAAAGCCCTCCAGGATGCATCTTGGCTGTGATTAAGATCAAGAAAAAAGGCCACCCTGCTATACGACCCAGTTCCAGTTGCATGGACAAACGCTCAGTCAACCATCAAGATAAACCAAAGGACATTTTGCATGCGTTCGTTGCCAATTTGCACCTTCTGTAATGCAGACCTTTCATGAACTGACACTGTTACACTTGCAGTGCAACACAGGAGAAAAACATGGGTGGTAAGATGAGAACTTGGCCACATGCTCAGAGGAATGTAGGGACAGGTTCAGCTAGACCATCAGTGAAATATCTAAAATGATGTCATGTAGATGCCCACCTTCCCATTGGATTAAGTGCCACATGTGCTGTTAGGTGCCAACAAATGGCAGAGAGTCTCCATCTGGAGGGTTGTTTTCATCTAGGGACTGCTTGTCACCCCCCCCCCCCCCATGTTAACTGGCTCTTGAAATGCCAGTGTGTCATGCCATGCGTCGCTTCACCAGCAAAGGTAGCAGATGATAAATTAAGTACAACCTGAACTGATGATGAACCTGTTGTTGCCTTTAACAGGGCAGGAACCCAAGGCTGAAGCAATTCTTTTAGTTTATGAATGTATTATGTTACCTTGGTGTGTCAAGAATGGGACGAACACAGAGTTGTGGCACGGCCCTGTTCCCCGGGAAACCCAAACCACCAAGAATACGTGGTACAGGTGTATTGGGAGCTGTGAGGGAGCAAATATGTGGACTAATAGGGTGAGGGACTAGGCTGAGAAGGGCTGGGGCATAATCCCAAACGGTTAAGTAATGGGGCTGGGGGTGTCACTTACCGGCCCAAAGCTGTTGCTGTCCAGGCTGTGGTCATGGTGGTCGCCCTCTATCCAGAAATGGCCGTCTGGCACCTTCACGTACCGGTTTTTATATCCCCTCGTCCTGACAAAAGCAAGCAAGCAAATGAACAAATAACTTCCCAGCGAAGCCTTAGACTGATCTGAGATCATCCCCCAGTAATCTCAGTAAGTCGAGGCCAGCCCCGACATGATGACCCTACAGCGGGTTAAGGCGGCCTTGTCTCTCCAGCTCGGGCCTCGACTAGCCGGGGGGCAGCGGCCAGCCATTGAAAGGATAACAGACAATTGGAGAACTCAAAGGTGAAGCCCCAGGCCGGCAAAAGCAAACAGGCAAGGACTATGACCTGAGAGTTTGCCCATCAAGTGGCAGAAGCTGCAGGATGTGAAGCACGAGCTGGCAGGCAGGCTTGATGGCCCCCCTGAGTCCCTGCATCATTCCTGTGAGCTCTGTTATGGGCTACAGATGATATCGCTGACACATGACAGAGGGACTCTGGAGATTTAAAACCAGCTCTGGTCCACAATACTCGCGGTTTAATAAATGTAATTTTTATGTAGTTCTCCTGCGAAGCAGACAGTCGTCTCCATGGGGACATGCACAGCTCAGGGTTTGACCTCGTGACCGGTACAGCAGGATAATTACAGAAGCAGCATACTGGGAGCGCTGCCCCCACGCTGCGGTCGGCTCCAGTTGGCTCCGGCCCAGGAGCGCTGCCGGTCGGCGCCAGCCCAGATGCCATTGAATGCAAGAAACACCAGACTGGACTTAAAGATCATATAAGCTGCTTGTTTGCCCCTCAGTCTGTCTGAGAGTATGACAGACACCCTCCCACCTTCCCTTTGACTCATAGCTTCCTCCCAGTCATCCAGTCTGCAAGACTCACTGTCAGCCGCATTGTTGCAAGCACTGCCGCCAAGGGTAGCGTATGGCGTGTTTTGTGGCATTTTCCCGTATTGCGGCGGCGGGGGCTCTCGGAAGTCAGAGAACTTCTGAGCCGGTGGGCCGTCGACTCAGGGCCATCCGGGACTCTTTGCTGCCCTGTCACTTTCTAATCTGAGCCTAAGGAGTAATAAAAGCGAGCAGGCTGCCCTCAGGGGTGGAGCTGGGAGATTGCTTTAGACAGCTGATGCTCAGCAACTGCCGCTGCCAGTATAAATAACTATGGGCTTTGGGTACAACCAAGACAGGGGATAACTGATGCTAAAACCAGTAGCTGACACTTCTGTGTCTGCCGCCGGAGTGCAGAGGAACCAGGTTCCTACATTATTGCGCTACAAGGCCATAGCAGGCCTAAGATCTGTCCCCCGTGGCCCTAGCATGCTCCACCCCGGACCCATTTCACACCTCGTTTCAAGAGCCACCTGCCTCAGACGGCTACCTCCTGGAACCCCAGTGCTTAACCACCACAGATTACCATCATTTCAGCACCAGTGATACACCAGTGATACACTACCTAGAATCATGGCTCAACTATAACATCCATAACACCCATTCTGCCTGACCTGGTTCTGGCCAATAACATTGCAGCGAATGACAGAGATGGAACAGACAGGGAAATACTTCTGAGCACTCAAAGGAGCACTACACAGGGACAGCATCATCTTTTAGGCGTGCGAGGTCAGGCCTGGGGGGGGGCGGGGGTACTCATGCTGATATAACGAGGCAGTTAAGTGAAACACCGGGGCCCAGAGCCAAGCCCCCTTAGATGACATGTTGGATCCAGCTAACAAATGACATGCGGCGGAGATCCCTCAGCCCATGAGCGGAGACAAACGTTCCTCTGCCCGTGGCACATTTATGCAGTCAGAAAAATAACCGTCCAACCCAACATAACTCTTAATCCAATTCATGTGTCATGCGTTGGAAACTAATAGTTTTATCCACGGCGCAAGACTGTGCCTGTGTGTACTTCAAGGGGACCCTGAGCAAGGTAACAAGCCAGAATCTCGAACCTCCTGCGTTTGTATTTTACAGAAAGGTACGTGCATAAAATAGTAAGGAGGGGAGAAAAAAATTGTGTGCTTTCATATCCCTCTACTGGGGGAAGTAATTTAGAATAAGGCCATCTTGATGATAAGTCTGTGGTGCACAGTGAACAAACGTGTGTATTTATCATTTGAAAGGCTGGTCGGGGCCAGAGGTGATTGGACAGCTCCATGCTTTACACAGGCACATTACTGGGATCAGTGGAAAGTGGGAATAACAAACAAGTGCACTAGGGCCTCAGTGCCTTAGAGGATCAACTCATTATGAAAATGAAGAGGAGCATCACCTGTGGGATTCGCGAGGAATACAGTGATCCTGACTCCCTGTAAAAAGCTTCGGAAGGTGGAGCTGGCAGCAGCGGACAGGAGGACGGAGAAACGCTCGTCACCTCGCAGTCTCTGCAGCTTGACATTTGTACGGCACGTTTCATTCATCGCAGGCCTCCGTGATGCACTCTGCTCTGCCGGCGGGAAGCATATGAATCGTGGCGCCGCAGAGCCATAAAACTGCTTTTAAATATTCATCCCTCCTTTCGTCCTGTGGGAGCCCGCATCAGAGACATGTTGATTTAAAATGCAGCGTTGGTATTTAGGACTGATGTAGTGGCATGTGGAGAGTCTGTGTGAGGGGAGGAGGGTGGACACGGGTGCCGGCGCAGATTTGCGGACGGAGTGTTTGGTTCAGAGCCCGACATAATAAATAACTGCTCCGTCATTGTCCCCGTTAGCGTGGCCGTGAGGAAACCTTCAGAATAAGGCTTTTATGCAGACAGAGCTCATTCCATGGCCTTCATCAATTGCTTGGTTGACGTCAGAAGGAGACCCCCCCATGTTAAAGGGACCCAACCGTGACAAAAAAATGAGGGACAGTGACCTCAGTGGACAAAGAGCTCATCAATTGCTTCTTAATTATGTCTGTTTTTATCTCTGTCCTCTGCCAGGTTACTGTCATAACAGGTACTGATCTGTGGACTTACAACAATCAATAGGAACTGTAGTTACTTCCAAAAACGAGTTAAGGCATAACATTTCAGAAGGGCAACTCCACAGCTCAATACCAGATCTAATTAATAATCGCACTATGAAGTGTGTTACTGTATGGAGCCCTATAACGTTGTTTATATGTATTAAAATAAACATCTGAAATTTATTAGATCTGAGGTCCGGCTTGCGGCAGACCTATTTTGTCTGTTTGGATTCCTGCACGCATCACGTCCTGAGAGAACACGCTGTGTATGATCTGTAGGTGTGTGTCACATGTGCATGCTGAGGACAGACCTTTTAATGGCCACTCTGACCTGGCGCCTGGTTACCCTAAGCAGTAATAAGCAGGAATAGGCAGCATTGCTGTTTAATTTTCTGAGCTCTATCTCTGGACTCCAGCAGCCTTTCTGCATGTCTACTACGTCTGCTAGCTGTCATTTTGATGTCTATGATAAGAGGCCGTCCTTCCTCAAGACAGACAGAAGCCTTACTGCTGTACAGCCTTTTAGTCCCAAAGGAGCTTGCCTGTCAATTAACCTTTGAACTTTATCGATATCCCTACATCTTTCTGTTATTACAGTACTTTCTGTTATTTTTTTCCTGTTTTTAGGAAAAACAACTCTGTGTTTTAAATTTCGAGGTAGAGCCTTTCAGGAAGTGGGCTGAATCTGACGACTGTCAGGAAAGCCGCGTGGGAGCGCATCTATCCACTGATGCTGAGTGTACGTCACCACGCGTGTCACACCGCGATCGCCAACGAGGCTCTCCGTGAGGGAACAGGCACTGTGGCGTGCCAGCAAATTAAAAGCCATCCCAGGCGATCCTCCGGGCTATGGCAAAAATAAACACCTAGCATCAAACAAAATCCCTCCAAATGAAAATCTCATTACAATGAGCATCAAAGCTCACGCCAGGATTAAACTGGCAGTTTGGTGTATGTTTAACACGATGATAAAGAGTCATGCACATAAAAGAAGAACAAGATTTTTCCAGAACCATCCATTCCACCCTTTCTGAGAGAACAGGCGCTCCTAAAGCAAACAGGAACTAAAATCATACTGATGTGTTTCACCTTAAGGTTTGTACCATGTCTACTTTGTTAAGGGCTACACAACAGAGTATTAAAAGGAAGTAGTGTATTTTATACATGATAGAATCGGCACTTTTGATACTTTTGACAACAATAAATGGAAGTGTTATTCCGGTGTGCCTTATCTTTACTGTGAGGTAGTAACCCTTACCATTTCAGACATCTTACTTAAGGGAATAAAGTGACCGGGACTGGACTGATCACTTGGTTTGGGTTTAAAATGGATCAGGGGGAGTTTTAACTTTATAGCTGCATATTGCACATCTGTAAATCTGTTTCAAATCCGTATTATATTCAAAGTTCTATTTTTTAAACTTTATTTTTATTTTTTTCCTATCCATTGTAACTGTATACTTGCTTATTCCTTCTTAAAATATACTAATGTTGCAGTGAAAAGTGAGGTTCAGGATACTTTTCACTGCATGTTGTACCTGTATAACTATGCATGTGACAAGTAAAGGATCTTAAATCTTGAATATTGTGTAATGGAGGATCAAGAAGTCTGCGGCCGGCACTGATGCATAAAAACACACATACCGAGCTGGCTGCCCAATCACTGCATTACTACCATTGCATTATATTTTAATCTGTCAAAAGCCCTAAATCTTCTGGGAAAATTAGTGCTTTAGGCTTGCAGGTATTCACCCACAGCCATGAGGTCATTCATACGCACAGATGCTGAGATCAGCCTTCCGAACAGGAACAGGGGCACCTCAGGTTCTCAGGGTCCGCATGTGTAATTACTCCATCCTAATTCATTGTTAATGAAACACTCCTTGTGTTTTCAATTAACCACCATAAAGCGATCATTAGACATTGACACCACGTCCTTTTCACTCATATCAGATCTGGGATTCAGAGAATGTTAAAAAAAAAATCTTCCAGTAAAAAGATAATTAAGTAACTGAAGTAAAACAGCAACAAGTGTTGCAATCCCCCTGTTGCTGTGTTTGAACATACATCGCCTACAACATCAGAAGCAACTGAATCTCTGCAGCGGTGAAAGCAGAGCTTACTTAACAAGGTCTCCCTCCAGGCCAATCACCCTCTTGATGATCTTCTGCCGGGGATTCTTTGGAGACCTGGAAAAAGAACAGCATATTGAAACAAATATGCTCTGATGTTGTAAGTAAGGCAAGACCATCCTGTTCAGGGTGTCCCTGGCCCTGTGCTTCTTGGGATAGACCCCAAACTGACTAAAAACCTGTATTTGACAAACAGTTAGGGAAAGATGGATCAATGCAAGGGGGGGTTTTGCCTCCAAGCTTCAAGATGATGTACTGCATGCAATACAGCTATACGAGAAGGTCCACAGAGTGATGTTACCAAGGGGTCCTTGAGCAAGAGCTTTAACCCCGAACTGCTCCAGAGAGTGGCTGACCCTGCTTTCTGGAAAAAGTTATGGGTTGGTGCCTGTGTCCAGAAGGTTGTGGATTCAAATCCCACAGCCAGCAGAGTAATCATGCCACCATTAGGCGCTTCAGCAAGACCCTTAATCTCATGTGCTCCAAGGGCGTTTGATGCTTTCCGATCCCAAACTTTGAACAAAGCATGTAAATCTACATAGAGCACCAGCAAGGATTGTTGAGGAGCAGCAGAAGATAAGCACAGCGGGTGAAAGGCACCAAGTACCTTCGGATCATGGATGGCCTCCAAATGTGATCTGGAAAGTGTGTGTGGTGCAAAGGGGCCCACCATGTGACTGTGGCTGTATCTGCCCACCAGTGAGGGGGAAGAGACTGACCTCTCAGACCCACTCCGATGTGGAGCACATCTCCTTGGGTGGTGCAAGTAGTATTGAGCTAGATGCTCCAGAGCCTCTCATCTGATTAGCACTGATTACAATCATGTTCCCTTTCTGGAAAACAAAGCTGATCTCTCCAATGTTTACTAATGGGATTAGTTTCTGCGTGACAGAATATGAAATGTCTATCAAACAAATTCTGTCCCAACTCCCACCCCTTCAATACTGCTGTTGACCTCACTCAAGTTCACATCGACCCAGATAAGGTGCCAGCTTAGACGTGTGTGCGCTTCACCACGGTCTTCATGTGAAACAGCCCCTTCATCGCCTTACAGGGATACTTAGATAAGCAGCGAAACAGAACAGAACCACCTATTTGGTGCATAAAGCAAAGGACAGTGCATACCACTGTGCTGATACAGCCCTACCCGCCTGTTGATATGCACTGCTAGAAAAGAAAAACCAAGCAATTGCCTTTAAATCAAAATAAAATCACTGTAAAAATGAAGCAAGGGAGGGGGAAGGGACATTACGGCCAATTGCAAGTGTTTTTGCAGGGAGGACCCCCGCATGACACTTGGAGGCTGTATGAATACTCCACACACAGAGAAGATGGGGGATTTGAACCCACAACCCACAAGTGGTGTGAGTGAAATCCACTGAAGCCCTGACACACGTGTATGGGGAAATGGGAAAAAAATAATCAAAAATGACCAAAGCAGTTAAACCTGAAATAAAAATAAATGAAGACAGAACAGAAATGACACTGGAACTGCAAAGCAAATTTAAAATGGCTTTGCTGTACATTTACATTTATCTGACACTTTTATCTAAAGAGATTTACAACAGCGGGAATGGTTAGACTTTATGTCTGCTCTCTAAGATTGAAACCTACGACTTTAGCATTGTTAGCAGAAGGCTCTACTTGTTGGTCTATGGGAGCAGTAAATTGATGCAGCCTGTGGGTGTCACATTAACTTTGTGGGAGGCTGCGGGAGTCTAGGGAGAGAGCTCAGAAAATCACAGCAATGCTGCCTATTCCTGCTTATTACCTTTTTTGGGCCAGGAGCCTCAATGACCGTCACTAAGTCCAGTGGGCCCCGCCCTCCTCTTTCTTTGTCAGACCAAGGAGTGCCTTATGGCCTGAAGGCTTTCACTGAAGTTCACAGACGTTCAGTGGAGTCCCGGTGGGATCGAACCAGACACATCGTTTGTTCTTCGGGTCCCCATCACTACCACCGGAATGTTAGTTTCTCTCTCTGGTACCTGGGCAGGAGACCAAAGCCTCCCCACGCAGAGCTGTCATTCACCCCCACGAGATCTGTCCTCGGGCCAAACCAAGACCTAATACGCGTTTGTTAACAGCTCTCTGTCGTCAGAAAAATCTGCGGTAAAATTATCGGGAAATTCTTACTTGAATCATGTGCAGCAAGGTTTCCCTGGGAGCTGAGAGGACTGTGCGGTGTTCCCCGAGGACTGGGTTGTGAAGCACTAATGTACAGGAAATGCAATAGCATTTAACTGCATATATTATATATCAGCCTGTTTGCTAGTTGACAAACGTCCTCCGCAAAGGCATTTAGACAGTGACCCGGCGAACTGCCTGCAGGGGGCCAAAGCTCTCCACAGCACATAATGGAAGCCCTTTGCATACACAGCTGCTTCATTCGGGAGGGTCCCCTAAGCAGCTCCGGAAGGCGGCCCAGCTGACCTGCTCCTCATCTGCCTCTCTCAGCTTCACACGTCATGCGACAGCGGCAGGTACTTAAGCCTGATTTCCTTTTAAGTGCCGTCAGACAGAAGTGACTCGTCTGGACGACTCAATTTTCGACACAGCGGAAATTATTACACCAAGACGCTCAGTGGGGGGGAGGGGACAAGAATATATAAGTAGAATTATGGAGGGAGAGCAAGCAGATGCAGTGAGATCCAGATACAGATACATTCGGGCATAATCAATAGATCAGCCTTCATGCTCGATGAATGTAGTGCTTCAAATACATGCCATGATAGCCATGTTAGCTGGTGTTTCTCTAGACTGTTAGTGCACGCTTTGAATGTGTACGATTTAGATATTTTCTTTCCGCGGGATTCTTGATGGAAGGACGTGCGGTTCCGGCTGTTTAGGGTGTGAAAGGTGACGCAGGATAGTCATGCTGATTGGCTCCGGCCTGCCTGAATTCCCTGTGTTTTATGTCTGGCGGCCCCTACAGTATATTTCCAGTGTACCTTTGTGCTTTGTGAACCCATCCCTGCCACACGTAAAGAATCACAGGTCAGGCCGTGGCTGAACTCTACGCCATGCGGAATCCGCACTGGAGAGATTCTGGCAGGATCTCTACAGCAGAACTGAGAAAATTATCTGCGGGAGCAACGAGAGGGATTGCGGGTCAGGCACCTGTCACTTGCGGGTCCGCTGGGTATGCAGTGTGGCTATTCGACTCTCACCCCGCCTCTGCCATGCCATAAGGTAGCCCCCAGGACCCCAACACTGAAACAATGAAACTGTCTCTCACGTTAAAAACTCCTGTACCCCTCCTGAAGATGGGGGCACTTTCTGACCCCTCCAAGCAGCCCTCCTGTTCAGATCTAGGAGGTCTCTTCGCTACCTCCATGCACCTCTACCCGCATTATATTAGGCTGTGCATCCTGTGGGGTGGCGTATTATTAAAAGCCACCCAGGGGTCTCTGTTATATGATATAATGTGGATGGAGAGACAGTAGGATGTGGGCTTGCGTGAGGCGTAGTGTATCAATGAAACTGGGGGGTGATGGAGAAATAGACTTTACAGCAGACAGTAGCCCGCTTTACTTAATCTGAACATATTATTCGATATATTCCTGTTGTAAAACGGTTAAGGCACCACAGGGGAAGAAATAAAATAAAACTGGTAGGTTTAAAAATTCCAGGTCCAAAAAGCTCTAGTTTTGTTCCCGGAGACAGATAGCGGTACACAGGTAGACGTTTTCCGTGACAGACTGTCCATATATGTGAGCGGCAGGGATCTCCACTCACGCAGGCCTGTGAAGCTGTCCTATCTGTCACCCACTGGCAAATGGAAAGACAACAGACTCATCACAGTGAGCTTTGGGCCGAGAACCTCCCCATAACTCTCTCTTTTCTTGCCCTATTAAACTGCCATTTCGCCAGCATCCCCAATCATACATCATGTGTTGCATTCTGCCTGTGTCCAGGTGCTTATTGCTGCTATTAATGAGCTAAGTGCGACAATGAATCCCTTCATATTGCATGACTAATTGTCTTCTCATTAAGAAACAGCTTAAGTACAGATGCGCCGATTTGACTGTTTCTTGGAGCCCTGTTTGCAGGGGACAGGTGGGTGTTTTTCTGCATGGAGCGACAATCTTCAAATAAGTGAGCCGTACTGCTCCAGCAGGTGATTGGTTAGATACTGCAGGCAGGGCTTAGGAGTCCCGTTTAGATAATTCAGTCTCTGTTTTTAACCAGCATTGTCTTTTTAATCTCCCTCCGACGAAGGAAACAGGTGTGCACTATTGAAGCATGTGGTTCAACCAATGTTCAGAAGATCAACGTTTGTGCCACACAGATTTAATACACCTGCTGTCCTTTCTACAAAGCGTGTTCTCTTCTACTTCATAACTCTACCATCTGTCGGCACGACATTTTTCCCTGTGACCGATGTAATATACTAGTCCATCTTATTAATACACCTAGTGGGAACTACACACATGAACCAAACCGATGCCAAACATTGCTGATAATGAGGCCAGAATTGTTCATTTATCGCCAAGTGCTTTTA
This sequence comes from Cyphomyrus plagiostoma, assembly GCA_019775915.2. NCBI lineage: Eukaryota > Metazoa > Chordata > Actinopteri > Osteoglossiformes > Mormyridae > Cyphomyrus > Cyphomyrus plagiostoma. The sequence continues at coordinate 1,020,673 of JABFEA020000001.1, read as the reverse complement.
CATACGAGAAATTTACTTTGGGACATCGTGCAAAACAATGAACATAATAAACTTATGAACATAAATATAATTATGTGCTTAGTGCAGATAATTTTCTTAGGGCGATGTAGCCGTATTATCAAGTGCAGCTTCAGCATACACTAAGAGAGGGATCTGAGCTGCTATCAGAATGAGGAGAAGGAGAATAGCAGCTCAGTTATGGTAGGACTCCTGCCCTCAGACATCTGTTTGTATTCACACGCTTGACCACATGGAAACGCGGAAAGTATACCTACTGCTCCGCCATGTTGGTCAGCCCGTTCGGCCTACTGCTCCACCGCGTTAGTCAGCGCGTTCAACCTACTGCTCCACCGCGTTAGTCAGCGCGTTCAACCTACTGCTCCACCGCGTTAGTCAGCGCGTTC
>JABFEA020000001.1:998892-1015485 GCA_019775915.2 Cyphomyrus plagiostoma | reverse complement strand
CCACTCCCTCCCGAACTCGCCTTGCATCCTTACGTAGTCCTCACCCCCTCCCCCTTGTGAGACTGCAGCGCTTCAACAGGGTGGCTATCAAGCGAGTTAACAGAGCCTGTAATATGCATGTGGATGAGGAGAAGCTGAAAGCGGAGAGAGCACAGAGAGAGACAGCCGGAGAAGCGAAGCAGGAGAGCCGAGAGGGACAGGCAGCAGAATCCGAGAGCAGAGAGAGAGACAGAGAGAGTGCAGGGAGAGAGAGCGGAGAGAGACAGCCAGAGGAGCCTAGTGGGAGAACCGAGAGAGACAGGCAGAAGAACTGAGTGGGAGAGCTGAGAGAGACAGGTGGGAGAGCTGAGAGATACATGCAGGAGAGTTGAGCTGGAGAGCTGAGAGAAACAGGCAGGAGAGCAGAGAGAGACAGGAGGGAAAACAGAGAGATACAGGTGGGATATCCAAGGAAGACAGGTGGGAGAGCAGAGAGAGAGGGGAAGGAGACCCGAGGGAGACAGACAGGTGAACTGAAGGGGACAGGCAGGAGGGAGAGAGAGACAGGAGTGACAGGCAGGAGGGACAGCTAAAATAGCTAGGTAGGAGAGAAGAGAGAGAGAGGAGGGAGAACCAAGGGAGACTGGCAGGAGAGCCAAAGTAGATAGGAGTGAGAACTAGAGACAGACAGACTGGAGAGCAGAGAGAGACAGATGGGAGAACAGAGAAAGACCAGCGCGGAGAGCCAGGGAAGACAGGAGGGAAAGTAGAGCGATACAGATGGGAGTGTAGTGACAGATGGGTGTGAGTGCTGAGGGAGACAGGAGGCAGAGTAGAGACAGACAGGGAGAGAGCAGAGACAGACAGGAGGGAAACCCTGGAAAGACAGGTGGGTGTGCAAAGGGAGACAGGTGGGCGGGCAGAGAGAGATAAGTAAAAGAGCATAGAGAGACAGGAGGGAGTGCTGAGGAAGATAGATGGGAGAGCAGAGACAGACAGGCAGAGGAGCAGACAGACAGGAGGGAGAGCGGAGAGATAGGAGGGAGAGCGGAGAGACAGGAGGGAGAGCGGAGAGACAGGTTCTTTCCATGTGATACCATTCAGCTGCCCGCTCTGCATCCTGAGTTCACTGCTGCAACAGACGCTGCTGCAATAGAAAAGTACCGTGATACTTATGTGGAGGAGAGTTCGGATGGGGGTGCATTGACGGGGTGTGAAACACTGAAGTAAATGATGGTCTTGAGAAACCTGATTCAGAAGCAGAGGAGGCTATGGGTGGGTGGACATGTATCTGCACAGAGGGGTGACTGCCACAATGGCAAAGACAGCAAAACATGCAGGGATTGTTGTGTGAAGGTGCTGGGATTCAAAGTTGTGTAGAGGGACACTGTGTTCAGTGCTGGCAGGCTGTGTTATGTGGAGGGACACTGTATTCAGTGCTGGGAGGCTGTGTTGTATGGAGGGACACTGTGCTCAGGGCTAGGACACTGTGTTATGTGGAGGGACACTGCTCAGTGCTGGGAGGCTGTGTTGTGTGGAAGGACACTGTGTTCAGTGCTGGGAGGCTGTGTTGTGTGGAGGGACACTGTGTTCAGTGCTGGGAGGCTGTGTTGTGTAGAGGGACACTGTGTTCAGTGCTGGGAGGCTGTGTTGTGTGGAGGGACACTGTGTTCAGTGCTGGGAGGCTGTGTTGTGTGGAAAGACACTGTGCTTTTGTTTTGTTTTGCTTGCATCTTGTTGTGCGTCCCCTCCAAGGCGGACGCGAATCTTCTGTAAAGCCTTCCTTGCTGGGGCACAAATGTGTCGCCTCTCAGTGGCATCCTGTGATCTGCATGCTCAGCAGACTACACCTCAGTTACAAATAGCACGCTCAGTCACTGAGCACCGCCGTGCTATCAGTACACTTGTTCAGGTGAACTGCTACTGAAACTGGGCAAAGCGTAAAGTGAACTCTATCAGAGAGGGACAGTGTGGTGTTCCGGCTGCTTCTGGGAGAGAAACTGGAGGCTGTAATGATTGCATAGAAAGCCCTCTAATTCCCATCCCAGTCCAGGCGGAAAGGGTTCAGAGGACGTCACGGTATCCGCATGCAGATCACCCAAGCACACACATCCTTTGTATGTTTATAATACTGGCTCACTTTGCTTTGACGTGTAGGTCTGGTGTAATCTTAAAGTTTCTGCTAGTGATAGATTAAACACCTGATGCTCCATTGCGCTTCACGTCGTCAGTCAGAGCGATGGCGGTCCAGTAGCCTTCCGGCTCTTACGGAGCTGTCACAAACCAAGGGGGTCCCAAAGGCTTGGAACACACAGTTCCTTCCGCAAATTAACAGTCAAATAAAAAGTTTTCTTTCTTTAAAAAAAAACAAATTTTAAAGGCTCACAAAACTCAGAACTGAATAAGGAAATCAAGTCAGCCCCGTTAATTACTTACATAAGAGAGAGAAGGAAGGGGTGACTCACAACAGGCATCGACCACAGCTAAAACACCCCTGAACTAGCCCCCCTGTTGCGACCAAAGGCACCCACATTTTACCGTCCATCATTTCTATGCCTTCTGGGGCAGGTGGGGTTATGGAAGACAAAAGGAGGAAAGAGCACCCCACTTGTCCCCTAAGCTGAAATAAGGATGAGCTGCCAGGCATTAAGCTAATTTCCATCAGTCAGAGAGAACATTGTCCTGGGGCCATCAGTCATGCTGGGAGGGGGCACGGCATGTCCACACCCCACACTCGCACCTGTAGATTGACCTCGGCCCCCCAAGTCAATAGCAGCATCACCTGCTGTAAAAATTAGGAATTTATGTAACTATTTCTTAAAGTGCTGGTATGACGGTAGGGGGGCTGAACCCTCCATGCACTGCCACATCACTGCAAGAGGGGGGCATTGGGGGCTCAGAAACTTTTCCCATTGATTGGCCGTACATCGTGACCTCATTTATTCGCACAAGATTTTTTGGGGGGCTCTCAGTGGGGGCTGGTTTGGGAAGCGTTCAACATAGACGTTTCTTAGGCATGGGGACCAGCTCCTTAATGAACTCTCCAGTAGGGGGGAGGGACCTTTAAAAGGGAAATCACTCCAATTAGGCTGAGCCAGGTGGGTGCCCCCCCTCTTCATCAAAGAGTCTGTTGTCATATCGTGTTTGGGGAGAGGGAAGGCTGTTTGTGGCAAAAGCCCCCTGGCAGTGACCCCCCTGCTCACACCTAGTGATGGTGTGAAAGTCTGGGGGGACTTATAATTTGCTAATAGTGCTAGTGGCATTCATCACTGGCTTCCCACTGCCCCCCCTCACCGGCGACTTAACGAGATAATGTGTTGCTTACTGTCCCCTGCTATTCCCCCATGCCTGTAAATCACCCACTAACTGGGGCCACTGGCTGGTGTCACGGTGGAGGCCTACAGCAAAGGTGCACCGATCATCAGCATACTTGTGCATATTTTGAATAAATGCAATCATTGTGACTCTTTCTCACTCTCTCTCGCCCCCCCCACCACTAACAAACAGAGCTGCTACCCCATGACCAGCCACTCCTCATGTTAATTTAAGCCAATGGTGTAAAAGAGTCCCAGAGGAGAAGGTGTTATGGGCTAAAGATAAAAATTAGACAAGCTCATCTAGAATTCCTCCTGTCCCATAAACCCCTGCACTGAGCCTGGAACATCCCCAGAGAGCATCTGGGGCAAGACAGGGCATCTTTGGAAAGATGGGAAGTCTTTGCAGCATCCGGACTGTAAACCATAACCCCGTTAGAGGTTAAAGGTTATTTTGGGTGTGTGACAGGAAGTGGCCTTGTTCTTTCAGCCAATGGCAGTCTTGCTCTTTGCTCTTGTCAAAGATCTCTCCTCTTCGAATGATATCACCCTTCTGATAGCACCCACTGAATGACGTACAGGTCTTCCCTTTCAAGCCCCCCTTTAGCTCTGATACTGACTCACACAGCAGACATATGGATAGCATTCAGCTCTAAGCTTCCAGAGGGGCTTGTGTCGTCATTTTATCTCCTGGTTAATACCTGTTTTTCTTTGCTCAGATTGGTCCGTTATTCTGATGAAGTGGGCTGTAAAGTCACAGGAAGGGAAACTGATCTCAGTGAGGACTGAGTACCTCCTTAGTAACGCAAGCAGGATTCTTTGATCTTGTATACCCAGAAAAACAGCATTACATCCTTAAACACAATAGACATGACTTCCTCTGTGATGCATTTCTTTTGTTAAAAAGAAGTGATTCTCTCTGGCAGTAGTAAGTTATGCACTGATGCTTTGGGTCGCTAATCATTAGTGGCACTGTATCAGTAGGGTTACTGTGAGATGTCGCGACAAGGGCCCCCCGTGATGTGTTCTTAGAGCAGACACGGTGCCGGCACCTTAAATAATGCGTTAGCTGCACGTTCAGCATGTATACCGTCATATACGCATTGAGGGGAAATCGGTTTTCAGGTCAGCTACTGCCTCCCGTCTCTGTGTTTAAATTGTCGGCCACACTCCTGCAGCCCGGAATCAAAAGTAGCGGGAAGTCGGGGGGAGAAAAAGTGGAGACACTGATTTCAAACCCGGGACCGCCTACATGGGGCTTGCCGATCTGGCATACGCTCCTCCAACACGATTGACCTTTTCAGGCAGTTAAGTCAAGGTGCTGTGCTTATCTCTGTCGCAGTGCCCGAATTAGAGATCAAACACACCAGGGCCTGATCCACTCGCAGGAAATTAAAACATCATGAATCGGCAAATGAAATTTCTCCTCTAAAAAGAATTATAATGGGATGCACGAATGGCATGCTGAGATTCACCGGCTGCCTGTGCCACACAACACAGCACATAGCATACAGTATGTTTTCATTTGGCCCCTATGTTTTTCAATATATGATCTTCCTAATAACATCTGATCATTCTGTCATTCTGATCATTTTATCCATTTATCTGCGCACACACACACACACACAGTGGTACCTCGATTGTCAAACTTAATCAGTTCCTGACTCCGGATCGAATCCTAAAAAGTTCGAGTTCTGATCGAATTTTTCCCATAAGAAATAATGTAAAACCAATTAATTGGTTCCTGGCCCCCCAAAATTACGCCTAAATATGTTTTTACTTACAGGGCTTGCTTAAAGCAACTCATTCTGATCCTGACGCAATGCATTATGGTTAGATGCATTGCAACCTCTCACTTGGCTGCACAAACTGGAACCGCCTCCGTGACGACACACCTTTGCCTTGATTGGCTGAAGAGTTTAGTTACACGCATAACGTTTGTATCCCAGGCAGTTCCGATGAGTAATCAGCTATTTCTGCCGAATATCACGTAAAGCAGGGAGAACTGGTTTTCAGTTAATTTACCTGGTAAAATAAAGTTTAAGTAAATTACATATTTGCTCTAATAGTACACGTAAGTTAGTGGTTTATTTAATATTAGTTACTATAATGTTGCGCTTTTTTATTTGGTTAATCGTCTAGTCTGTGAACAAGGCATTCAAGTAAGAATTGCATTGTAGTATGACTCATTTCCTGGCACGTACAATTTATATTAGGTCAGCGTTCACAGTTCGACTTATGATATTCAGATTGAGTACTAGGTCAAACTGGTTTGTTCGAATTTCAAGAAATTCCAGTTCGAGAACCGAGGTACCACTGTATATATAAAATACATAAAATTTAGTATCCGTATATATGTAAAACTTATAAGAATAATTTTAAATTATACATATATATACAAACATATACATAAAATTTAAGGATTTATAGGGAGGCAGAACCATGGCCGGCTCTGGCTATAGGAGGAGCAGGCAGTCACCTTGGGTCCCTGAATTTAATGAGATGGTCATCAGTTTTCTTAGCAGGGGGGCCTCCCACGTAAAGCTTTGCCTAGGGCCCCCGGAAATGTGGATGCAGCCCTGCACAGACATACAGGATTCACAGCACAGAATGCAATGGCAAAAAGCTTTAACTTCATGTTTATCTCCCAAAATGTGTTAAAACTTATTAAAATGTAAGTCTGCTGTTTTATTTGTGTATATAATGGACCTTAATGCCTTGTTGCATAAGACATTTTTGTTTTACTGTTAATTTTTAATTCATCATTAATTCCACTCTGCATTTAAGAGATACTCATAGCAGAGAGCTTGGGGCAACAATGTAAATCTGTTCATTAACCTCTGATTTCCTCTGAATGCCCCAGCACATATCTGGCATAGGGCCAATACAATATACAGTTTAGAGAAAGAAAATGCTGCTTTTCCCACACAGGGCCACATTTTGTATGAAGGATGGCCTACAGTTAATTAGTGTCTATCATGCATACTTAATGTGTAAAGTGCCCTGAAACAGAACTCGGAAAAGTGGCTCCCAGTCATACAACTCATTACTGTACTGTTGCTCATTACTGCTGTTTCATACGTTTTTATGAAAAAAACTGATTAGGACCATTTCTCAAAAGCTTATTACACAAATCAGCATAATTTCCAAATCCACTGATATATTTACAAAAAACGTCACAGCTGGATTCGATCATATGCTCCCCACCCCTCTTTATTGTGCTTCCTATTGTCCCCCAAAGTTAAATGCACTAAAAGTTGTCAGAGACTAAGAAATGGAAAAATCATTTCACGCTTCAAACACAAAACTAGAAACCTAAACAGCCAGAGTTGTGAGTCTTCTTTAGCATAAAGCACAGTGACATCATCAGACAGGGACACATTATGACTTAACACCAGTAGAGAATCCAGCCTAATGTATAATTAGTGTAATTATGTAAAACCTACAAGCTGAAATGGCATTGCAACATAACAAGTCAACAAAACTGTTTGTTATGCATGCAGTGCATGTTTGGTGTGGTAAGCATTAGGAAAATTTAATCAAGGACACTGAGCCTTTAATTGAAAATAGTAAATAAAAGGCTAAATAAAACAGGATAAAAATTTAGATGCTGTGGCACTTAAATGTTTCAACATGAATTTAAAAAGAGCATAAATGAAAAGACAGAAATTCAATTAGCATTTTTTAAAGCGGCTTCTCCCAAGCCAACAGGAGAAACTGCACAACTCACAGTGGCAAGAGAGACCATGTTTATTAGGAAGTGTAAGCCTCACTGACTCAAGTACAGTCGGCAAGCGGGGGATTGTGGGATGTGGATGCTGCTGCCCCTTTAATGCCAGGAGGCTGGAAACTACCCTGAGACTTTTTAATCATGTACTCTATAGGCATCGGGATATGGGGGAAAGGGGACACACAGATTTACCCTACTTTGGTTCTCATGCATCTTCTGATCCAGTAGTGAGTGAACATCGTAAAATGGATCCAACCTCTTCAACATGAAGCAAGTCAGTGTAGTCAGAAGCAGTCATCTTAAAGGGCCAGGCTTGCTTATTCTTTGATTCTTACTCTGATGGATCTACCTGCAGATCATCAAGATTATCTGAGGGTCCACGATAATGATGCAATGCACTCATCTCATTTGTTAAAAACCACTCATCTGTAAAAACCACACCAACTAAACAGCAGGAATTCTAAGGCTTATTTGTGTTTCTGCATTCTACAACCTTGATTTTTTACAGCGCAATTCTGACAATCACATGGGCTTGAATGAAGATCTATCGCCGCGAGTCGATGTATCCCGGCCTGTGCCAAGCGCTCGTTACCCTGACCCCAACCGCATTTAAGCTCACAACAGATGGTCGCACAGCTTATGAAACCAAACAAGGCCGCCACGTTCCAGCGCTTCGCTTCGCCATTATAGCCGGAGGATGGCCGACCGGGAACGCACCGCTCCATGCCTTTTCAAGGTGTCTTTCCCAGCAGGTTCGTTTTCATCGTGGTGGAGGTGCTTTTATTTTGTGGTGACTCAGAGTGTTGGGGCGTCTTCAAGGTCAGAAATCTATCACAACATCAGATCATCAATACAAGCAGTGAACAGGCAAGAAGCCACTGCTGGCTCTGTTACTGGCAGGAATGTTACTGATTATATATTACGTGCAGTCTGCAGTGCTCTGTGGGGTCCTCAAGAGAGTGTGTGTGTGTGTGTGTGTGTGTGTGTGTGTGTGTGTGTGTTGGGTGGGCGGGGGAGTTGACCAGAGTACGTCTGGACTGACTAGTGTCAGCACTCTAGGCAAAAAAGCACCCCCGAGCTAGGCTTTTACCGCCAAAGCTGTCCCAGTAATTGCCTGCGCAAAAACGTTACGATGTCGCTGCTGCATATGCGCAGGTAGCGCACACATATCATCCCGACAGCATGAGTGTTTACTTGTCCCCCCGTGTGCCGAGCCGGCTGACTTTCCTCAAGTGCCAGCCATACAGCTGCATAATAACGCCCATTATGGACCCACAGAGTAATGTATACCCTCACCACGATGAAAGAAACAACCAATCACATCTTTGGGAAATTTAACCAGACTTTTCCTTTAGAAACCAAATACTAATCTACAGTCATTTCATTGCCTTTATTCTGCTGATTTAGAATTATGATTTTATTGCAATTTTAATCATCAGACTAAGTCATAAGAAAGGAGCAAAAGACAAAGCTTTGTTGCATAATTTGTTTCAACAAAAATGGGCTCCCCCTTAATGAAATATATATATATATATATAAAAATTTGACCCTTAAGAGCAGATGGTTTCATAGCTAATGAAGGCTGACAAAACAAACAAACTCATATATTTAACAATTTCCCTGGAGCTGACCAATCTGAATTACTCATTAACAGAAGGTAACTGTAGGAAGATGAAACAGGCATTCTGGGAAAGGTTAGGTTGGAGACTAAGAACAGAAAACACACCAGAATGCGATTCGCTGATTACAGAAACAGAGTGTACGGTGTATAAAGTAAACACACTAATATGGCTTTTCCTCATTCACCAAAATGTCGTATTGGTTATATATCCATTTTCGTATGTTAACTTAAAAAATACATAAAAAACAAAATGATGTTAATTAGAATTGGACGTATGAGAGACCATAAACCGGAAAGCACATGCTAACCTAACCACTGGTGGACAGCAAGGTTGCTCATGTTTCATTGTTTTATTGCAGCCTGTGCTGAGAGCGCCAGGATATTCTGCTCAGGTAAACGGAGCACGAGCTACATCAAATGTGCAAAGGTTAAGTCCTTTCATTTGTGACTCATGCTGTGGTGGGCTACCACTGTGGTCAAGCCAGGCAGAGCGATTCTATCTCAGAGCAAGTATAGACATAAATGCTGAATTACTCCTTTAGGGTTTTGTCAAACTGTTCCAAGGCACAGGATGTGACTGCTCTACCGGCAGGATTTACAGCATTCAAGCACATGGGGACATGGCTGCTTCACAGAACTAAACTATACCCACTTAATTTCATTCCTCAAATAAAAAGTTTTACACTCAAGGTACTTGCTTTCAGTGATTCAGATGTATCAAATTTAAAGCAATTAAATTTTAGCCTTGGACTGAAAGTCAATCAATCAAAACTATATCTACTAAAGTACCCAGTACGTAGAATAGATGCTATGGTCATAAAACAGGTTACAATCAGGGAAAAAGCACAGCCGATGCCTCCATAGTTACACACTTAACAATATCAAACACCCATAATCATTAGACTTGTAAATGCCTTTGGATGAAAGCATCAACTGGGTATGAAGCTTAACGTCAGGTTTCAATTGATATGTACAGTTCCTATGTGGTTGTACTTACATAGTTTTCCCATCTCTTTTCTCTAGATGGAAATTAACACAAATGAAAATGATGGAGGATAATGATGACACCAAATAAAGTACCGACGCAGAAACCTCCATGTAACCCTTAGCCATCCACGGCTTTGACTGGATTCACTCAACTTTGGGCACATTTCAGGGGTCTGATATCGCCATTCCAGGCATTGGGTCGGTGGCCCTTCCCATTTAGGGACAGCACAACACGACGCCAGGAGGGAGGAAGCTTCTGGGAAGGTCCATCAAGGGACCACTGTGTCATCACAACACGCAGCCTGACAGGCAGATTTCCCTAAGGAACAATTAATTACCAAGGGAACAGCACCAAGATGAGGGATATGATGCTGGGGATCTATATTTTTGTGGCGTTGGCAAATGCTGCTTCTATTGAGGAGAAGGTCGACTGCCCTCGACCATGTGTTTGCGAGATCAGGCCCTGGTTCTCTCCAAGCTCAACATACATGGAAACTCCCACTGTGGACTGTAATGACTTGAGACTTATTTCTATGCCTGAGAGGCTACCCATGGACACGCAGGTCTTGTTGTTGCAGACAAACAACATTGCCAGGATTGAAAGGCCCTTGGATTATCTGGCCAACATCACAGAGATAGATGTATCTCAGAACAATTTGTCTGCGATGGGCGACATTAACCTCGGAAGCCTGCCCCAGCTATTGTCCCTGCACATGGAGGAAAACTCTATCCGCGCACTCCCCGACAGCTGCCTAGCTGGGCTCCACAATCTCCAAGAGCTGTACATCAATCACAACTTGATCTCTTTCATTGCGCCCAGGGCCTTCTTGGGGCTGGGCAATCTGCTGCGGCTTCATCTCAACTCCAACTGGCTGACGGCCATTAGCAGCCAGTGGTTTGAGGCTATGCTGGGACTGGAAATTTTGATGATCGGCGAAAACCCAATCATGCGGATTCAAGATATGAACTTTAAGCCACTTATCAACCTCCGCAGCCTGGTCTTGGCCCGAATGAATCTGTCAGATATACCTGATGATGCCCTGGTTGGACTTGATCGTTTGGAGAGCATCTCGTTTTATGACAACCTGTTTGCTAAGGTGCCCTGCAGTTCCCTCAAGAAGGTCCCAAGTCTGAAGTTTCTGGATCTAAACAAGAACCCCATTCAGAGGATACAGAGAGGGGATTTTATGGATATGCCGCACCTGAATGAGCTGGGTATTAACAGCATGCCTGAGCTGGTGTCTATTGACAGTTTTGCCCTCAGTAACCTGCCAGAGCTAACAAAAATAGAGGCGACCAACAACCCTAAACTGTCCTACATCCACCCCAATGCATTCTACAGGCTGCCTCGATTGGAGACACTCATGGTTAACAGCAATGCCTTGAGCGCCCTGCATCGTGTCACTGTGGAGTCCCTGCCCAATCTTCGGGAGGTGAGCCTACACAGCAACCCCATCCGCTGTGACTGTGTGGTCCGCTGGATGGGCACGGACAGGACCGGCGTGCGCTTCATGGAGCCGGAATCCCTGTTCTGCATGGAGCCACCTGAGCTGGAGGGACAGCACGTTCGCCAGGTGCACCTCCGAGAGATGACCGAGACCTGCCTACCGCTCATCTCCCCTGGGAGCCTCCCGGCGCTGGTCCGTACACACCATGGGGATTCGCTCTCACTACACTGCCGGGCGTTCGGGGAGCCAGAGCCTGATATCTACTGGATCACACCCTCAGGTGACCGGATCTTGCCAGATACCGGTACCATCAAGTATTACATGCACCCAGAGGGCACATTTGATATCTATGACATCACAGAGCGAGAGGCTGGACTATACACCTGTGTTGCTCACAATCTTGTTGGCGCAGACCTTAAAGCGGTCTCAGTCCAGGTCAATGGATACTTCCCACAGCCTGCCAACGAGTCTCTGAAGATCAGCATCAAATCCGTGCAGCCAAACTCCATCCTGGTGTCTTGGAAAGCCTCCCACGGCAGCCTGCCACCCAACATTAAGTGGTCAACGACATCAGACGGCAATCGTCCCGCTCTGGCATTCAAAGCAAGGGTTCCATCTGACATTAACACATACAACTTAACACGCTTAAATCCTTCCACACAGTACAAAGTATGCGTGGACATTCCCAGCATCCATCACAAAACCAGTAGGAAGTGCATCAACATCACCACTGAAAGTATGGAGCTAGAGGTCAAGACCTATGAAAACCGGGACACACCAGTGGCTACCATGTATGGCTTGCTGTTGGTTGCAGCCTCGGTGACCTGCACACTTATTTATGCGTCCTGGAGGAAGCACCACTTTTGTAAGGGTATAAGGAAACCCCAATTAAACACCCCTCTGACACCTGTCCTTGGGCTCTACTCTCCCCTCACAAGACTGTGGGTTTCTAGTAAAGGAATGCCTTCTGCAGTTGAGGTGAGGGCCACTGTAATAGATGTAACAAACAATGCCATATAAGAAACCTTTCATCACATCAGCAAGCTCTAAAACACCAGGTAACGGACAGGGTGCTAGAAGGGTCTCAACGGACTACATTGTATTGGCGCATTCTTTGCCTCGGTGTGGACATTCTATGAAACCTGGGGTTCAGTTAAAGGTTTGAAGGCCATGCAGACACACATAGACACTGGATACTTTGCCACCCCGCCACCAAGGAGAGTAGCTTTGCTACAAAACCGTCAGGGTTTGTTAACCCTTGGGTACTGGACATTTACACTTTACTAAGTGACTAAAGGGCAGGATGGCAGGCTGATGACTATCAGTGACTGTTATTATGTAAAGAGTAGTGTGTAAAGAGCTATCTCTGCGGTCCAGCCTTTCCCTCTGTGCTGTACAACATACAAAGGCAAGCTAGAGTTTCAAATTGTGGTATTCGCAATGGGGGGGAAGGGGGGACTTGTACTAGAATAGACTAAAACTGATGATGTAAAACACTTTTGTTCAAATATACATTTAAAAGGAAATGGTATTTTGTCTTTTTATTAAAATGTTTTATATTCGTTATATAAGAATGTATCGGAGCTCACTGGCAACTCTGTTGATTCAAAATTGTAACAAACTTGTGACTAAATGAAAGAGCTTACAGGTAATCTAAGGCACAGATTGTCACAGAAGCATCTCTAATGGACTTCTGGCAGGAGGATCAGGGGTCAACAGCTGAGCATCAGTAACTAATTACTGCTTATGTCATGTCACGGGGCAGGTTTATCACAGGACAGTTCATCACATAATATTGCGTTTATTAAGCCACATCAGATACCTTTCATTTTAAAAAGTTGTATTTAAACACCAGCTACTTCTGCTGGGTCTTATTCTTTTAAATAATGAAGCAGATGGACTCACTGCTCGAACCAAACATAGGGGACATCTGCATTGGCGCATGACAGAACTGGGAGTGTTTCTGTTTTAAGAGCTGACAAGGGACGTGTCCTTCAACGGACTAGGATGCTTCCTAAAACAACGACCATGATGACAAGGCTAGATAAGACACTTAGAACAAAACATTAGCAGAGGATGGTCTTTTGGGGGTGTCCCTCAAACAGGACTCAAAATGCCAGAAGGCAGCGGGGGGGCAGGCCACCTGGAATCACAGCCCATTGACTTGGAATAGCATTACATTTGTTTCATTATGAATCCAATACCTCTTCCCCCGCTGACGAATGGCGGTCACACCTGGAGTGACATGAGCATTTATCAGGTGACGCTGGCCATACAGCGCATTTCGGCACCGCGGACGTGATGTTTAGAGAGACACCATTTGTCTGAGGTGGGGGTCCCACAACATTGACCTTGTAGCACCACCAAGGTCACCAGGGGTCACAGACAATCTTCCAGACCCCCTCGCTCTGTGACAGATTCACTACCCCCACAGTAATACAGACTTCAACAGGCTGAGCTGAACAGCAGGCTACACATGGCGTAATGGAGGACAAAACCGCCATGTTACATAACCCTTCTGATGACAGTGGTGTCGGGCTGAAATCTACCCCGTATCATTACAAAAACCTGACCTAAAATCTCTTTTTTAAAATCATTTACACACGGCGCACACAGAACGAAGCTGTTCTTCTTTTTTTATTAATCATGCAAGGTGGTGTCTGCACAGCAAGAAATGGCATATGAAAAGAATGGAATGTAAGGCTGTACATTTTATTTTTTAGTAGCTTTCATCGCTGTCATCATCATCATCACGTTTAACTTGGTAAATTTTGCCTGCTTTGGTAATGCCTGTGAATCCATGCGGCCATGATGAATTCTGACTTGCGTAAACAGTGTCCTGAAGCAAGTCACGGTCAAAGAAGTATGTCCTCCAAGAGCATCATGGGTCATGGCGCGACATCATTTCACTGTACGTAATCCATCTTAAATATCAAAAACGTCTGAAATTAAATAAAATTCCTCTGATAAGAAACACTAATGCCTCACCTTTTTATTTAAGGAGGATGAACGAGAGAAAGAGAGTGTGAAAGAGAGAGAGAGAGAGAGAGAGAAAAAATTTTAAGCACCTAATCTGGGTAAATATATGTATTCCTGGTTAACACAGCACACCTGAGAGTTACAGGCACACAATTTACATTAATTTCTTAAACATTCTCAACATATTTTATTTTGAAGTGGAATAAATCCTGTCATAGTAATGTGCCTCAGATGTTAAGAGAGAAGACTGAATTCATTATATTTTGTGTTTAATGTGCTTTTCTTGGATGGAGTAGCTCATACTTGACTTCACTCACTCATTTTATTGAACATTTTTATCCAAAGTGACTTACAGTAGTGAGTTTAATATATGTGTGACCCTTAGGATTTGAACCCATGACTTATGCAGGATTAGTGTGACGTTCTACTTGCCGCACTGCCTGCAGAAACGGCTTGTGTGCTTAACACAGCAGAAACCTGACCAGGGCTGCGTTCATAGCAAAGCAGGGATCCTCGCTAATTAGGATAAACTGAAAATATTACTGTAAAATATAACTGTGCGGCGTGTGCGCACTTGAAGAGCACTGACAACACAGCAGGCTGGTTCATGCTCCAACTTTATGCTCACCTAAATTATTTAAAAAAAACACACATGCAGTCACGCTAAGTGCTACCACCAGATCAAAGATGGTGGCAACCAAAAATGTGCAATTAAAGTGAAACAGGGTCTGAACTGTAAGGTACCAGCCACACTGTGGGAACCACACCTGGTCACAGTTAGAGACGACAGCGTGAGGACGCTGGATCTAATGCTGATATATGGTATTTTAGGACAGTCCATACATTCAAACCCCAGATACACACAATTCATTATTAACATTTAGTGGATGTTTTTGTTGACATGCAAGCAAGAAAAGGCTGATAGAGAAGAGTTAAGCACAGTTGCTGTAGTGGTGGAGGTTAGGTGTCTTACTCAAGGTGACACAATGACTCTACTGGACACAGAAGTCAACCCTCCAAGTGCAGGCACAGATCTTTAACCTTCTGAGCTACAAGCCCCGTTACATACACAGATATTAAACACCCTCTGTTAGGACCAAAATCACATTCAACATTCTTTACTCGCACATGCATCACTTATGCAGAAAGAAGTGTTAACATTCAGCCAACCTTCAAGCACAGATGGTAAACGTTCTATTTTAAATCTTCCCATGTGATAAATGCACCTGTCCTGTCCGTCATGTTGTTCCATCAAATACGGCTGAAAAATCAATGGCTCCCTCCATGCCTCACATATGCTGTGTCTGAATTATTGCCCCATTAAAGCAGCAAACATTTGTATTTAGGTCAGTCTGTAGCGTTTAGATATCCATAGCCTGAGGAGAAGGGAAACACTCGGTCCTATCAGTCAGCTTTGTGCAATCATTTTCCCAGTAATTTAAGCAAAAGGCTGCATCCCCAAAGATTGTGGATCTCCGTGTGTCCGGAGCGCAAGCCTGGCTGGACATCAGGGGCTGGCCAAACCAGAGCAGAATTGTCTTTGATTGACGGAAAGTCACACCGTTTCTTCCAGCTCTACCCTATACATTGTTAGTCAGATGAGGAGCCACTTCCTTGAATTTCCTCTCAGCACAGAAGCACGGGGAAAGGCACCAGCACTGTTTATACACATGGACAGGAGTGAAGTCAGTGACCTGTGAGTGTGCGGTGAAACCTTTCACGGTGCCATGGGGACCGCGAGTGCTGGAGGATCTAACCGTTCAGGTGGTACAAAGCAAAAAACATGTACGCGGTCCATAGCCAGGCATTGACCTGGTAGGTGCTCAAAGTCGACATCTAAAGTGTCAGAACACACAGAGAGTAGGTCTGAGATCCAAAGAGGGTAGGTCTGAGCCAAGATCTGCCATCCAGGGTACACAGATGCAGCATGTGAGCTGGGGCCCTTGCCCACGGCTGACTCCCAGAATCCCGCCTGGTAGACACGCACCCTGCCGGAGCCACTGATGACATCTCAAGATTTCCACTCGCTTTTTTTGCAGAGGTGTGCTTTTTTGCCACATGGTTTTCTTTCCTTTATGGAATAATAATAAAAAAAGAAAAACATTTAATAAATCCACAAAAAGATAATCATAATGAGTGGATTGCGCAAAGCAAAATTTATTTTCGGATCGTACGCAATGTGCATGTTTTTCATGGTTAAAGTCCTCACAGGCCGAAAGGTTTAACTGAAGTATATGAGACAAACAACAACAAAAAAATTACAACAGGTCGAGGTCTTTTGAGGATGAGAATCCTCACCAGGTGCTTGGGGGGCGAAAATTGCCCCAGTGTCACACAGCAGACGGGACAGCTACGCCAGAGTGGTCTCGTGGGTCATCATCGCGGTTTCCGGTCCCTTTATTAACTCATCTGTTAATGTCCTGCGTGGGAAAGCTGGAGATTACGAGGTGCCCGGGAAGTGAATCATTCATGGGGTTACGGCACCAGAGGCACGGTGACAGCAGTGGCAGGAAAGACGCTATTCTGCCGGCAGAG
>JABFEA020000001.1:973429-988585 GCA_019775915.2 Cyphomyrus plagiostoma | reverse complement strand
CCTTAGCTGGTGCACGAGGCTGTGAGGTTCTGCTCTCTGATGGGGAAGGAGCCTTAGCTGGTGCGCGAGGCTGTGAGGTCCTGCTCTCTGATGGGGAAGGAGCCTTAGCTGGTGCGCGAGGCTGTGAGGTTCTGCTCTCTGATGGGGAAGGAGCCTTAGCTGGTGTGCGAGGCTGTGAGGTTCTGCTCTCTGATGGGGAAGGAGCCTTAGCTGGTGCGCGAGGCCCGGTGCTACCTTGGAAGTACGAGGAAATGCGAAGCAGTGGAGCAATGGATAGAATCATTGCTGTGTCTCAGTTATGTTAAATGCAGTTTTGTATCTGCATCGGAAAATTTGTTCCATAACCGATGTACTTCTGTGGAACCAAAAATATCAATCTGCTAGCCAAATTAAATAGTGAATTATAATCATGCCATGGTCCATATAAATAAAATCCTATATTGACTATCGGTCAGGTAAAATCAGTTGATCGTCATTAATCGTTTTCATTGGATGCTCCCAGTCGCAACGCTCTTCTCAGGCTGCATTTATCGCCATAAACTCAGCCACCATACCGTTAAGATACAGTCAGAAGTACAGTACCTTAAGTTTTCTTTCTCTGCTTTGGTTGTTAAGGTCTTTTGTGCAGCCGTAAAGAGAACAGGGATTCCTTAAGTATAAGACCAATACTTAAGTTTTAACAACATTTTAACAAAACCTTCAGGGTGTTTTGTGCAACCAAATAAAGTTTATTTTAAGGAAACCTTAACTCAGACTTTAAGGAAAATCATAACTTACGGTGTTTTGTGTAAACGGCCCCAGATTCTCAAATTGTCACGCCGAGCAGGAAAATTTCACTCTGGCCATTTGGTGTAATGATCAGAAAGCCAAAGCCCTCATTAATTAGATGCAAATCCATTAATTAAAAAGGAGGCCCTTACCTTTAAATTACCTTACAGGAAACAGGGAGCTCAATGAATGGGTAAATATGCAAGACATAATTGGCATTGTTTAAAATGCACGAGAAATTAATCTAAACAAATATTTAATGGACTCAGATGGCCAGCGTTAGTGATCTTTACTAAATGGAAGGTAAAACTGAGAGGACAGCTTTCTGAAGGTTCCAGAAATATCGCAGTCCAGTGCTCACCCAGAAACCGAAACCAATGGAAATAATGTCTCCATTTTGGTTTGAATGTGCGGTCATGCCTATGCACCCTGATGGAAGTATCTGAATCAGCAGTACCATTAAACACACAGCAGTCGTCACTTTATTTGCGTGTACACCAGTTTTTTATTCCGCTTTGTTTCAGAGATTTAACACACGTAAGAAAATGTCAGTGCTCTGCCATATTTATTACTGTGTGCAAACTGATTAGATTTGACAATGGATTGTTTTCCTGGGAAAATTTATGCTGAAGCTAATCAAGCATGTAGAGTCGTCACAGCATGCCCCCAGACGCGCTAAATCCAGCGTGAACAGCCCTGGCAGCGACGGCGCCACACCTGAACCACGAGCTGTTCCCTCCGCCTTCGGTCCTGACCAGTCAGCACACTCTTTTCAACACCCTCAGTCCAGCCTCCCTAACCCTGTCACCATTCTGAAGCATCCACCTGGGCAGCTCTGCACAAGCAACCCCCCCATATGTGTTTAGTCACAAACGTAACATCTCCCCACTTGAGTCTCCACCCTGGCACAAAAGACATCTATCCCCTCATCTTCTTCCTGCCACTGAGAAGTTCCTGTCCTTTCTGGAAAATTCTCCACAATAACAAACAACCTGCAAAGTGAATAAGTGTCCAATTAGCTGACGGGGGCCTTGACTGTGACATTGCAATTCCGAGGCGGATCCTTTCATTAGCAGCACAGGCCTGGCAAAGCACTATTGAAATTCCTCAAACAGAAGTAACACGCCAACTCAGGGACATCAGCAGAGCCTCCACTCACTGTATCGACTAGACTTTATGCCACGCTAATTATGCTGCATTTTTACGGCGCACTAATTCAAGACGGCGCTGACCGGTTTTATGGCAAACCTGTTTAGTGTGGTGGAAATTAATTGGCTAGATTGGGAGTAAGCGTTCATTTGGCTGCATAAACACGCTTCAGGGTTGGTTATATTAATATACCGGAATGAATCAAGGTGATTTGTGGATCCAAAGTTGCCATTTACGAGGCAGACACAGAGCCCCTAAATGTGCCGCCCAGCCAGGGGGGGGCGCTAATGGCTTTCGCCAACGCAGTAAACCTTTCCCGTGTCACTGTCCTGTTTAAAAGGCACCCCCATTATTTTGCAAGGAATCGTAAATTAGGTCAACCCTTTCTGCAGAGGTCAGGAAGCATAAAAAGCTGCAAAAGTCATTTGCAACCAACTCTAGAATGGACCTGGTGGTGTGGCTAGATGCTTGGTAGATACTGGGGTGAGGTTCTTATGGGTTCTGCCTTATTAAAGACTAATATTTGTGCCCAGCAATATTTCCATACCGCCATCATAGATGCAGCTTCTGGCTGTGGCATGTTCAAACATGGCATGTAGGGGGGTCCCGTGGGGTCTTAGAGCAGTGGACCAGTTTGTGTTGTCTGTGTGTGCGTGCATGTATGCATGTGTGTTGGGGGGGGGTCTCCCCTGCTGCCTTTCCCAAGACTCATTGCTCTGTTCCAGGGATGCTATTTATGAAGGCAGAACCTGAAATAATGGTTCAGAAAATTCGGAAATCAGGATCATTATGGGATGGCATATGCAGGCTCTATATCTGCTTGTCCTGCACTCATCCCACGCAGCTGATTCGGCCCACATATATATCCACAATCTTTAAATATTGCTTACAAATCACCCCGATTCTCCCGTGTAGTATGTTATGTGAGCAGGTAATAAGAATAGACGACAGGCCCGGATCGGCGGCTGCCTGTTTGCTGACTGGGTGGAGAAAGCAGTTCATTTTAGTGCTGCTGTTTGTACATATCTGGTCATTCAAGCTTCATTTAAAACATTACGGACTGAAGTGACTTGATGTTTTCTAATTACAGCTAGTAGAGAAATGCTGTAAATGAGCTACAACTAAATACATTTCATTTGGGAACAGGTCCACCTCACTGATATCATCTTCCACACTGAACCCACACGTGAGACGAGATTTCATCCTGATTCAACCGGATGCAGCGGTACGTGTTGCAATGCAGGCCCAGATGGATCATCAACCCTAAACACACAATCAAAACAGTGTCTCCTCCAAGGGGAAATTTTCTGCTCTGTCCTTGAATTACCTTTGCTTGATATGCAAAATAGATTAGCAAACTGGGTGTTAAAAGCAGCGAGAGCACGACATGTCTATATCCTCACAACACCAGCTTGGTTTCAGATAAAACCTTTACAGAGGGCAAGTGGGAAGATCCCCAAGAAGGCAGCAGATATCGCGACGCTGTGGGCTGGAGGGCTGAGACAATGCCAGACGGATGAGAAAAACAGCCTCGGATGTGCATTCTCCCTCACCGTATGATGCTCCTGCACCTAGTGCAGGCCGGAATTCTGGGAAAGGTGGCCTCCCTGATGTGTGATATTGCAGCCATCAGAAAGGAGCCCCAGATGTCCAGCTATCCGGCACCGGCTGCCGCATCTCTCAGTCTGCTGCCAGGGCTGGACAGGAGGTGGGCAGATGTGAACCCGCTCGCCCAGAGCCTCAGTAAGAACACCGAGAAGTCATGTGCAACAGAGAGAGATACAAATTGACCTAATTGCGCCGTGATGCACCCACTTCCCGCTCATACAGATTTAAATGTCCTTTACCTGTCTCCGGCGACTCCCTGTAGCCATAAAAGTCTCCGGCATTATATATGACAGCACTGGTGATAAAACACAGCTGCCCGGACATGGCCAGCATCATTTCATGTCCATAGCTCTGACTGTGCTCCTAGTCGGACGTCAGCATGGCCGTGCACAGAGCAGACACTGCTGTCCCCGTTAATTCGGGCACCCGTAGTTAGCAAATGGAGCGGATACCATACACCGCATTTTGCACAATTAAACCACGACTCCCGCCCTCATCTAAGAGGAATTTTAGATACCAATTAGAATCCCCCCCCCCCAACCCCCTCCCCGCAACCACAGACTGTAATAACCATGTCCAGGTATCTGAGTGCTCTAAATGGACTCAGTCAGCGAGTATGCACTCCATTGATACCGGCTGTATGATTTTACGATTATGCGAGAACGCAGAGAGCTCCCGTTGAGACCGACCCGATTGCTTCACAAATCATCCTGCTGGATCGGCCCAGGACCTCCTCCCCACAAATCAAGACTGCCATCAGGCTCTCCCCACAGCCCGATGGCCCGAGGAAGATGAAAGTGTCCATAACAGTATTTCACCCGTAGCCAAAGTGGACGTCGAAGGATTCCACCACGCTGCCTTTACGTAACCTTTGGTCAAATGCACGTATCTGACCCACTTTTAAAGAACAATTGGCAAAAAAGAATTCAATGAAACCCATCCAATGCACAATTCAAGGATAAATCGAATAATTATTTCAGTGGATTCAACAGTTTAAACACAATAACTTATGCAGTGACTTAAGCTATGCACATCCCATGCGGACTGTACGTAATGCATCCATCTGCCTCTGTCCCCATTAGGAACAATGCGGGGGGGGGGGGAAACCTTCAATGTTTCATCCATTCATTCAATCATCACACACTAATGCTGACTATCTAACAACCACCAGACTAAATACACAATGAACACCTCAGATGCATCTCACAAAAACCACCAAACCCGTCCTTGTTTCTTGGAATTCATTCAGGAGTCACCCATATGCCCTGCAATGTCACATCCTGGACAACAAGTGTCACCTGCATGTCCCACGATGCCACATCCCAGACAACAAGAGTCACCTGCATGTTCCACGATGCCACGTCCTGGATAACAAGACTTTAGCACAAAGGAGCTTGCCTTCTCCACTGACACCAACACCATTGTTGCTACTGCTTCTGACATTAGCTGCATCCGGACATTGACGGACCACGCGATCCATGACCCTTTACGTCACCACCCTGGGAATGACCGGAACTCACGCATGGCCAGATGGCAGTCACCCACCACCGAGGAGTGTGGAACACGTGAAATCGAAGACAAGGCAGAAAGCCCACAGAACCCGCTCATTTCTCCTCTAAGGTGCTGCACATGGCTAATGTGCCAGCTTTAATAGTCTTGTCATGTTGTGCTTTATTAGGGTTGGGGGGGCAAGTCAGTGGTTGAGATAATAGGTTTGTACTTCCAGAAACTGCACAAGCAGTGCTCTCCCTTGAACAGATTAATCCTGATAGCTGGGTTCGCCTCGACCTTTCTGGCTGCATGGCATGTCCTTGCGGACATGGTCCGGGGAAGGTATGACTGCCACCATCTCTGCCGATAGGCATGCTCACATCCAGAGGCCCTCCATTTTGAATTACCATGGCGATGGCCGTGACCACGATGATTAGTATTATTTATTATGAAAGCTGTTCCTATCCTGAGTAAATCAAGTAACGTGCAATGATATACAGTGTACACTGAAAAATAACTATCCTACACAACGGTTTATCAGCCGGGACCTTCAAACTGGCCCCCCTATCTGTCACCAGACAAGCAGATGCTATGTCACCGAATCCGACATCAAGTCCTCCTCAGGTCCATTACCCCAAATGCCCCCCCCCGCCCCGCGCAATGGCTGCTGAGAGGATGGCCCATCCAATAAAGACAGACTGATCGGATCTTTTGCGAAACCTGGAATATTCATCAAGAACTTTTCTGACAAATAAAAAATAGTGATCAGCATAAGAAAGTTTGCTTTGAAAAAGGTGGGAGGGGTAGCAAGAATATTCTCTTTTCATCTATTTTTAGATCCCGTACTGTGACTCTGTGAGGCTATGGAAAAGCAGCAATCGGGGGGAAGTAGGAATGCGGCTGATTTATGGGGGAACGTCGAGTCACATCCACCTCATTATGGCCAGATAGCCAAGGTGCAGGGCGACACATGACAACTTCGGTGACACCATGATCGTCCATGTTTCTCAATTTGCCAACGTATAATTGCAACTTGGCCTTCCACAGGCCAGCTGGTGAAATATATATGAAGGAAAATATTTGATTTTGCAAGCAGCCGTGGCTTCCCAGAAAGAGCAGGAAATCGGCAGCACTAAATAAAATATTTCCCATGGGTAAACAGGTCCCTCGGGCAACACATCTCCAGACTTCCCTCCACAAACCAGCGGTTATTCACAGGAGTATTAAAGAAACCTGCTTTCCATCCCGAAAGGCTCATAGAGACAGGCGCTCAATGGTTCCCTTCCTCAGCAAGAAAGGCAGTACCTCAGACCACACTGGGCTGAGGGGGCCATGGAGTGGTACCTAAAATTAAAGCAAACGCCACCTGCAAAAATGAGCTTGAGTTGTATAAATAAAGAGAAAAAGATGATCCTACAAGGTGACACTATCCCACACAATAAAATGAATGCATGCACACACACACACACACACAGGTGCACACACACACACACACACACACAAAACCCTAATCCCAATCATGACACCCTTAACCCCTACCCCTTAATCTACTAAAATACAAGACTTTTGGCACTTTTACTTTTTTGATTGCATTCACAGATTTTTATAAAATTGAGGTTATCCAAATAGGGACCTGAAGTAGTGTTCCCAAAAGTAAGGAAGGTTTTACCGCACTTTGGGGACATTTTGGTCCCCAAATGTGATCCATGCAAACCCACACACACACACACATAGCACCACTGCATCACTGTACCCAGAAAGGCAAGAACAGTACACAGGCACACACATAGACAGAGTATGTCCTCATAAAAAAGAGGAAAAAAACAAGCTTGCATCAGACTCTTTAAGGCTTCTTTCAGAGACTTGCTCAGGGTAAACACACTCTTAAGGAAAGGTCAGTTGGTGTGACTGGTTTAATTTAGTTCCCGGGAGTGCAGTCTTCCTGGGGCCCACAGATCATATCAGTCCTGGAGGCAGCAAGACGGGAGGTGGACGCATTCCCTGAGGAAAAGTGCCCTTGATTCACAGAGCTACCAGCTACCATAGGGGAGGGGAGGGGAGGGGTGAGGACGGTGACTGAGGCCCAGTGGGGGAGGGGCTTATCTCTGGCCACAGTCACCCAAAAGAGTGTTTCCAGCACATTCTCAGCCCTGCCCTTGCTTGCTTGATTTTATTCAGGCGCCCGTGGTCATGTGACCAGTAGCATCGTTGCTCCTATTACCCCACAGGCAACCATGTTCACTGTGGATAACAGCAGATTTGGGGGGGGGGGTCTTTCTATTGCAAAAAATACGGTAATTGGCATAAACGCCCGAATCGTGGATTCAAGCCGTGGGAGTATTTTTGACATTGATAAAGGTGGAGATCTAAAGCAGTGAGTAGAGGGTAGATAATGGGCCAGGCCAGGCCTTACAGACAGCTGAACGGCACGGTACCGTTTCTACGGGAAAAAAAACATGGGTGAAGGAAGTGAAACAGATAACAGTATGAATAAAAATGGAGATGTGGCGGTAAACATTTCAGCGGTGCGGGTCGAGAATGTGTCCTGGCCACACGATGTCATATCAATATTATGTCACCCATGCGCAATAATCACCAGGGGTTCAGATGACAGCCGAAACATTTAGCCGGACTCCAACTTTTCTGTACTACACGGACGTTTATTTATGCCCACAATTTCTTAAGCAGTTTAGTAGTATGGCTAAAATATTAATAGGGTATTTAATGATGCTGAAAAGCTAGTAATCAGTATAAATTGAGCATATCCTTATGTTTAACAAAGGTGTCAGATTTGAAACTGCAAAAAGTACAGTCACACAACCAATGCTGTTTTATCTTGTTTACCCACAAGTTCTCCTCTTGTGGCTGCAGGGCTGTTCCTTTCTTCACCGCCACTTCAGTGCAATTTGCACTGAAGTATACCAATTCATAGTATACCAAAACAGTATTATGTGGTGTGCCCTGCTACAGTGCATATCACACTGAAGTATACTGACCCATAGTATACCAGAAAGGTATTATGTGGTGTGGCCCGCTACAGTGCATATCGCACTGAAGTATACCAACACATAGTATACCAGAACAGTATTATGTGGTGTGCCCCGCTACAGTGCATATCGCCCTGGAGTATACCAAACCATAATACACCAGAACAGTATTATGTGGTGTGCCCCGCTACAGTGCATATCGCACTGAAATATACCAAACCATAGCACACCAGAACAGTATTATGTGGTGTGCCCGGCTACAGTGCATATCGCACTGGAGTATACCAAACCATAATATACCAGAACAGTATTATGTGGTGTGCCCGGCTACCGTGCATATCGCACTGGAGTATACCAAAACATAGTACACCAGAACAGTATTATGTGGTGTGCCCGGCTACCATGCATATCGCACTGGAGTATACCAAACCATAATATACCAGAACAGTATTATGTGGTGTGCCCCGCTACAGTGCATATCGCACTGGAGTATACCTAACCATAATATACCAGAACAGTATTATGTGGTGTGCCCCGCTACAGTGCATATCGCACTGAAGTATACCAAACTATAATATACCAGAACAGTATTATGTGGTGTGCCCCACTACAGTGCCTATCGCACTGAAGTATACCAAACATGATACATGATGTTGTCCAGCCCTAAGCTGCTCTCTCATGGAGCACAGGGTGGCAAAAATAGCAGGAAGCAATAAGGGGAAAAAAAGCCACAGCACAAGATATCAGGATGCCAAGCCGGGTGTAAAAGGCCCTCCAGGGCCTGCAAATACCACGCTGGGGAAAAAGCAGATCACATGCCTTTGTGTGTGAATAGATGCGTCGCCCGGGACCTTACCTAACTGGCAATAATGAGGATATATAAATCCATCCCTGCAACCATGGCAAAACACTTATCCAACAGAGGGTCATGGTGACCCTGCAGCCTATCCTGGGAAGCACATGGCACCAGGCAGGGGGCAAGCTCAGTGACAATTCTGCTGCCAAGATGAAGAATACGGAAGGAAAATAAAATGCTGACCGGGACATATATCAGGGAGCATTGCAGCCTGCAAGGACCCGCAGTGAAGGCAGTAACAGGAGGTCAGATACAGGAGCGTGCCACCGCTCACATACAGGGGGCGGGCTGAGAGGATATCCAACACTGACACTCACCGTTGGGACCTGCCACTGATTGCAGGAAGGTAGAAGAAGCTGGGAAATGCCAAAAACTGTTATTTGCTCAAGTTTGTGGCACATAGTGGACTTTCTCAAGTTTAGGGCATGATTCAAGAGCAGAGAAGAACAGATCATCCACTCACTCCATCTGCATCACTGGTCCCACTTCACAGTTCTAATGGAGAAGGATCAACAACTGTATCCTGAGTCGCTCTGTGCAGATTCTAGTCGATCACTGTATGCCCATGACCCCCTACCATGTTCCCTCCGAAGATCGCTAAAATCAGCAGCTACAAGTACCATCCTGGCTTCACTAACGAGGCCCTTGATACAGACTAATACCTATAATTAGTCTATATTAAAAATAACATACAGCAAACTGTAGAGGGACACTGACTGGGAGAAGCTTTCACAGGTGCGGTCACAGGTGGCCTTTCCGCCGTGCAAATAACGGCTCCCCGTCCCTAATTAGCCTGCCCTCGGGTTATCTCTGTGTTGCTTCTGATGCTTCACAGCTGAGTAATGACAACAAATCCATATGCTAATCATACATTATGATTGATATGCCAGCCCGTGCGAATCGGAACAGCCTAATTGGTATCGACTGCACCCTCACTCTGAGAAATAGGGCAATAGTTCTCCTCTGACCTTCACGCAAAAATGGAAGATAAATGATACTTTATACGCGATGGTTCACCCCTGTATGATCTCTGCCTGCTTCTCTCCCGTGGTACACAAGTTACAGTGGGCGGTAAGTCGATGTATTTGGGCAATCTGTAGTGAGCCATTGCCATCTTGGAAAGAGTTTCATATTTTCAGTCCTTAAAAATCATTATTTTGTACATAAAATGCTGTAGAGACGAAAATCAGAACAAATAAAATGTAGCATGGAACGATATGCACTACACCAGCCTGAATTAAACAAGCATTATTTAAAAAGGAGCGTATGAGTTTTAGGTTAAAAGAGCATCTCCATCATGAGAGCGCAAGCCACAGGCCAGATTGTAAAAATCCTAAACAGCTTCCTTAGCTCCTAAGTGCAAACAAGCGCCCAACATCCATCTTCAAAAGGCTCATCAGAGTCCGGCAGCTGCAAGGAAAATATTCCCATTTCCGCTTCATCTCTGAGTCCCGGGCGATGCTATTGCACCGTTTATGGTCTCTATATCTCTGCCACTCACTGACCCTTGAGCTTGTGACTCGTATGCAACAAGGCAGAGACAAAGAGAGACATTACGCCCCAGCATTTGGGCCTTCATGTCATCTGAAATCTTCCACAAATCAGTCACGATCCCCCTTGTAAGCATCTGATTGGGTGTTAGCATGCATTTTGTACATATTATTCTAGCTGCTTCTTAGAAACTCTCAAACATTTTTATTTGCTGTTAATCGGGGTTGTTGCTTTTTTGTTTACTTTTATTTTACTGTCTTCTATTTGTAATGTTTAATTACTGTTACTTTACATGTCTCTTTTTTTGAATTTTCCATTTAATGATTGCTTTTATTTGATCTTATTTTATGTAAAGCACTCTGAATGACATCTGTGTTTGAAGATGTGCTATATAAATAAACATCCTTTGCCTTGCATTGCCTCTGATTTAATAATCAGATGCACCAATAGCAGGAATATTGGGTTAGCTTCTGAAAAGATAGGTGGAGACTCTCCTTCCTCGATGGGGAGCTTTCTGTACAGATCCTTGACATCTTCACATCACACAACAAACAGAGCAGTATACCTCCACATCCCATGGAGCCCTCAACCTCCACATCCCATGGAGCCCATGGAGCCCTCAACCTCCACATCCCATGGAGCCCTCAACCTCCACATCCCATGGAGCCCTCAACCTCCACAAACCCATGGAGCCCTCAACCTCCACATCCCATGGAGCAGCCACAATGTCCTTACATGTTTTGCCTGGAGTTAAAAAATACATTTTTCTAAAAACTCCACTGAAGTCTTCCCCTCCCTCCCCTCATCTCATGGGTGCAATTTTAATTTATTCTGCAAAGTTTATTTAAAGGAGCACCACTAAAGGGGGCTGTGAGGGTTTGAGCGATTAATGAAAGGTAAATCACCAACATGTATGGCTCTCCTGAGCTATCTGCCAATCCATTTGTCCACACCTGTCTTTCAGGTAATTAGAGATTTTTAAATTAACAGGATAACGGAACAACTCAACAGGAAATAATGTTAGGTAAGCAATAATCTCCATGGCAAAGTTAAGAATTTACGGTGGCCTTACAAACGCAGACTCATGCGGAAGATTACTGCAAAGAAACAGAGAGAGCTTCCCATAGCCTGACTGCTTGGAAAAAAATGTAGCACTTAATTGTGACCAGCTTCAGAGATGCGAGGTGCGGTACTGGCTGTGCGTTTGCCCGTCCATCTGCTCGTGCCCATTCTGCGCGAGCCCCCATACGTGTCACACGTGCTGTCCGTACTGCCTGCTGCTTTTACCCAGTGATGACATGTACTGGTGTGAGACAAATGGATGTGTGCTGTAGGAACAGCATTTACACACGGGAAGGTCAGATGGCTAACACTTAAGTTGGATAAACAGTGGAAAGGGGACACGGCAAAAAACAAGTCACTCCCAGATAGTGGGGACCCATAGGAAGTGGGGAATGGCCTATAAAACAGGACAGTTATGGCAGCACCCAAACCCTAACCTGGATATGTCAGTCAAATAAAAATAGCAAACATCAACTTGGGTCTCTGCTCCAAAACAAAGGGTATAACCCAAAGATCTGAAATTATACTACAGCTAGAGTATGACCTGAATCTCGACTATCTTGACACCAGCTAAAGTATACAGCCTTGAGAGCTGAATCTCGACTCCAGCTGGAGTATACAACCTTGAGAGCTGAATCTCGACTCCAGCTAGAGTATTCAGCCTTGAGAGCTGAATCTCGACTCCAGCTAGAGTATTCAGCCTTGAGAGCTGAATCTCGACTCCAGCTAGAGTATACAGCCTTGAGAGCAGAATCTCAACACCAGCTAGAGTATACAGCCTCAAGAGCCGAATCTCGACACCAGCTAGAGTATACAGCCTCGAGAGCTGAATCTTGACTCCAGCTAGAGTGTACAGCCCCGAAAGCTAAATCTCTACGCCAGGTAGAGCATACAGCCTTGAGAACAGGATGTCCATTCCAGCTAGAGTGTACAGCCCTGAAAGCTAAATCTCTACGCCAGGTAGAGCATACAGCCTTGAGAACAGGATGTCCATTCCAGTTAGAGTGTACAGCCCTGAGAGCTAAATCTCTATGCCAGGTAGAGCATACAGCCTTGAGAACAGGATGTCCATTCCAGCTATAGCGTACAGCCCTGAAAGCTGGATCTGTACACCAGAGTGTACCGCCCTTTTATTTATAAATTACTTAAATTAAAAAAACACAGACATAACAATTCCATCATGAATTGCACTCCCAGTTACACTCTCGGCTCCAGGATTAGCAGGTGTATCCCTGCTAAAATTCAGCCTGAATTAAACTTATCTGATTTTCCCAGCCAAGCCAGGCTAGCAACCTGCAGGCTGAGGAAAGGTACAGATTAAAAACACGTTTCGTCCTTGCAGCAGCATATTCTACATATTCTGGGTTTACCCTCCATGCTATATTTGAACACCGATCCATGTTGCGTTTAAATCCTACATGGCACCCCAACAGGCATGCCCTAAACCATCCCCCCGCCCCCGAGCCGAACATCCCAAGTGAAAAATAAACCTAAATGCATTTTTGTTTTGGCTCTCAGGATTTATTTGTTTTTAATTGAGGTGGCGTCACGGCGCATCGAAGCGACATCAGCGCTCCCGGAAGCGTGAAACGAACAGCAGATAATGAACAGAAAAATCATCAGGGGGAAGAAAGAGGAGCAGTTCACCTCCGGACCCCCGGGGGCCAATAAACTACGAATGGATCAATACTTTCATTAGAGGCCAACAGACCTCATAGGTCACTCATAGAAGGAAGGGGGGGGGGATAAACCCTATAATATTAAAATAAACAAGTATCAATATTTATATGTCTATAGTCTTTGTTGTTGGGAAGACCTGGTTTCCTACAATTCCACATCAAGCCTTAACACAGCTTAGTCAAAGATGGTTTTAGTCAGGTCAGTATTTACATGTTTGTTTGGTCGAGGTAACAGGCAAATGAATGCAGCTCTCAGCATGACCTTCTCAGGGCACAGAGCTAAGCAAATGAATCAGAATCAGAAAAAAACTTTACTGATCCCATAGGGAGATTGCTTAGACCAAACTCTACTGTTTTAATGTTATCGTAATACAAAAAAGAAAACAGTTTAAAAACAACAAAGCGGGTAAACAAGACAGAGCAGTTGTAACATGCTGCTGCTCAGCTCACACCTGCGAATTATATCAAAGAAATGCACCGACAGGTGACTTGGCGGTGTAGACAGCAGGATCTCAGCTAGGTGTACAGAGCTGGGAGAGAGAGCCACCACGATCTACACCCAACCATACAGCATTAGCCCTGACCAACTCTTCCTGAGAGAGACAGACAGAGAGCGAAAAGCAGTAGAGCGCCAAACGGAAGCAGTGAGCTGGCATCCTGTTGGCTTGTTTACATGTACGTGCTTGTTTATAGACAGGTGTAAAAATATCTTTACAATTTATGAGTCAACACAATGTTCCAGGAAAACAGTGCTGTGTAAACAAAAAGTGTCGTTTTCCGTCTGAGTGGCTTCTTCGGAGGGTGCTGAGGAGCTGCACTCTATTTGCATGGTGCCCTGCCATCCATCACGCGGCAGGATCGGGCAGCCGCCTTCCTCAAGGAGCAGGGGAGCAGCGCTCGTTAGCCAGCCAGCCAGCCAACGAGCGGCCGGCAAGATCCAGGGGCCACTGGAGGACGTGGGAGTCCGAGTCCGCAATTCTGAATGACTTCCAAGACTATCCAGCTGTATGAATAGAGAATGTATAATGAAGGGTGCTCTGAAGCTGGCTAAGGCTGAGGGATGAGGCGTGAAGAGCTGGCCTCAGCCTGAAAGGCACACAGATGTGCAGAATCACTAAGAGGCTTCACCCATTCACTGTGCTGTCCGTTCAGAGCCCTTCAGCCGTCTATACCCAGGTTAATGCCATATACACCTCAGTGAATCTCCCCAGGAATAGTAATACAAGTGTCAGAATAGCAGCGATTCCCGATGGGAACGGAGTACTTCACTGTCCTGCTCAGCTGTACACTCACGTGTGAGAGATCATGTGTGCAAGATCATGTGCTCGAGGTCACATGTGCGAGGTCGCGTGTGTGAGATCACATGCTCGAGGTCTCATGTGGTCATCGTATGGGAACGTTAGCTCAAACCGGGCCAGTAATGCTGGAAAGTGGACAGCTGCCCCTACACCCAAGGCTACCCTCTCGGTTCTAATGGTTTGAAATTCCTGTCTTTCAGTCGCTATGGAAAGATCAGGGAGATCTGAGCACAAGACACAAAGCAGGGCCATAAACAGAAACATTCACAGGGTGCAAAGCACCAACCGCTAACAAAGTACATGGGATAAACAGAAGATGTGATCGTGTTCCTCCCTGCAACCGCAGCACAGCAATAGGGGATCCAAGACTGATGGCTCACAGCCCTAAATAAGCCGGTAGACAGCCCTAACCAGCCCTGTCTGAGGTAGAAGCAGCCAGAAAGGAGCCCTCTCTCCCAGGTGGTGCATCGATGTCGGGGATCTGAGCCAGTGGAAGGACAGTGTGCTCTGGTCAACGTCAGTTACATAGGTCTTACAAATGGGAGGGGGGTAGCTAGAAATTCTGGGCCCCCTAACAAAATGTCACATTACCCCGCACTCTCTCCCCACCTCCTTTACATTATATAATTTTAGGTATAGAAGGGCCACTGTAAGTTGCTGGGCCCCCTGAATCTTCCTGGGTAACCATGCCTGTCTGACACCACAGCTGACAGCCCGCCCCCCGGGGGCC
Source organism: Cyphomyrus plagiostoma (assembly GCA_019775915.2). Classification (NCBI taxonomy): domain Eukaryota; kingdom Metazoa; phylum Chordata; class Actinopteri; order Osteoglossiformes; family Mormyridae; genus Cyphomyrus; species Cyphomyrus plagiostoma. Next base: position 973,466 of record JABFEA020000001.1, on the reverse strand, counting down.
CCCGCCCACCCCCCACCAAAACCCAGGGGAAGATTGT
>JABFEA020000001.1:955159-973062 GCA_019775915.2 Cyphomyrus plagiostoma | reverse complement strand
ACCCCACCCCACCCCACCAAAAGACCAGAGAATAAATTAGAAAGCAAATGAAAACAAAACCAGAAAAGAATAGAGTTTTGGTGGATGGATATATAACCACAGACACTTGAGGGTAGAATATCCAGGTCCATCTTCACCTTAAGCCCCCAGAAAGACTTGGCATACGTTTTCCCAAAAGGGCATGGTGGGGAGATGACTGGCCAGCGCGTCGGTAGAGCCCGCACTGCCACCGGATGCCACAATCGCCTTCTGTGTGTGTGTGTGTGTAACTGGAGGAGGAAGCGAGGAGCTGAGCCCTGAACTAAGGTTTCCTTGGCAACAGGACACCTAAAGAACGCGCCTTAAGGAGCCCCCATCCGCCACCCCCCCTATTGCCCAGCACTCTGACGGTCTGGTTTAAATGTCAAGGTTGAGGAAGCTGGAGCCATTCCACAAACACACTGCCACACTGACGCATCCACCATTCAGCGAGCGGCACAATACTCCCCACTAAGCCCTATCCGCTGTAGTGTTCCCCACCCCCTGGCCCTGCTGGACACACCAATCCGTACTTTCATATTTCTTGAAATTACGGTTTGTGCACATTTTTTTTTTTTTTTTTTTTTACATATTTTGAGGGTTCTTTAATGGTATCTGTTATCATGAACATACTAAAAAACATCAGAGGCAAAAATAAACTAATAATGTATTTTGTGTATATATACATAAATAAAAAAACTAAAGAAACATATATTGCTTGTATCACTGATAAATCAAATGCATATGTATTTATATATCTAAATAGTGTCTTTCCAGCAGTTTCTGTCTGTACATGACACTGAACTACCACTATGGCTGAACAGCGAGAACTCACCCCCCAACACAAACAGACGGCCACCCCTGCCTGACTGTAAGAGTATCTTTTGATGAATTATACATGTACAGTCCTCCAATAGACCCTGCAAGCTCACAGCGAGGTCTTCAGAGGCGCCCTTGGGGGAGATCTCGGCCTGAGAGGCTGGATCATCTCCTCAGTCCTAATGGACGGCCTGTTTTTTGGTCGTTTCACACAAGCAGCCTGTGGCCTGCGTCTGAGAGGAGGCCCCGGGCCCCGGGGACGTTACTGCGCACTGCTCTATTACGCTCTTTATCGAGCACGGCCCGCATCATTGGCCAGCGGCTGCTCCTTTTATGGCGCCATTAGGTGGAGCTGTCCAATTGAGATGACTCGTGGGCAGCCAATCAAAAGGTAAGCTGCTGAAAAGGATGCAGGCAGTCCCACAAAGCCAGAGGAGAGGAATAAAGAGACAGGGGCATGATTTAAATGTTATGGATAAGGTGAAGGGTTTTGGAAATCCTTTACAATTACAATAGCACACACATAGAGAGCACAGACTCACAGAGAGAGAGAGCACAGACACGCACGCACACACACACACAGAGTACAGACACGCATGCACACAGAGAGCACAGACATACACACACTGACACAACAGCGCGAAAAGGCAGTAAGATGGAAAATGACCACCCAGTAAACAAAACCAGTAAATAACAGTCGCATCCAATGCATGACACTGCTCTGCTGGATAGACAAGGAAGCCGGACTCCCCTCAGAAGGCAACGGCAGCGACTACACCTACAGGGGGCGCTCTCCAGCAAGGAGCTGTTACAACTTTAGGACTTCAGGGCTAAATCAATGTACCGAACACATGCTGCACCATGGAGTGACACCTCGCCCCTTTCTCCTTCTCGCTTTTAGGAGTCAGAGTGCTGGTACTTAATCTAAACAGAACACCATCAGTGCCAAAACTCCAACGCCAGGCAGAAGGTAGAGTTAAAAAGGCAAATGGAAGCGATGGTGCTACCAATGAACCGGCCAAAGAAAGAGTGGATACGAGAGCAGGGGCATGAGTAAAGAGAGCACCCCCAATAGCCGCCACCCCCATCATTCCACTATGCACCTGCTCAATCTCACTGCTGATCCAATTAAGGCCCAGTGGTCCGGAACCCATTATCAGGGTGCACAGGGACGGTGTGCCACTGGGCACTGGACTGGAACCCGCTTCCCCCCATGTGGCTGTAAACGTTGCCGCTGTCACGGTGATTTCAAATGCCATGTTTTTCTGAAGCCGGGCATCTTGTGTCTCTGGGAGTGTCTCTGGTGTGTAACAGGATGGTATTAAAATTTGTGGTTAAACCAGGGTCAGCGTCAAGCCATGGAGTCCAACAGAGACAAAGAGCTGGCAGAAAGGCACTGAGGTGCAGGGTCTATGTTCTGCCTTGGCACATAATTAACGGATGATTTACAAATGAAGCCCATCGTTCTGTCCGACTGGGTCATACTGTCAGGATCAGGGCCCGTCTGTCCCTGCCCTTATGTCATTTCCCCACTTGGCCAGCAGGTGTTGCTGTCCATCCTGTTCCCTCCTGTCTTTGTACTAGACCCTTGTGTGTCTCCCCTATTTCCCAGACTGCCGCATAGCTCAATGGGCTGAGTGTACAGCACAAAGGCTACAACTGTCTGTTGTTATAGGTCCAAGGCCAGCCTCACCTGTTTAATTGTTGGTTTTCTGTTTTTCCTAGTATTTATTAGTCCTTTGCTTCCCTGTTTTGGTTTATCCTACTTGTGTCAGGTTTATTTCTGTTATAATTGTGTTTGTGTTCCTAGTCCTTCTTAGTGTTAGCTCTCAGGGATTGTGTTTTTAACTTATTGCACTTGTTGTTCTTGTGCCATAAATAATTAAATGGTTGAATTGTCTTCACCTGCTCCTCATTGCCCCTAGTTCTGTATAGCCACACCTGCCCCATGTTAGTCAGTGTAAAAGTGCCTGCCTGCGTTCAGTTCCTGAGTCAGTCACTGTGTATTCATGTTGCTGTTTGTTTGAAACTCTACTTGTTTTATAGTCCTGCTCCCTGTGTTACCCCTTTTCCTTCCCTGAACAGCACCATGGTACGGTGGTGTACAGTGAGTCAGTTTTCTGGGATTCCATTCATGGCTTCCCAAACAGGCAGGTACTTCTGTCCTCATCAGCCCACCCAATTCCTCATTTCAATTCAGTTTACAAACCCAAGACTGGTTGGGGATCCCCGAAGACTGGGTTGGAAACATTGCCTAAGACCATGCCTGTGCTGGGACCTGGCTTCACAATTTGCCTTCAAAAGGTGACTGGTGAATTCACATACAGAACAGATACAAACACAGACAGACACACAGACAGACAGACAGATACACACACAGAAAAACAGACAGGCACACAGACAGACAGATACACACAGAAACACAGAAAGGCACACAGACAGACAGATACATACAGATACAGAAATACAGACAGGCACACACAGACATACACACACGGAAACACAGACAGAGACAGGCACACAGACAGACAGATACACACACACAGAAACACAGACAAGCACACAGACAGATACACACAGAGAAACACACAGAAACATAGACACAGACAGGCACACAGACAGACGGACAGAGAGACAGACAGATACATACATGGAAACAGGCACACAGACAGACAGATACACAGAGACAGACAGGCACACAGACAGACAGATAGACAGGCAGACAGACAGATACACACACAGAACCACAGACAGACACACAGACAGACAGATACACACACAGAAACACAGACAGGCACACAGACAGACAGATACACACACAGAAACAGACACAGACACGCACACAGACAGACAGATACACACACACAGAAACACAGACAGGCACACAGACAGACAGACAGATACACACACAGGCACACAGACACAGACAGGCACACAGACATGCTCATTTAAGCTCACTGTGAAGGTTGGAAGTTGGCCCAACTGCCCTGGAAGGCGGCACAACATTTCCCCACTTCCCACAGGGGCACTGACCTGTCAGGACGTTTCAGCGGCTCAGTGGATTTTGAAAGTACGAGTGCGTCTCCATGTGTGTGAAGATGGGGGAGGGCATTGTTTTCAGTAATGGATGGAAATTATTCCCACCCTGTGGGGGGTAATGTTGACCTCCAAACACTTGTAGCAGGATACAGGAGACCCTTATAACCTCGACTCCCATCTGAATCATCAACGAGCTACAACTCATTTAATTTGTTCAGGAAATGAACAAGTGATCCTGGGACAGGACAGTCCCATCTAAACCCCACAACAGAGAGGCACATTGTAACCCCAGCTGCGACAGGGCCAGTTTTCAACATCAGCTCGAGCCCCGAAGAAGCAGGGCCCCAGCCCCCCCCACAGTGCCAGACAGCTAACTGAGCCACCGCCCTCTGTGGCATCCAGTGACAGTGACAAGGATAATGGGGACAAGGAGCCATTCACACCGCAGTAAACGCTCTCCCCTGTTCACAGCACATCCGCTAGGCTTTTCTTTCTCAGCACGGCGATGGAAAAATGTGTGGCCTCATTGCTGTTGGCTACCATGACCTCACAACATCCCTGGGAAAAGATCCAGGTGCAAGAACTGAGAAGAGAGGAGGCGAGAGAGAAGAGGAACTGAGAATGCAGAGGATATGCCTTACAAAGTAACATTACCCATAGAAGTTCTCGGGCCACGATCATTTAGAAATTCAAACCAAGCCCCTCTCTCTTGTGGGAATTTTGAAGTCACCACCATAGGCATGGTTCCAAAAAGCACAACACAGCAGCCTATCTGAGACACAATCCCGGAGACATACAAACTATTAAGAGCTGCTGTTTCTTCTTCCAGCCAGAAACAGACAATAACATTGACTGTTGAAGCAGATCAAAAAAATTCTACAGAGAAGAGGTAGGGGTGCCAAGCCTAAGCACCAGAGGGTTTTAGGTTCAAAGCCCAACCAAGCAATAGCAACTCATGTTCAAATGGAGGCTCATTGTTGTCTTGAAGGCAGTAGAGTACGAAGGCCGGACACCTCCCACCCCCAACTCAGGGAATTCAGGTTTAAAGGACAACTGTGGGAGTACAGGAAGGTTGTAACACAAGCCTGCTGATACCCAGGCCCATCTCCACTGGGGGGGCTCCGGCTTGCGCTGCGGAATGACAGTGTTCCAGCTTGCACACTCAGAGTGACACCTCCCATGCTAATATGGCAACACACAAGAGGAAACTATTTATTTAGCAGATGCTTTACTGCAAAGCGATGTACCACCACGAAAGCAGAGTCACCCACTCCCTGCACCAGCTGGGGTTAAGGGCCCTACAGTGACATCATTGCCACCTCAGGATTTGAACTAGCAACCTTCGGATCACAGGCACAGAGTCCCAAGCAACCCACTGAACCAATAAATTATTTTAAATTAAAGCAAAAAGCAAAGCAAGCCAGATGTGGGTTGTGTTTGAATTTCAGGAAAACATCAAACAAATGGAAGCAGCCGTGTGCTTGGGTGGGCTTCTAGCACCTTCTAAAAAGCCTGCTTCAGGGCAGTCACTCCTCCCTTAGCTACTCCTCCTTCCTTCAAGCACTCATCCTCCATCCTCAACCCGCGTTGCCTCATTCACACTATACAGCGCTGCCAACGAGCATCAAAGCCGTGGCAAATATTCCCAAGAAACTTGACTGACCTCCAGCTTTCATTAATGGATGCGCAGGACGGCTTAATTTCACAGTGACATTTTAAAAATCTCCATTTATGCAAAGGAAGCCCAAAGAGCCATATTACAATTGGGTCACAGAGGAAGCGGAACCCAAGAACCCAACGCAAGCTTAGAAAAATCAGACAGCCAGATCAGGTGACACTGTGACGAGTGTGACCAAATTCATTCATTCCATGACAATAAGAAAGGCAATTTGCATTCCAATCACAATTTAATTAATGGAATGTAGCAATGATTTCAACTGAAGGCATTATTTACATAAAGTATCCATCCATTGTTTTTTTTCTTCTTTTGGCTATTCATGCTCCAAAATTAGTAGATAACTTAATTTGTATGAAAATATTACAATAAGCTATTTTTTTTCTTGTGTGACATCTAGGGAATATTCCCAAGTAGTATGAGATCAAGAGCAAAATTAGTTATGTGAATGTCATATCCTGCTCTATTGTCTAAAAGCAGGCAGATCATAATCTCAGCCCATGATGCAAACTCTCTCACTGATTTACATCTTGGACCCAAAGCCAGCAGTAAAACATCACAGATAAAAGGATTTGTAAAACTATCTGTGGAAGATGCCTTGAAAAAGCCTTTCAAAGCTCAGTGTTTTGCAGCTTGCACCTTTCTCCCCATGAGAGGACCGATGGCCTATGAGTTGGAGACCAAAGGGTCACACGGCCCAGCCCTCTACACACGTAGCTGTACTGGGAGGGTCTGCAGCAGGGTTTACCGCAACCTGCTTCCCCAAATCTCCCTTTCAGCCTCCAAACATTCTGCTGTGATGCATTTCAAAGACTTGAATGACCCATCAGCTCTAAAAAGCAGCAAAACAGAGGGCACATTTATTTCGTGGCCAATCCATCGGTCTCCTCTGTACAACCAAGACATCTTGGACACTCCCTCGGTTGGTTGAGTGCATGTCAAAAAGCATTTCAAGAAGTGTTACCTAGTGCATGAACAGCTCCCATCTCCTTTTATATTGACATAAATGTCACTACCAAGTCTGCCATTAAATGTTAGGAAGCGAGAGCAGATTCCAAACGTCTCGAATCAGATGTGTCAGTCTGAGTGGTGAAGCTAGCCATTAATGAGAATTTGATACCAGCCACAGGCATTAAATAAAGTGGTTTAAATGCAAAAAGACAGCAAGACAAATAATAATTAAGAGCTTAGTTAGGTAGCTGTTTATGAAGGCTCATTGCTGTGAAGTGAGAATTCAATTAAACGCAAAGTTTAAGCTCCTTTTTGATCAGTCCTCTGCCTGTCAGCCAGCTGTGCAGACAGAGCGCTTAAAGCTGACCAACCTCAGAGGCAAACACAAACAGCCATCATCCAGACGGCCAGTCACCAGCTTTCCCTGCTTTTATTTCGACAAAATCTCGATACGTGCCATGTGGGTGAGACAAATGGAAAACCACAAGTATTCAACTGCATAAGCTGAGACTGAGGCAAGTAGAAAAGATGGTAATATGTAATCACTATTCCATTTAGTGAAGTTAGCAGAGGTTGGTCGCCCTGTTGAGGTCCACACAGTACGAGCTCTCTGTGGGAATTCTGGTTGCGTGGTTAAGGAACTGGACCTGGCTGAAGGCCACTGTTCCTTGAATGGCTTTAGCTGAGTCCTCCTGAGCTGTCTGCAGTAAAGCACCCAGACAAACAGATGTAGGCTATGTAATGGGGTAAAACTCAACAGCCCTGAGGAAGACCACCAGTTCAGCCTGTGCACATAAGACCAGCTGGTTCCCCGGATCTGACCAAAGCATAAACAATAGATAAATTTAATAAAGACAATAATAGTAAATAGAGGTTTAAGAGAGTGACCAAAGGCCTTAATCTGGATGGCAGGCATGAGTAATCGGCCGTTTCAATCTTTTGCTTACGGCACACCTTTAACAGAAATGGTTGTTAAAGTTAATTAACAATAATTAAAAAGCCAGCGTCTGTGATTTACCAGGGCATGAGTCAAACACAGCTCTGTGGAGACCAAGCAAAAATTCACAGGGCAGCTGAGGTCAACTAAAAGGGTATGAGGACCAATATGGATCAAATGAGACAGGGTTCCAAAGCAGGGTGTTTACTGGGGAGTTTGATTTACACCATCAACAGTAGCCAGGATCAGGTTGAAATTGTTATTGACAAATAACTGGAAACCATCCATCCATCCACCAATCCATCCACCAATCTTTCTGTACCCATTTGCCCTGTACAGGGTCACGGGGGGTCCGGAGCCTATCCTGCAGGCTATGGGCACAAGGCAGGGAACAACCCAGGATGGGGCACCAACCCATCACAGGGTACACTCACATGATTGGAAACCTGCGCACTGTTATTCAGCAGGTGGTAATAAAACAAACTAGCACAGGTTAGCAGCACTGTTTAGTCCCAAAAAAAAATATGAGGAAGAGTATGGACAACCACAAGCCAAAGGGAGCAAGATGGTCCTGAAGGTCCTTTGCATGACTGGCATCACAGCAGATCGAAAAATCATGACCATGAAGATGAGACGTTACTCAAGAATTTGATATGCTTCCACAGTCTGGTTTTGGCTTGTTTTCCTGGATAATTATATATTAATAGCTGTTTCCCAAAGTGCTGCACAGTAGTGTAAGTATGTGGAGTGTTTGATGGTCCAAAGAATGATAATCTCTCTGCAAGGAAGCTTAAGGACATACTTTAAACAGGAGGCTGCTTGTCTAGGGCCAGAAGGTGTTGCGGTGAGATCAGAATGTTCCATAAAGCTCCTTGCTGCGGCGGGGCCTTGGGCGGCAAGAGTGTGACACCAAGGACAGGGCGGAAAGCCCCTGGAGTATGGAAAATGGTGGCACAGCATCATCCGGCAAAGCAGAACCCGGGCGCTCAGCAGACAAGCTAGTCCGAGAGACGGTTAACGCAGGGAACCGGCACAGGAAACCGCCAACAAGTTCAGCCGACTGGCTGTTTTGTTGGGAAAATAAAAGTCAGCCATTTCCTCTGCCTTTAGCCAATCAAAAGACCCCATTCCAACACCTGATGGTGACGAAATGGCCATCGGTTCACACCTGAGCGCCGACATCCAAGTCCTCTAACCACACAGCGGGCTGCTTTACAACTTAACGGATTATCACGGCCACTCGGGAATGAATATGGATGAGGCAGTCCCTCATTCTGAATAAGTAATGAGCACTCTGCCCATTCATCTCTACAGATGGAGGGATGGAGGAACAGAGGATCTCGCAGCACTTGGCACGTCGGCAGCTAATGCGAAATTATAACTGCTTGCACTGCAGATGACGGAAAGGCGGAATTATCTAAATGAGAGTAGAATATTTTTTAGCAAATGTGATTTTACAGATAAAGGGAGAGAGGATTCTAATGACATTTAGAGAAATTTGGCAGCAGCTATTCTGATATCAATTTCAGAAAGTTCAAGGCAGTGTGCAGCTGCAATTATGATGTGAATTTTAATGTAAAAAGATTGCATGTCTCTCTATTCAGAAGACCAATTCAAACTTAAATAACATGTTAAAACCAGGGAATTGAAGGAAATTAAGCCCATAAAGATGAAACACATTTAAATAATATTCCAGTGCTTCTAGGAACGATGCAGAGTTTCGGGAAAACAGTCTATCTTGGGGGATGCTTTTTTGCAGAGGAAGGACTTCAGTATTCAGTGTGGGTAGTTGCTTTCTGATGCAGGTTCATGTGCAGCCCTATTGAAAAGAGCGGCCCGCTCTTCCTATAAACAAACAGCCTTTTTTGTAGGCTGGCCAAACGGCCTTCAGACCTGTCTCCCAGGTGCCTTTGATGCACTGTCTCTGTTTTGGACAGGGAGTCATGTACGGTAGCAGCAGCACAGCTCAGCCGACCCAGAGTGGAAGCTGCAGTCAGCAGGGGATCCTAAATAACCCGAGAGGGGAGCTGGCAGACATTTGGTCGGGCTCAGCACAGCAGGACGCAAGCTCTTTACCTGAAGGTCGTCGGTTCATTCATTTGTGGTACCTTCGAGCACTGTGCTCACCTTAGATCACCAAACAAGCACACTGAGCTAAAACATGTTTTGAATTGGCATGTAATCAAAATCAGAATCAGAACTGAGTTTATTGCTAAGTACATTCACACATGCAAGGAATTTGTTTTGGTGGTTGGTGCCAGACTTCGAGAGATGAGGTGGTTAATATAAAAATATATATACAGTTGAAACCAAAAGTTTACATACACTGTATAAAAAGACATAACTTTTTTTTTCTTACTGTCTGATATTAAATCATACAAAACCCATTCAGTTTTAGGCCCGTTAGGATTCCCAAAGTAATTTCTATTTGCTAAATGTCAAAATAATGTGTGAGAGAATTTTTTAGAGATTTTTTTTATTACTTTCTTCAAAGTCAAAAGTTTACATACACTAAGGTTACTATGCCTTCAAACTATTTGGGAAAGCCCAGATGATGATGTCATGGCTTTGGAAGCGTCTGACACCACTTGAGTTGATTGGAGGCACACCTGTGGATGTATTAAAGGCATACCTCAACACGCTGCTTCCTTTAGTGACACCATGGGAAAGTCTAAAGAAATCAGCCAAGACATCAAGAAGAGAATTGTGGACCTCCACAAGACTCAAACACAAGGTTCGTCCTTGGGAGCGATTTCCAGATGCTTGAAGGTGCCACATTCATCTGTTCAAACAAATATATGCAAGTACAAACAACATGGGAATGACGAGCCATCATACCGTTCAGGAAGGAGACGGTTCCTGAGTTCAAGAGATGAACGTGTTTTGGTGAGGAATGTGCATATCAATCCCAGAACAAAAGCAAAAGACCTTGTGAAGATGCTGGCTGAAGCTAGTAAGAGTGTATCACTATCCACAGTGAAACAAATCCTGTACTGACATGCGCTGAAAGGCTACTCAGCGAGGAAAAAGCCATTACTCTAAAAGCGACATAAAAAAGCCAGATTACACTTTGCAAATACACACAGGGACAAAGACCCTAATTTCTGGAGACATGTCCTGTGGTCTGACGAAACAAAAATTGAACCGTTTGGCCATAATGACCATCGTCATATTTGGAGGAAAAAGGGGGAAGCCTTCAAGCCTGAGAACACCATCTCAACTGTGAAGTACGGAGGGGGCAGCATCATGGTGTGGGGGTGTTTTACTGCAGGAGGGACTGGTGCATTTCACAAAATAGATGGCATCATGAAGAAAGAACAGTATGTTGAAATATTGAAGCAGCATCTCAAGACATCAGCCAGGAAGTTAAAGCTTGGGCACAAATGGGTCTTCCAAATGGACAATGACCCTAAGCATACTGCAAAATTGGTTACATAGTGGCTTAAGGACAACAAAGTCAATGTTTTGGAGTGGCCATCACAAAGCCCTGATCTCAATCCCATAGAAAATTTGTGGTCAGAGCTGAAAAGATCTGTGAGAGCAAGGTGGCCTACAAACCAGACTCAATTACACCAGTTCTGTCAGGAGGAATGGGCCAAAATTCCATTAAACTGTTGTGAGAAGCTTGTGGAAGGATAGCCAAAGTGTTTGCGTAAAGTCATTCAGTTTAAAGGCAATTCTACCAAATACTAAGCAAATGTACTGTATGTAAACTTTTGACTTTGAAGAAAGTAATAAAACAATCTCTAAAAAATTCTCTCACACATTATTTTGACATTTAGCAAATAGAAATTATTTTGGGAATCCGAATGGGCCTAAAACTGAAAGGGTTTTGTATGATTGAATAACAGACAGGAAGAAAAAAAAGTTATATGTCTTTTTATACAGTGTATGTAAATTTTTGGTTTCAACTGTGCATAGAGTTTGTACAGGTAGTAATATAAATAGTCAGTGAATATGGAATATGATACAGACAGTGGAAATATATACATATTTAAGAGAGTGCATGCTTGTGCTAGGATGGGGAAATAGTATTTGTTCCTGGCCTTATTGATGTAAGCCGAGTGTCTGGATGTAGATGCATGGCTGGAGGTCAAACAGAGAGGCCAAGGACCTGTGTGGAGCTGACATACCACTGAGGAGAACATAGCACATGGCTCAATCATGTCAGAACCCTAGTTCCTTGTTTGAAACAGCCCTCAATAGCCCTTCATAAAACTGGCAGTTTTCCATGGGGTATCTGCCTGAAAAAAGCAGTGTTATTAATTTTAGCCCGGCTGAGGAACATCACCGCACACCGCCCAAAATGGAGCTCCAAAGCACCCACTACTTATCATAAGCAGCAAGAAGCATGGCGAGCCAATCACGTCTGCCCGATCATGACCCAACGCTTTCCATAATCAGCAAAAAGCATGGCGAGCCAATCACGTCTGCCCGATCATGACCCACTGCTTTCCATAGGCAGCAAGAAGCACAGCGAGCCAATCACGTCTGCCCGAATATGACCCACTGCTTACCCTAAGCAGCAAGAAGCACGGCCGAGCCAATCATGTCTGCTCGATCATGACCCACTATTTATTATAAGCAGCAAGAAGCATGGCCTAGCCAATCACGTCTACCCGATCATGACCAACACTCACTTGATGTGTGTGTCTCATAAAAGCATTAGGGTTGTAAATACACAGGCCTCGCTTTGGCTCTCAATGAAGCATTATTTAGTTATGAAAAATAAAAAATACCCACCATATGCCTGGAAAGCAGTGTGCTTCATAAGCATGTCATGTTTCTGCCATAATACACAGACATGTGTAAGGTTCTGATCAGTGGAAGTGCTATTTGGCTGTTTATTTCATGAAAATGAGGAGAGACAAATGTAATTTTTTCAATGTGCATTTCCTCTCATCTCCTCTGAGGACAGCTTTCCTGTTTGAGTGGCCTGACTCACTCCCAGACCATCTCCTGGCTGATATCATCCCCCCTCCCCCCAGAAGATTCAGGACATGGGGTACACACTGAGAGTCACGAGGCCTCACCAAGACCCCAACCCGGGCCACAATGGACGAGTTTAGGCTGCTTAACTGGCCCTCTGCCACCAGCTGCAACCGGATGCTCGGCTTTTCTCATTTCACAGCATGTTCAGTCAGACACACTTTCCCACACCTTACTTGAGCACCAAGTAAGTCCTACAAGATGAAATATGAGGGTCTGATCTGATTTCTAAGTATTATTTTGTAGAGGTAATTTGGTAATTCGGCAACCTCATTGCTATCCATCTGAGCCCAGTGGTCCCACCTGACACAGCACACAGAGAAATTCTGTCATAATAACCAAGCTAATTATCACGTCCTTTAACTATTGTCATTAATAAACCGGCTGTGATTTAGGGTGATGTGCAGGAAACCCAGAACACAGCTCTGACACAGCTCTGACACACCTCTGAAGACCTGCTCCTGAAGTGTCCGCTCTGCCCCTGGCTCCGATACCCCAGCAGCTGTATATCGGTACCTTGCCCGTTTTAAATGGGAATGCTCGTTATATTAATTATCCAAATTACACAGCAATCTTGCCGGGAAGTGCAACAACCAGTGACATAAAGCATAATAAATATAAAGCATAGGCGAAAGCCCTGGAGGCTGACTGGAGGAACGTCACAGGTGTCACAGAAGATGCCGTGAGTATTAGATGACTGTTATCATCTTCACAGCACACCTGAACCAAAGCAAGGCAGCTCAGCATGGGCTGGCCAGTTGGGGAGCCACCCCTCCGAAATGCAGAAAGCCTGGGGGCAAGAGGGCGAGGCTGACCCATCGGAAATGCTGGGAGCCTGGGGGCGAGAGGGCGAGGCTGACCCCTCGGAAATGCTGGGAGCCTCGGGGCGAGAGGACGAGGCTGACCCCTCAGAAATGCTGGGAGCCTGGGGGCGAGAGGGCGAGGCTGACCCGTCGGAAATACGGGAAGCATGGCTTCCCTGGTGGTGGTTCACTCTCTGATCATCAACATCGGCATGGCAACCTCGAGAACTAATGGCCTGTAGTGCTACATCAAGTGAAGGACCTTCATTTGGTGTCTGAGAACGATACTTTCCCCAGACTTCAATGAACACACCCCCCTCCACTTTCATGCTAATAATACGTAGATAATGCTGTCCACAGAAAACTCTAGGTGGGGTTTTTAGATAACATTTGAAATCGCCCACAGCATAGAAGGCTAAAATAGTATAAGAGCTATACTACTACAATTTCATCAGAACAGAAAACACATCACACTCCAATGAACAGAACTGTGTGTACTTTGGGGAGGGGAGGGATGTAATGTTATTCTGCTATGCTGTAATGAAATATTCTGTAGGATACCAGAGGTGGTAAACAGATTCACATTACCATTACAAAAAACATTTTTCACACAGCTATTAAGCTCAATGAACTACTCAAGCATGCAGAACAGCAGCATATTCTAAAAGTCAGCAGTAAAGTATGATTAAAGAGGTCTTTTTCATTTTCAGAAAAACAATAATAATTGCTAGTCTTTGTTGATGTTGCAGTTAAAGGCTCTGACTTGCCTTTGAATTAGCCGAGCATTTGGCAAGCTTGTCACTGATATGACTGGTAAGAGGTCTAAACAAAATACATGTGTAACAGGACACAGATTCATGAAAATTTCATTAATATGAAAACACACATCCTTTTGAGATAATCAAGTAGAGTGTATTATTTGGTTAAGAAAAACAGATACTCCATTACATTAATACATTACAGCAAATACAAATACAGAAACTGAAAGCGAACATTTTAGCCTGGCCAAAGAAACCGAAACCACACTCACGCATCACCATATTTATATCTGAATAATGATAAATACTGAAAATTGAATGGTGTGTTGAATCACTGGCACCACGTTCTAGTGGACAGGTGATGGGGGAGGGAGAGTCACTGGTGTCACCTGCCAACCATGGTGCTTCTGCAGCATGAGACTGAGAGTGCTGAAGATACTGTTTTACAACGAGCAAGACAGACGCTGCCTAATTACGTGCAAGCAGAGAGAGAGAGGTCTGTAGAAAGAGAGGTCTGTATTAGCTTAAGACTGATAATAATCAGAGAACCATCTGAGATCCGATGTATAGCACCTTGATGTCAAGCAGAGCAGAAAAGCAGAAATGTCTGGCCATTCATTTCATACCTTATAGATACAGAGCTGTGCTGTGCTTGTAATCTCTGTTATTAACCGCTCTTTCATTTTAATTAATAATCCCCATCCCAGTCTTATAAGATGCCTAGAAATAAAGATCAGCGTTGCAAGACACAGAAGATATGCACACCCCCCAAAAAATTGAATTCCATTTGCCAATTAAGCAGCACAAATGAAGATATGTGTAATGTAAAAATCCGATGACTTTCCCGCTGATGATTAAACCGACACGGCCTTGGAAATTAAGGCACATGATCTGACGTCAGCCTGACCAACACCACAATCAAATCAATAAAGTGAAATTAAGTGGTGTGTGTGTGTGCGTATGTGTATTATATTCCCATGGAATCAAAGCTTTAAAAAGAAACAGACTTTCCATCATGCATCATATGGATGCTTTGAAGCAGACAGATGTACCAAAGGTATTTCTCCAGTCCCACAGAGCGCTATCTGCCACAATGACCTCAACTTAAATTCATGAGCACCTGGAGTGCTGTGAACATAGCGATACAGATATGAACTCCTCCGATCACTAGGGCTGTAATGAACATCCGGACTCTCAGAACCATGCCCATAAATCAGGAACAGTTGAGCAATTCTATAGTGATAATCCATCTTAAGTGCCCTGTATCAGTGGATCAAGGACAGTCGTGTCATTTAACCTCATCTGGAGTTTGATGGCGAGTCTTGGTTGGCAAATCTGCCTCACAAAATATTACAGGGTTCACAAAATGAATGCACTGTTTGACCCTATTCTTTATTCCGGATTTTCACAAAACATTTTTTTTAAACATTATCTTGTTCTTATCCCAAATATGTAGCGTATGGGAATGAAAGAAAACAATATGAATGTCTGCAAGTTTGTATTTTAGGCCTTTTTTTTTTTTTACACAGAATTACTATAGAACACAGTAACATAATTCACAAAGATTTCTCCTACAGCACTCCAGACCAACCTACTTGGCTAGCTAGTGTTCACATTTTTTTTATTTAAATAAAACCTGCCAAAGTATAATTAATCTGTTTAAGAAATGATAAAGTATTACTTATGATTTCAGTAATAAGACTTCAAACACATATGTTCTGTATGCCTGATGCTTATAATTTTGTACCAGAAATGATTTTTACCAGCCTTGTTTTATTTTTAAGCAGCTATTATTGTAGCAAGCTGTCTTGTTGCAGAGCTAATTTGGTGCACAGCTAACTAGTTTTGTGTATTCTGAATAACATCATCAATTGCTCAAAAACGGTATCTCCTCAAAAGGCATTTCTGCTGTCAAATATAATGAGCAAATCATAAACATATTAAATGAAGAGAAATAATATTACCTATATTCTGATATTACAAATTTGATCGGTTGGAAATTTTGAAAATGTCCAAATAATAAAGGGTTAATTACAATATTACAAGTTTCACTTTCTTTACGTACTACAAAGCAATTTGTGTATTACTGTATTCTATTATAATACAGTTCGTCTTGCCCGGGGCCAAGTGATACCTATTGGAGATATAAACGGCTCGTAATCTGCCATCTGCTCAGGATATCAGGTTACAGTCTGGTACATTAACTGCAGAAGTGACAACAGCCACCGTTCACTTTTAGCTTCCCATTGACCTCTAACCCATTCATCTTCGGAGAGACCATTCAGACTGAACCTGACTGTGAGCCAGGCGTCTGCGGGAAGTGTGGCCCCCCAGCACAAACAGCCTGCACCGGTGCGTTCATCTGGAATGGATACAGATGACTGATCATTTTATTTTGGTCCTGGAGGTATAAAGCACAGAGAAAATACATTCTGTCTCAATGGCTTCGGTCCTTTCACACTATAAACGCAGTCATAATCAATCAGGTGAAAATGAGAGGCGTGCATATGGAAAGCTGACGGAGTGCTTGCTATGAACCAATATTTAATGGAAAGGGGCACAAAAATCAACAAGTGCAAATATATCCCCAGCTAGCAAGGGACATGGCTACTTAAGAGTATGTGGATGTTTGAGGGGGCGAGGCTGCTGAAAGGGGCGTGGCTGTTTAAAGGGGCATGGCTACTTAAGGAAATGTGGCTTATTGAGGGGGCGCAGCTGCTGAAAGGGGCGTGGCTGTTTAAGGGGGCATGGCTACTTAAGGAAATGTGGCTTATTGAGGGGGCGTGGCTGCTGAAAGGGGTGTGGCTGTTTACGGGGGCATGGCTACTTGAGGGAGCCTGGAGGAGGAGCTGAGGGCATCCAGGGGTCAACCTGTCACTGAGATGCAAACATATTTGCAGAGAAATGAGGCACTGGCAACAATCGAAGTGATTTTTTTTTTTATATGAAATTCATTCTGTGCAGGGGAAAAAAATAGAGCAAGAAAAATGTCCTTCTGATGTTGTGCAAATGCCATTTCATGTCACCCCATTTGTCTGAATACAATTGGAAGGCTTTTAGATAGGTAGATAGGTTTTTATCCTCCGTGCAATACATCTATCGGTGCAGGGAATATCCTATCCGCTAGGTGTGGGGGGTGCGGGGCTTCCAAAGGATTCCTCCCTGGCCCATAAAACAGGAACATTTGAGCAATTCTATAGTGATAATCCATCTTAAGTGCCCTGTATCAATGGATCAAGGACAGCCGTGTCATTTAAAGTTATCTGGAGTTTGATGGCGAGTCTTGGTTGGCAAATTGGGGGGGGGGGGGGGGGGGGTGGTCATTGTTAAACGACTTTAGGGTGCCCCCTGGGTTTGCAGTGGGTGTGATGAATGAAGGCATGCCTTGACAAATGTTTTTTCGTTGTTAAACTGCCGCCAAGAAGGTGCTTTTAACAAACAGGTTTTATATACAAAAAATCCATTTCACGTTAGCAAGTTGTAGGTAATAAATTTGTTTCGATTGCACACAACAGTACCCAGGGTAATAGTCAGACCAAAGGGCTCCTGACACAACAGTACCCAGGGTAATAGTCAGACCAAAGGCTTCCTGGCATGACAGTACCCAGAGTAACAGTCAGACCAAAGGCCTCCTGACAAGACAGTGCCCAGGGTAACAGTCGGACCAAAGGCTTCCTGACACGACAGTGCCCAGGGTAACAGTCAGACAAAAGGCCTCCTGACACGACAGTACCCAGGGTAATAGTCAGACCAAAGGCCTCCTGACACGACAGTACCCAGGGTAACAGTCGGACCAAAGGCTTCCTGACACGACAGTGCCCAGGGTAACAGTCAGACAAAAGGCCTCCTGACACGACAGTACCCAGGGTAATAGTCAGACCAAAGGCCTCCTGACACGACAGTACCCAGGGTAA
>JABFEA020000001.1:941259-955059 GCA_019775915.2 Cyphomyrus plagiostoma | reverse complement strand
AAAAGGCCTCCTGACACGACAGTACCCAGGGTAATAGTCAGACCAAAGGCCTCCTGACACGACAGTACCCAGGGTAATAGTCAGACCAAAGGCCTCCTGACACGATAGCGCCCAGGGTAACTATCAGACCAAAGGCCTCCTGACAGGGCAGTACCCAGGGTAACAGTCGGACCAAAGGCCTCCTGACACGACAGTGCCCAGGGTAACAGTCGGACCAAAGGCCTCCTGACACGATAGCGCCCAGGGTAACTATCAGACCAAAGGCTTCCTGGCATGACAGTGCCCAGGGTAACAGTCAGACCAAAGGCCTCCTGACACGACAGTACCCAGGGTAACAGTCAGACTAAAGGCTTCCTGGCATGACAGTGCCCAGGGTAACAGTCGGACAAAAGGCCTCCTGACATGACAGTACCCAGGGTAACAGTCAGACCAAAGGCCTCCTGACATGACAGTACCCAGGGTAACAGTCAGACCAACTGCCTCCTGATGAAAAGTAGAGATGGGCGATCCACGTTTTTTCAGTTCCGATCTGATTCCAATACACAACTGCTGATACCGATATAGATTCCGATACAAGAGCTCTTTTTATTTTGTTATAATTTATATACAATTTTAAGCTATTAAATACAGATGGAAAAATGTATGACAGAAATATTTAATTAGGCTACTACAAACATACATGACGTAATGTTCCACCTCGTTTGTTTTAAGCGTTTTTGAGGCATTTGCAGTTCAATATGAATATCTTCAAAGCAAATATACACAAGTGGCGGATTCTTAAAATGTAAAGTTTTTCTCCCATTGCTGACAGCGCATTTACACTATTGCTGCGATGGCATCCCCTCTTGTATCACAAGCTGCAGCGAGTTTGCAAAACAGTCCAATTAAATTAGCGACTCCCAAATCATCCATTGCTTTGTTTTGTCTCGCAGTTGCGTGTGCTTTGTTAAATGGGATTGTCCATTAAACGCTATTCCCACCTCAAAACTTTATTTTACATAGATTGCAAAGCGCTGTGCTTCTGGTTTCTGTTAAAAGCATTAAAATACTCCCAGATCGTCACGTCTTATCTTACATTCCTCGTGTGAAGGAAATGCGCATGACGTCAGAGCAAGCGGAAGTCACTCTGAAAAAAACACATGTAAAATGGGAAAGAGCTGTCGCGTGATTGATTGCCGAAAACTAAATAAGTATAAGACGTGGAATGTCAGTATCGGTGCATCTCTAATAAAAAGCTTCCCCCCCCCCCCCATTAGGCAAGAACAAACGTATGTGTCCAAGCGCTCAACGAAAACCCCCTAATGTGAGCAGGGCCCAAATAATAAAATGAGAACTGCTATTACATCACATAAGAATAATCCAGAATTTCCCCATTAGGTGATCAGGAGTCAGGATAATTTTTTTTACTGTCATGTTTCCATTTACAAACTTTTGCCACTTTTTAAACAGATTCAAGGCTCGCAGTCTAATCAGCACAGTGAGAGCTGTTTTACTTCCATAATGCCTGACTGTCACCACACTGAAATATGTAGGACTGTGCAGTAACGTCCTGGCTTGCAGTCTCTTACTGGAAGCCTGTGTACCTCCCTCTGATTCTCTTCATGTAATGTCTCCTTGTGTCAGGAAATCTTGGAATGAGGATTTGATTGGCCAAGACTTTTGTTTCAACCAACCACTTGAGTACTCTGTGACTGTGATTCTTTACACTCAAATTGCTGAAACCTATTTTGATCTGGATTTTTACTTTCTGGACCTGAAATGTCCACCTTTGTTTTAAATCTATGTGCCCCATGGACGTTCCTCCATTTTCCAAACTCTTACAAAGTCTGACGTGATCTGGGAATATAAACTCCACAAGCTCATCGGTCTGCCCAAAACTTCCGTGGAAAGATCATTTCAAAATGAATTAATGAAATGTGGGCAGAAAGACAATGAGGGACAGTTTAATGAAGGGTTGCAGTCCACCAAGTGATGAGATGATGAGACGTTTGATCATTTACAGCCATAAAAAAGCATGGGCAGTTTAAACCGCGCTGCCCCCGAGGCCCCCAGTACTGTCCTGCATTTGCACAGAACTCAGAACAAACTGTACAGGTGAAACACATAATTCCCTAAGTGACGATCATATAATCTGTAGTACAGGAGACTTATTTTGAAACCCTGTTGTGAAAGCCCCCAAGGTACAATGATAAAGGGAGCTGATTAGAGACATGGGACAGACACACAGTCTTTATGATGTTTGTGATTTCGATTTAGACTAAATGACAATGTAGCAAGCAATGAGCAATACTAAGATCTGAAGTTTTTAAGTAAATAGTATGACTGTAGCTTTCATTTGATAAATTTACTTGACAAAAAAGCTCCAACGACATGAAGCCATAATACAAGAAAGGTGCCACTGCAACAAGAAATCATGGAGAGGGTCTAATAGAGAAACCTTGGGTAAGAGCGACACAATCAGGCCTGGACCATGACTGTGGTGCTGAATATCCTTTAATGAAGACAGCTAGTGAGCTTTAAACGGGGGCGCTTCACTAACAAGAGAACAATAAGCCATAATACGCACATTCATTTCATCAGCTCTGCAATTTCATAAAGTTCTTGGCGAGACAGAGCAGCTGACGGCACTGCTAATCACTGGCGAACACACAGAGCCACACTGCAAGCAAACCAACTAAGAGCAATTACTAGCTTTTCAAAAGCGCTTTGTTTTTCCTTAATTGCATGCTCATTGTACTTTAATAACATTTTCTCATGGGCAATTAAATACGTCAGAAAAAGTACAGTATGTTTTTTTTGCTCCTCCATTGTAGTAATTAAATAACAATAGCTCCACAATGGAATTAAATCACTCCTGCAGATCTGAAAGGTCTAATAAAAAAAGTTTGTTCTCTTCAGATTCTTGTTTTGAAAGTTCCACCTACACAACAGAGCCCAGCGGGCGACGCTAGAGATGGGTAGGTGGGGGAGGGTCATGAGACACACCTGGCATCAAAGGTACATGGTCTTGCGGCAGGACAAGATAATGAAGTCATAAGAGAAAATGCAAAGATGTTCGACTAGGTGTTTAGACTACTGCCATGGGGGCTGCCAAACTGGAAACAGTGTGACATTTGGTCACAAGCTGACGCACAAAGAAAACATCAACAAAATGTCAGCAAAATTTCTTAATTATCTAGACTGGTGGGGAACAGCCCCCCCCCCCCCCCATCTCTTAGCCTTTTGAGGGAGAGTATTTCAGTCTAATAGATTAAGGGCTTAATTCCCTGAGCAGAACATTTTTATGTATTCATGGGCTGCTGTTCTTTGACCTATTAAACATGTGAATTTTAAGATGCACTTTAACCAAGTGCATTATCAGCCAATCAGCGGCTATTTGTACATTTCTGACCTTTACAGCTGACAATGCAGACAGGAAATGCCAGGCCTTCAAAATAAAGCAATTTAAGCGGTACGGGCAGGTCGTCTATACATCGGTGGCTCCGTCAGGGGCATCGCTCTTCCGGGGCGGCCTGGCTCAGAGCTCTACTACTGGCCAACATGCATAATCGAGTGCTTGTAAAGCAAATCCAAGACACATCAATAACTAGCCCTGACTGGAAACATCAAGAGACCACCTGCATTAATATTCCCCCCTGGAATGCCAATAGCACTCCAGTAGCCGTTGAGGCGAAAATGCCCCCCTCCGAATCTCCGGCTCTCAGAGCGGCCTCTCATCGTCTTAATCCCCAAATCTGGATCTCATGTGAGCTCTTCTCATCGATCCCCAGACTGCATCCAACAGCGTCTTACACACAAGTACTCACTGTGCCGGCACACAGCTGTCCTGCCACGGCAGGTCACAGAAGGTGCAGTAAGGGTTGGCCCTGGCAAATGCTTCCTGGCAGGGCTACGCAGAAACTTCTCCATGGACTCTGCTGGCTCAGTAAATACCTCGATAAAATTCGATTGGTTTGCGTTTTCCTAAGTTGGTGATCAAAAAGGGGCACTCAGGTCCTTAGAAGGTAGGCACTTTCAACAATTTGGGCAAAAGGGGCAGGTGCTCAGGCTCTCCCAGCTATACCCCCCCCCCTTTCCTGCCCCCCAGATCACCCTGCCACCATTACAGCTGTCCTTCGAGACCATTTACCTGTACTGTGAGGGAGGCTCCCTATAATCCGGGTGCTCAATTTAGCAGTTAGCTAACCAGCTGGCCTCCACCTGATGCAGCCATCAATGGAACCGATCTGCTGTGTCCAGTGTGGCTGTCAGATGTAATTACTCAGAGTACCTCTGCCCATTTTTCTCTACAGTGCCCTCGTGTTCCTCTTTGAAGGTTAAAGCCAACGGGGGACCAAATTACTGTCCGTTAAGGGGATGCAGTCGCTTTTAAATAAAGCTCACTGTCATGAAGTGTGATTCTCACACTTCACCAGAACTCACACCATTTTTGATGCAGTGACAGAAAAATAACGGCAGGTAAGTATGGGCAGGGGGGGCCAAGGAGGCTCCACACTCTGAGGTAAGTCAATCTCTACAAGGTTCCACGAAGTCATAGAGGTCAAAACACAGTCTGTGTCTAAGACTGGACGACAAATTCAGCAAAGGAGCTCCACGTCAGAGTAGGAGGATTAATTGCTGCTTACATTCCAGATGATCTGTAATGTAATTTCTTGGGGGCCTCATTTGTCTCTGCCAGCCCACTGTTGAGTCACCTGCACATGGTCAGATGAGCCAGCCAATCAGCAACAAGCTAGCTGTGCTCTTCAGGCCGGTGAAGCCCAGCTGGACCGGTACCTGACACGGTATGGGGCCAGGCTAGGACGGTATAACAGAACCTTCTGGGACAAGTCCGTGTGGGGTTTTGTAGCCAAAGATGTGTCAGCATCTGCAGCTCAGGTTGGCATATTGGGCAGAACACAAAGCCACAGAGGCCCCCAAAGCACGAAGGAAAATAAGGGAAGAGGAAATAGGAAGAAGAAGCACATCTGCAGCAGCCTGACAGGAAATCTTTACTCAGAGCATATTATGGGAAACCTTGCTTCTGTGAAATGCCGACCTCAGGCCAGAGAGCATGAGAGCAATCGGCTCGAGAGGTGCACTTCCACTCGAGTCTTTGATCAAAAGCCGATGCATATTAATCTGGCCGCAGAAGCTCTGCCCTGCTTAATTGCATGAATTAAAGTGCTTTTCAAAACAAGGGGTAACAACCACGTAGTTTGGCTGTGAGTAGCCTGCCTCTTGAAAGCAGAAATAAAAATAGCACAAGAAGCAAAGACCATCCTTCCCATTTTCACTAATTATCCAATCCTGTTCTGAAATCCACATCTTTGGTTTCCATAGTGATTCTTAAATAATGAGGGGTTTAGCGGGATTTTGCCAAACAGATTCTTCAGGTCATATCAAGTCAAATTGTTTCTTGTTCAACATGTTAGCAGAGTCCCATTGTCATCCCAACCAGATTTCATTAAACAACTTATTCTCAGCGAGTCTCAGGCCTTCCTTTGGCTAATTCATAACCACTTAATCAGTTATAAAATGGTCGTCCTTGATTTCAGGCCTTTTAAACAATCCTTAAGGTAATTAATCATATTGTCAGCAGAAACCCTGGAGGAGAGCTTGTAAATCATGAGGGAAGCTAACAGTCCCAATATATGGGTCCCGCTTGGGAGCAACTGGAAATCCACCTTGCGGCTGGTCCCCTGTGCACTGACCAATCAGGGAGAGACTGGAGCGGTAAGGTGAGATCTAGTCACACACAGGCCGCCAGGTAGCACTCTGCATCTGGACAGTGCCTACTTCCTGCCTTACATAGCTGGGCACAGACTGGAAAAGAACAGGGTCTCTCTAAAAAGTGTAATCTCACCATACCAACAAACATGACTTGCCACTTAAAATACCCATGAGAAATTACACCAATTGCCATTTTGGAAATTAATTCAGTGACCTACAGTAATGTGAAATTCATTTGCACTGTATACAGTACCCCGGGGGCTAGGCTTCGTTTCCCCATCCCATATTTTATTTTTCCCACTCCAGAGCAACATTGAATGCCTTAAATTTCAAAATAGGCACATCAAATGGCACATTTCTGCAAGGCAGAACAAGAAATTAGCTGAAAGATGGCGGTTTACAGGATGACAGACTTATCAATAAACGTCTGCTGCTCTGTTTGAGATGACGGTAATGGATGAGTTAGAAAGTAAACTGCATCTGGAATTCATGGTTAGCTTTTTACCTGTACATTCAACTGTTTTTATTAGGTAACAGTCCTACAGGCAGAAACGTCTGCCAATACAGGTAAAGCGTTTGCTGGAGAAGCACAGTCAGCCCCAGGAAAGCCACCCAGGAATCGGTCCTGCCTGGTTCTTGAACACGAGTCCACGTACCAACCTGGTGCTACATCTGATGGGTATTTAGGCCACAGATGGACCCTCAGAATGTCCTCATTTAATGCTGGGGCAGGGAGAAACTACATTTTCAACTAAACCTCAGAGCATTAATTTAAATTATACTGACAGACCTTCCTGCAATTAGTCTTTATGTACTTATTCTTCAAAAAGGATTTTGAGTAAACCTCCTTGAACATATAATGTCATGCAATGAATATGCTCTTAATAAACTGTGCATCTGATGCATGTTAAAAATCAGAGTTGAAGCAAAGTATGATAAAATGGCACTGAATTGGTGCCAAATTGGCTTCTGCCAAAATAAAAGCATGTAGGGAAAAAAAATCCAGTACAGCAGATTAGTCCAAACTGAGGGACAGCTGCCGTGAACACGACAGTGAAAACAGCACACACATTAACAATCAGCGGCAGAGTGAAAAGGCAGCATGAAGATCTGCAGTGTGAAGACAGATGAAGAAGCCTGATGTGACATCTCATACAGGACTAGAAATAAACAGGTGCTATGCACTGCAGGTAAACAGAGAAAGTGCCCGACAAAGGCTAAAGCGACAGGCAGGAGCTGAGATATTTACCCCAGAATGCTACTGTCATGAAAAATGAAAGGGGGGGGGGCACACTGGTCCCTTTGCCGATAGAGAGGTTGAGAATAAAGTGAACAGTTGGCAGGCTGACAGTCTATCGGTGGTAGGGGAGTATTCACACAATGTTTAATACTAGCGCACTATTCAAATAGTCAAGATGTTTCTCCCTTACTTCTGTCCTCCATCTGTGCCAAATGAAAATTAGCTGTGCTCTCCAGGCCTATTAGAAGCCCAGGGTGCTAAACCAGCATCGAGGTAGAGTGTGAAGATCCGAAGGGACATTTCCTCACGTCTCTAAAACTTCTGCAGATCTAACACTGGTTTTTATAAACAGCTTACCTCCCAGTAAGCCTGTAAACTCGGTGCAGTACAACACAAACAGGACACTGGGAAGACTAAACATGCACCTGGCAAAACAGTGGGCAGTCCAACGAGGGACAAAGCCATGACTTTGACTCTTCTGTGGTTGTCTACAAACGTGAATGATGTCAAACAGGATTTCAGGGCATTTATCCAAAATCCAATCATACACACAGCACAAGAAAATACAGCATTTTTTTAAAGCACAAATGTTTTTAAAAAATAACCACAACATGATACACCCCAGACCAATACAACACATTTAGGTCCAAACGCAATATTACTGGGAGAGAAAATTTAATTCCATTATAGCCCCATTTACCTAACATGCTTTTAATGAACATTTTCAATTAGTGGAATGCAAATTAAAAAAAACATCATTTATTATCCAACAGGTGTGATAATGTTGATTCCAGGTGAACATGTAGACGGCTGAAGAAGATCCAGTCTTTTGTTTTCAGTAAAAATAGCATAGCTTTGCTATATTCAAGTTCCAAGAAAAAACAGTGACATGTGACCTCCACAAGATGTATAATTGGTCCGAGCATTTTGTGTGATCTGGCCAGGAGGAGGCCAGCACACCTGCTTCAGTAAAGAAACAGCTGCAGAAGCAGCTCCGCCTGGAAAGGACAGCCCTGACACATTATTAACGTTAATCGTTTGCTTAGCAAACACTTGCTTCCCAAGTGACCCACACTGTAAACCATTTTACAGTTGGGTGTTTACTGAAGCAATCCAGGTCACAGAGCATCCTTAGGTGACAAACACAAGACTGTGAAAATGCGCACACACTCACAGGGTCCTCTCTAAACCGCCGGATGGCGTGGCCTTCACATGTGGTCAATGGCCTGAGGCCCTGTTTCACCTCCCTGCCTTACAGAGAGGGGCACTCAAGGGGGGACACTGGAAATCACAATGGGGGATAGGGGTGATTTAGAATTATGTCTGTATTTTTCCCATGACAGCTCCCAGGTCTCCATGAGGTTGGGTACAACAGTTATGGGGCCATCTGCAGGTTTGCTGGCCAATATATACACAATAGTTGGTGCTGTCGCTATATTTGCCCACTGTGAGCTCAACTCCGCACAGGGACTCAGACAAAAAGCAGGAACAGGCAAGATCACACATTTTCCTCATACCATTTGTGATTAAAATTACTTTAATGTTTTTTAATGGAGGCCCTGCAGAAGAATCTGCAGAAATGAAGAAGAGCTATAAGATGTCTCTTGGGATACTAGCTGGCTCGGAAAGTTATCATTTCATCATCATTTTATCAACATATAATCATCCTCATAGTGCAAAATGACTGCCTCCCATCAGGGAGCCATATTCGCGCCAGTTCAAGACAGCATGCGAAAGGTAAAAGGAAGTCTCAGGACATGATGGATGTACATATGTGACATGTCTGTAAGGAGGGGGTGCCAGGCTGGCCCATCCTGGTCCTCCTTCCAGAGCAGACAGCTCTGTGGACACCTTTTGCCTTATCAAATGGCCTGTCTCGGTTAATTAGAAGACGGGCACCGTGACTGGCACAGCATTTATCAATGGCGAATGTCCAGACAGAACAAAGAGACAAGGAAAAAATTCAAAGGCCTTAAAACACTGCCCAGAAAGACAGGAGATTCATGGAGAGTCACCTCCTTTCAAAGAACAGATCCTCCGAGGTTTACATCTTATACCAGCTCAGATGGTTTCACTGCCTTCAAAATGGACGGTTCACATGTGCTTGTTTCAATTCAACTTATTTCACGGTGGCCGCCTTTCCAACATGAACAATATATCCCAGCATTGAGAACCATCGAGCATTGAGATGAGAAGAAATGGGTGATTTTCTCACCAAACGATCATGGCAGGATGGAGTGCAGAGTGGTTTGCGGCTGACGGTTGCCGAAGATTAATGGAGCTGTGAAGCATTCTGCTCATTCGGATATGTCTACCAGGCGTCCCAGGCCGTCACACAGATTTTCATGAGAAAAGTTCCCAGAAATCAACTCCATACCAGCCTACTGGAGACCAGAGAACATGACAGGTTTTACAAGTAAATAATCAGCTGAGATTCAATTCCGTATGCAGTAGCTCATGTTAGAATCAACACCAAATAGCACCACAACAGAAGCCTCAGCTGACAGCTTTAACTAATTCCCATCTCACAGAGAATTCAATGAAGACTGAAAAGCAGGAATGAGCAAGGGGGACTCTTTTTCCATGGAGATACCAGCCCATGAGAACATTCCTGAAGAACTCCCTTGAAGGCAAGCAGCAGGTTAGATTAAATGGAACAAATAACACAGAAGGGAAAAAAAATATTACACATCACAACACAACATGATATGGACTGGAACGAAAATATCTCCTACAAGATCAATATCAGTGCGATTTTCCAGAAGAAAAAAAAGGTTCCCTCTTCATAGTACACTGAAGGTTCCTGTATATAGGGGCAGTGTAGGACCTCAAGATCAATACAGCCCCGATTCATTCAGAGAGAATGAAAAAGTTCGAAAAGATCTGCTCGCCAGATCTTCAGTATGGAAATGCAGTTTCAAATGAGCTCTGACGAAGTATTGGTGCACTGTGTATTCACTAGCAGTGTGTTCTGCACCATAAACCAGTACTGTGGGGTTATGTAACTACCACAAAAAGAGGTAGGGTCAACAGTATGAGCAGGCCAGGCCCTGTAAACCAGGCCTATTCTAATGAGGTTCCCATACTGCAGAGTATGCTTGTGCTTCAGCTCAGGCACATTTCCCCCCAAATCTACATCTCAGCCCTCAGCCGCGATCTGACGAGCGCGGGATCTGCAGTAATAGTGTGCGGATGTGTAGAAAGATCAGCCCCCGATCGCTCTCTATTACACCGTAACACATGACACTCTGTACTCAGCTCAAAATGAATAAAGACTGTATAATGTGACAGCTGAGGATGGGACAAAAGGCAGCTGGCTCTCGTGACGGTGACACAGGGGAAGAGGTTTGTGCTTCAGGATGTTACCTGTCAGCCAGGCAGAGTTGGTCCAGGACCGAGGCCAGAATTTAATTACCTTGACACGACAAAAAGGAGAGCGACTGCAGCTGACTGAAGGTGGGATCAGAAACGGAAAAGAAACAGCCAACTACTGCATCCTCTTTGCAGCTTCTTTATATTGTGCTTAGAGGGAAGAGACTCCCCTGGGTGAAATTTGTGTGTGCAGCATTTATGATGTGAGTTTATAGTCATTTCTGCCTACGACTTTCACACGTGTCTCAGGTAGGTCACTGGAGGCTCTGCCCAGCAGGAGGTGAACCTACATCAGCTCCTGACAGCTTTATACTCGTGATGTTCTCCCTGCTTCACTTCGGACAAAAGTGTCAGCTAAACAAACATAAATGAGAGAACCTGCGCTTGATGTATCCCTCTGTAAGAAGACAGCTGGCGGCAAGCTAGCCTAGTCCTCCCTACACTGGTAAAGGAAACATTCCCCATGTCTTCAGGTTCAAAGTTCAACACATAGATTTATGCAGGTCGGAATAAAGATAAATATTCCAACCTATAACACACACACAATTTCAATTACAGGAAGGGTGAAAAACAACCTTTCCACAATAGGGTTATTTGAAAAATAGGAAGGGGAAGCTAATACTATTTGGATCCGCCTGGGATCATTTCGCTGCCGTATCTGTAATCTGCATGGTTAAGCACATCCCTGCTGGTGAGAAATCATGCCACCATTCCAGGCCACCGCCTGTGGGGTTCGGTTAAGCCCTCCCATCAAATCCTTCCAGATATTCCTTCCATAGCACTCAGCATAACGAAGTGATCATTTGGGCCCAGATCCAATCAGCTGAAGTGTGTCTCGCCTCTCCCGGAATTATGACAGAACAGCACCACAACTGGGCAAAGGCAAACACATGCGCTGTACTATCTCTCAATTCGGGTCCACTTTTCAATCAACTTCAAACCGTTTAGTCTGTTCAGTCAACGTAGATTTTGTAAAACCAAGGAGCACAAGGTATTTTGCGAACGAGGCCCCGAACGACTGCCTAATCGGTACGCTTCCGCAGCAAGCATCATCATGCACTACTGAGTACTTACGTAAGTCTTTAAACACCAGCTTCCTTTCTGGCCACAATAGACTTAATTGTTTATATTAGTTGGGTTCTGTTCATAATTACATCCCAGTCAACTGCTTTGGGGTAGACTTATGTATGCGTAACACACACACACACACACACACACACACACACACCTGAAAATGTTCCACTGGCAACCCTTTCTCCATCACAGCAAAGGCCCCATTTCCTGGGGGGTTATTAGCCACTAGGGAAAGGAGCTCAGTCTAGCAGGTGCAAATTAAAGCTACAGGTGGGAGCTGCACCAGCACCTGGCCTGAAGCAAAAAGCAGGCCGAACTCCAGTGATGCTAGGTCCATTAGCAAGCTTAGTGGCGCCCCCCAGTCAACGGCAGAGGACACACAGGCATGGATTCATGCCCACCATGGTCCACACACACATTAGAAACTGCTGGTGAGCATATACTTTACAACTAACTTTAACACATTCAACCACACATAGGTTTACAAATGATATAAAAAACAGAATAAACGCACACACAGAACAGGAAAAGTCTGTTTGAAAGAAATTGATTTAAATGTCAAAATTTAATAAGTGACAGTGGTTTTCAGCAGGTCGATCAGTGGAATAAGTAAATGAACAGAAAGCCCGTCCAGACGGCTTCCTGCCTGCCATTGAGCGCATTAGACATATTGTTTCCAGCCATTGCAAGTGCAGAATAAATCTCTGGGCTAGTCTGGCAGTGTCAGAGTGGAGATATCATGCCTGGCATGGCCTAACACGTGCGCCAAGCGCAGCTCCTTATCCACATAATGCCTCGGACCGAAAGCCATGCAAAAAAAGTCATGTGATTCCTGCAGAGCTTGACCTAACTGCTCTGAGCACACACTCCGAAATTGGCTATTCACTGTGGACTGACTGAATCTCTCACAACATTGTGCGATCAGTTAAAATCTGTTACTGTCTTTTCCATTTCCTAGAAATCATTTTCAAGAGAGAAACAGCTAAAAGAGACTAACACATCTATTGCCAGATGCCTGTATCACCAAGCCGCATTCCCTGCTTGTCCCAGTACCTTGTCAGATTTAAGGTAGTCTGAGCTAAATGTAAGTGAATGAAGATAAAGTCCTTTTAAAATAGGGTACCTTAAATCCAACAAGTTACTATCCAAGCCAATCCTGCTTTGTGGTACAGATCCCCAGTCTCACCACACAAGGGGAAGCAGGCACATGTACCCAAACCAGCCCGAAAGCCAATCCAGCAAAAGCTATTTATTCTCCAGTGGGAGAGGTAAGGGTGGCCTATGGAGAAACACTTCGATGGCTAACATAAGTAGGGGTGCAATAATTCTACAAATCTACAGTCAAGTTTTAAGCCACGGTTCAAATCACCCCTCAGTTTTACATGGGGGGGGGTGATAAAAAAAAATCAATTTCTGGGTTTTATTAATCACCACCAATAATTTGGTTATTGTGCATTATTATGCATGGCGAGCTAATGATCACTCGATTATGATTGGACCAAAGCAGTCACATGACATGCTGTTGGAAGGCAACACAATGTGTAACATGTAAAAGTTACTAAATATTCAGGTGTCATAAATTTAAATAGAATAATAATTACATGATTTACATGTCATAGATTTAATTATGAAATGAAAAATGAGTTTGTAACATGGTATTGTGGGTCCGAGATCTCATTTACATTGGCTACCTGTGAAATACAGAGTAGTTCTAAAATATTGCTCTTTGTTGTTAAAGCACTCATTGTATTGGCCCCACAATACATTTCAGACCTATTAGTTCCGCATTCAGTCCCCCAGTCACATCCTCACCACAGCTCCTCTTGTTTCCTCACTCAAGGCTCAAAACCAGAGGTGACCAGGCTCTCTCTGTAGCTGCCCTTAGACTTTAGAACAGTCCACTTCCATCCTACATAAGATCCTGCTCTTCTATTGATGAGTTTAAATCTAAAGACCTGCCTATCTTCCCTTCCTGAGTTCAAGGTTCTCCCAGTGTTTTGTCAAGTCCACTGTTAAGTAACTAAATTTTTTTAATTACCCTCTTTTTTCTGTTGCTTATTGTTTTACATTTCCTTAATTAAAATTTTTATTTTCAATTTTTAATGTATTTTTATGTATTATATATTTCTTGTATACACATTTTCATTTTATTTTATATTTCATAGTTACTGTTAATTTCTATATTTTACCATCCATCCATCCATTCATTTTCCAAACCGCTTATCCTAATGGGTCGCGGGGGGTCCGGAGCCTATCCCAGAAGCAAGGAACAACCCTGGACGGGGGGCCAGCCCATCGCAGGGCACACTCACACACCAGTCACTGGCACATGCACACCTACGGGCAATTTGGCAACTCCAATCAGCCTCAGCATGTTTTTGGACTGTGGGGGGAAACCGGAG
>JABFEA020000001.1:894895-915962 GCA_019775915.2 Cyphomyrus plagiostoma | reverse complement strand
TGTGAAGCACGACTGCGGCGGGAAGCCTGACTGTGAAGCACGACTGCGGCGGGAAGCCTGACTGTGAAGCACGACTGCGGCGGGAAGCCTGACTGTGAAGCACGACTGTGGCGAGAAGCCTGACTGTGAAGCACGACTGTGGCGGGAAGCCTGACTGTGAAGCACGACTGTGGCGGAAAGCCTGACTGTGAAGCACGACTGTGGTGGAAAGCCTGACTGTGAAGCATAACTGCAGCGGAAAGCCTGACTGTGAAGTATGAATACGACAAAAAGTATGACTGTGAAGCACGGCTGTGGTCCAACGTGCTACAAGAGCTGACTATCAGCCTCGAATTTCCAGTTTCTGGCTTCTCAGCCTGATTCTGGTTTGGCAGATAAAACTGCCAGAATCACACCTCAGGTTAACGAAATGTTAATTCAAGCACAAGTGGGTTACTGAGCCTGTGTTAAATAAGAACCTACAAAGAACAATAATATCTATTAGTACAAGAGGTGCCAAATGCTCCAAATGCAATTTATACAGATTTTCACAAGGTCACATGCTGCAACTGGCATGAAAGAAATGTGAGAAACGGCATTAATCAGAAACCCTTTGTACATTATAAATGAATACTTTCTTTTTGGGTGACTCCTCTTGAACCCGCAACCATTCCGGCCTGTCATCCAGACACCAAGGCCTCCCGCTGGCCAAGTGGTGCAGCACCCGTTCGTCCTGGCTTCAGCAAACAGGCAAGCGGCAGTATTTTGCACAGCGGGAGTCAGAGCAATGGAACATCCTGGATTCCCCAGCACACAATGCTCTGAGGATGAAAGCTGCGCCCTGACTGCTTGAACTCATGCTGACAACAACATGACTCCAAGAAACGAACGGCATCGGCGTCCCGCTGTCCTCAAGCTGCTCAACCCCCACGCCCCCCGCCCTCGTGTGCCCCCCCACACACTGAGAGCTTTTCTTCTGTAAACATACATGATGAATCAGCTGAAATGAAGCAGAAGTGATTGATCTGTCAGACACACACACAGACAAACAAGGCATTACAGATTAGCTTAACTGAAGCTTTAATTCTTACATGCATATATGACAGGACCTTTAACAGGAGATACGAAAGCACTTTTCAGAAAGTGCAAAAGCCACATTCTCATGAGGACTTAAACCTTCCAGTTTTCATTCGACCATTTATGGAGACCATAGGTTTGGAGTCCTACTGAAGCATGGAGGGTGGCTTACCTGCATGGACGCACCTTCCACACGGGCAATGTAAGCCAGCCGGTCAAGGACAGTCACGGTCAATGGGACAGCCACGAAGAAGCCACTCACAAAGGCCTGGGCACACCGCCGTCCGAAAGCTGAGCTCTGCGCCATGCCCTGGGAGGCAACAATCATGTGATGTCATAACGCCTGAAGAGCACGGGGCCAGGCCATCTTTAAAGGGGAGGCTAGCTTACTGTCCTCCCCTTTAAAACCTGCCTGGAAAGATATAAATAGGCAGCAAAAAGTACCAAGATCAAAATAAATATATTTTCATTATGCTGTTTCACAGAGTACCGGAGACTTCATCTTAACCGCATTGCATTTCTGTAGACAGTTACAATTAATCAGTGAAAAATATTAAATACATAAAAAACATGGTCAAAGTGACAATAGCACTCTTCCATCCGACCAAGAAATCACAGCAGGCCAGACCAATCTGTTCATTTAAGCAGAACAGAGCGATCTCAGACCGGAGCAGTGCAACCAAACACCCATAGATTAGCATGCACTGCAATGGGACACCTGGGTGCTGCAACACGCATGGGCTAAAGGAGCAGCAGATGTCACGCCTCATGGGCTACAGGAGCAGCGGATGTCACGCCTCATGGGCTACAGGAGCAGCGGATGTCACGCCTCATGGGCTACAGGGACAGCGGATGTCACGCCTCATGGGCTACAGGGACAGCGGATGTCACGCCTCATGGGCTACAGGGACAGCGGTTGTCACGCCGCATGGGCTACAGGGACAGCGGTTGTCACGCCGCATGGGCTACAGGGACAGCGGTTGTCACGCCGCATAGGCTACAGGGACAGCGGATGTCACGCCATTCTCTCTTATTGGTTCTAAATCCCCTAAAGGTGTCAAGCTGGAAATGCAGCCGTACATTTGCTTTTACGGTGCTTTATTAGAAAACAGGGTCTGCCTGGTCCTAAACCCTCTTTCATCCAACTGAAGCACTTTTCAATCTTGCCCAATAAGGCGGGGCCCGAGCAGAGAATTCACCCAATGCACCAGCAGAGGTGGAATACCACTGCTGAACACCACCGGCTTAGGGTGAAGGGGGCAGCTTAACGGCCCAACGTTTCTCATGCTGTTTCCTGTTCATTCACTCCATTAGATGTCTTTATTTAAACCCCTCCCACCCCGGGGCTTCACGGGAAGGTAGCCCATGGGAACCAGCCGTACCCTTGTGAGTGAAACACAGTCTGACCTGCCTCCCTCCATCCCACACTAGCCATTGTTCCTGGGCAGTGTCGCTCCTGCCATTTCTGTTAAATCGGTAAAAACTGACCAGAAGACGACAATGAAAATGCCAACCACCAGCCCCCAGCCAAAAGCTAGCGATGGATAATCCGTCACTTTATACTGCTGAAATAATGTATTACCTCTAGAGATACTCCAGTCTATCGACAGCTGATTTAAATCAGCTGATAGTCTTAATTACTCGATTGGCAGACTTTAATCTGACCGATCTCAAATACAAATTTTTGTGGATGACAGTATGTGCACTGATGACTGAAGTATGTGCATCAAGATTCAAACACAGCAGTAGCACTATGTCGTCTCCGGTCTGGCAGTTTAACCAGATATCTATTAAAGATGAAGGATCTGCAGTCTGCAGCATATGCGCAAAAGAAGTTGCTCATGGAGGATCATCTGCTAAAGCATCCAACACCACGAACCTCATTAGACATCTGCGTCTTCACTGAGAGCAGCCTGAGGAATATGAGCATCCAAGAATATCTCTGAACTCTGTGTAAGACAGTGAGCGGGTGTTCAGTACAGCTGCGCAAATTTGGGATGAGAAGAGAAACAGACTCGACAAAAACGAAGAGATGCTTATTTTTCTTAAAAAAAATCCATCAGTGTCTTGGAAAAGCATGAACCCGTCACCATGAGTTAATTTCTGACCCAATATTTTTTGTTTGCTTGTTTGTTTTTTTATGGTATAAGTAGCTACTGTCTTTTTGTTAAATATTGGAAACGTTTATTTCAACCGATTTGAGATTCATTCTTAAAGCAAGCCTCTTAAATTTATCATCATATTTTTTCCACCGATCGCTGTTCTGTATTAGCCAATTCTGATTTCAGTGATCTGCAACTAGGGGTGGGACCCAAAAACCCCTATCAGAGTTTTCCTAATTATCCCTCACCTCTACTTCCTGTCACTCAGATGTCCAAGATTTTACCTGAACATGGCATCGGATCCGGTCTAACCCAAATTCATGCCATGGCCATCCATCTGTAACAAGTACGACCTAATGTAGTACCAAGGCTTGTCACTTTGTCACAGAACACATCTGACTATTGACCAAATCACAGTGTTGTACACCATATATTACAGGATGAAAATAAGTTAATTCAGCCTCAAACAAATATCTAATCAAAGACAACACATACGCTTTCGGCATTCCACTAGATGAACTAATCAAACTGGAAACGCCGGGTGCACAATCCCAGCTCCTCGCTACCCATTTGCTCAAAATGACAGGAGAGCAGGACCGTACGAAAAGCAGGAGGCTTTGGCCAAGAGGACCGGAGAACGATGGAGGTGAGATGTTATGGCAAAATCAGGTGCCTCTGTGTTCAGCCATGCAGCGACAGCAACTCTCAGGTCCATTAGTCACTGTAACACCAAGGAAAGGTCCTGTTCCTGGATTCACTGTTCTGGAATGTTCCAACATAACTACTTTTCACTTTTTCAAACAATGGCCATACTTGCGCCATTCTTTTTAGGAGGTCTGGGTGGGAGGTCAGTCACTTCTCTGTCTGAAAAGGCGTATGTTTATAAATACCTTCAGAACCAACACAACCGCGCTCAAACCTTTTTATAAGCTAGAGACCAATATGTTACATCATGAGAATTTCAAAATTATTAACTTGACGAAGGAGATCGCGCATAAAAGCAAGTGGAACATTTGAAGGCTGAAGCTATGAGAACCTCACAAAAATCAACAGAAATGTCCAGATGACACAAAGTGTGCTGAGAAAGACTGTCCCATCACACCTCCTAGACTGGGGGTTCCGTTCTCACCTCCACTCTGTGTGTGTGTGGGTGGAGTAGAGGAAGTGGAATTGGCCAATTGTCAGCATCCCTGGCCCTGACCGGAGACTGACGGGGCCATATGTATTTCCGATACCGAACCGGTCCGTTTTACCCATTTGCCACACGTCACACACACAGCGGCCCAGGCAATAGTCTCACAGCCGCCTGCACATGACAGACACGTGCTAACAAGTCATTAGCATGGAAGGTCTTTATAGTGAGGGAAGACAACACAGACTGCATTTTGTACTACATGTAAAGCCAAACCGTGGAGGAACCACCATGAAAACATAGTAAAACAATGGAGGTAAACTTCGAACTGAATCATGAAAAGGAATAATAGAATTCTGAAGACAGCTATGGTTTTTTTCCTATGACAGTAAAAATGTTTTAGCAAAACATTAAACCTCTGTGCTATAATGTCTATACAGTATGAATGTATGAAATAGCCTGATCTAAATCTAGCTTACTAATGATAAGAATTGTATCTGCATATCATGCAAAGTTGCAATTAATAATATAAAATATTTAATAGTAAGCCTAAGTTTTATTTGGAGGTTCGTAACCTACGAATTTGATGAGTGAATATGAGTGAAAAACAGCAAAAGGTCAATGTTGTGTTATCTGGTCAATCTAAAAGTACTGGAAAATGACATAAGTAACTGACATTTGCTGTTTAAATCTATGCACCTGCTCTTGGCTGGTAAAGTAAAATATGTCAGATAACGTTGGGTGTACAGCAACTCATTTGCAGTTAATTGCTATTTTTACCTCTTTCCAGTTACAGAGCAACTTAATGCAGTTTGGGAGAACCATAAGGTTTAAAAATTTCTTTTATTATAAAAGTAAAATTTTGCATTGAAGAAAAGTTGACGTTTGTTTGTATAGTGCCCTCCACAATTATTGCCACCCTTGTAAAGATTAGTAAAAAGGGTTACAAAAAAAATCCACCTTTTGGAGAAGCAGT
Organism: Cyphomyrus plagiostoma; assembly: GCA_019775915.2. Classification (NCBI taxonomy): domain Eukaryota; kingdom Metazoa; phylum Chordata; class Actinopteri; order Osteoglossiformes; family Mormyridae; genus Cyphomyrus; species Cyphomyrus plagiostoma. Next base: position 910,696 of record JABFEA020000001.1, on the reverse strand, counting down.
TTCACGTCACACTGAAAAATCCAACCTTTCATTAACAAAAATTTATTCCAAGGAAAAAAACCTTCATCAAGAAATAATTATCTTTATCAAAAACATGTGCCACAATTATTGGCACCCCTGCTTTTAATGCGTAGTACAACCTCCCTTTGCCAGTATAACAGCACAGAGTCTGATACCAAGCAGAACATCTGAGTCCAATCCCCTTTACAGAATCTCTACAGATCATCCAGGGTCCTAAGCAATCTCTTGTGCACTCTCCTCTTCAGTTCAGCCCACAGGTTTTCAGTGGGGTTCAGGTCAGGGGACTGAGATAGCCGTGGCAGAAGCTTCATTCTGCGGTCAGCTAACCACTTTTGTGTTGATTTGGACATGTGCTTAGGATCACTGTCCAGCTGGAAGATCCAGTGACAGCCCAGATTTTGTTTCCTGGCAGAGGCAGCCAAATTCTGATTTAAAATGTCCTGATATTTCAAGGACTCCATAGTGCCATGTACCCTAACAAGGTGTCCAGGGCCTTTGGAGAAAAAACAGCCCCACAACATCACAGAACCTCCACCATATTTTGCATGTAAGATAAGGTTCATTTCATTATAGTTATCCTTCTTTTTACTTCAAAACCACCATATGTTCATTGCCAAAAAGCTCAATTTCTGTTTTATAAGACCACTGAATTTTGTTCCAGTCAAAGTTGTAGTAGTGTTTTGCAAACTGTAGGTGTTTAAGTTTATGGTTAACTGACAAAAAAGCTTTTTCTGGCATGCCTTCTGTAGACATCTGTGCTGTTTAACTGTTCTGTTGCTTGATCTGTGTGAGCTGCCGTACCTAGTTTAGTTATCGCAAAGTATGTATATATGGGTTGGGCAGTGTGCCGGTACTGTATCTGTTTGAGCCTTACAACACCTTCCAAATAATCTGTGATCATGATCATATCCATGTTAACCAGGAAGCCATGGATTACAGTGTAAAGGTTCCTATTCACTCCACTCAACTGAAAGATGTACAATTTACAGGGGAAAACTTGCTTCAGTTACACTGCAGTCACTATAATTTCCAGGGGTGCCAATAATCATGGCACATGTGTTTTTGTTAAAGATAATTATTTCTTATTGATTTCTTGAAATAAATTTATATGTTAGTGAAAGGTTCGATTTTTGTCAAATTTTTAGTGTGACATGAAGCTGCTTCGCCAAAAGGTGGATTTTTTCTAACCCTTTTTACAAACCTTTACAGGGGTGCCAATAATTGTGGAGGACACTGTAGATGCTGTCAATTATAGCTCCTAGAAAGAAAATCGGAATCGGCAAAAATCAGTATCGGCAGATAACAAAAAATTGGCCAAGAAAATTGCAATCGGTGCATATCTACTGTAGACTTCACATGCTCTCTTCGGCATGTGTGGGTTTCATCTGGGTTCTCCAGTTTCCTCCTGTAGTCCATTACTTAGGCTAATTTGTGTCTTTAAATCAACCAGAGATTAGGATTGGGACTGTGTGTGTCCTGAGATAGGGTGATAGCCTGAGCAGGGTGTGAGTCTATGACCCTGACCAGGGTTAGCAGTTTGAAGATGGATGTACATTCTGTTCTGGACAGCTGTTTGACAGGAAGGGTGCTGACATCAAAGATGGAAAGGTAATGAAAAATGTAGGGTAGGGTACAACCACAGAAAGAGAAGAGAATGGAGAAGGTGGGGGGGTGAAAAAGGCCGATGAGTCACAGGACAGCCTCCACTGCGCGCGGTTGGTGGAGATTAGTGGGAAAGGAAGAGAGCAGCTGGCACTTGGTGGGTCTCCATTAGCATTGGTTTCATGGGATGCAGCTTGCAGATGAAGACAGATGGGAAGGACCGCAGACCCGGCTAAATTGTACGCGAGAGACCCGTGGTCTACAGTGCACCCCCTGCTGGCAGAATCAGCATGGGGGTACTAACCAGCCGGCCCTCTGAGCACAAACCAGTCTGTGGTGGTACAGCCAATCAGAATACAGGATAACCAATCTCACCCCTTAGCATGAGGAGACAGAGGGCAGTGAGGACTGCATCCTGGCCAGGGGCGGCCTACCACCCTCATCCATCTGGGAGAGGAGGACAGCTTCCTTCCCTGCAAAGGCGCTCTGTGATGTCTGTTGGAAGAAAAACCTGGAATCTCTGGAGTCAGTCCCTGAAATTCTGGGCACTTCTTTAATGTGGAGCCAATATCAGCACTTCTATGCATTTTAATTAAAATCCACTGCAATTACACTAAATAAAATAAATAAATAAATAATCAAAGCACATGCCTTTCCTTTCATTGAAAGTACCCTGAGCATCACTCGCTCCACTGGGGAAAGAAAGGAAAAGGCTTATTTTAGAAATAATCACAGTGGACATGTGGGCAAAAAATACCAAAACAAAGAACTTAGAGTAGCCTCTTCTGATTGTTTCTGATTAAGGCTTCATTAAAAATATTGTAAAAGATAATAGAGACAAAAACTCTCCATAGGAGCCCTGGCAATGTGCCAGAACAATTCGGCAGGTCCTAAAACTATAAAGTCGCAATCCGAGAATTTGCACTTCAAAGCATATAAAATGCCTTAACCCTTTAAGATTAGATATTTGTGCAGCCTTGTCTTACCCTCCCCCCATACCACACCCCCCAGCTCTGCAGCTGTTAATACCCCAAGCATGTAGCCTTTCAAATCCAGAGGACACTCTGCACCTTACTGTGCCCCGTCAAACCATGGCCCCTCCTCCCCGATCCAAGAGACCCCAGCAGGCCGTGCATCACAGCCCTCCGGACGTGAGAGACCCCAGCAGGCCGTGCATCACAGCCCTCCGGACGTGAGAGACCCCAGCAGGCCGTGCATCACAGCCCTCAGGACGTGAGAGACCCCAGCAGGCCGTGCATCACAGCCCTCCAAACGTGAGAGACCCCAGCAGGCCGTGCATCACAGCCCTCCGGACGTGAGAGGCCCCAGCAGGCTGTGTACGTGAGAGATCCAGTTCTGCGAGACCCCAGACAGCTGGAGTGAGGCTCTTCCCCACCTCAGATAAAAAGCAGCTCTCTCCGCCACAAAGAAGCCATCCTCAGCATCAAGTGAAGGCCCCATCAAGGCCAGCACACAGCACTGCAGCTGAGTAAAGGCTGAGGCCCTGAATCTACCACTGACAGGTCAGGAAATAAGCCATGGCCACATCAAGCCACATCCATGTTAAGTCTCACCAAATATACTAAGAAGCATCATGGTGAGTTACACTGTGTCCACACTACCAGTGGCAAACCGCCCGGCCTTTACAAAAGGCGCTGGATGGGTGAGTATTATGTCATGAAAGAGCGCTTGCTATAAAGTTCAATTGTAAAGTGTTTTTCGGTTTGAAACAAAATCAGTTACATTATTAGGTTTACATAAAAAAAAAGCTCTTGCTGTTGGATCATAAAGTGTGTTTGCTTTAGTTTCATTAGCTAAATATGCTTACTAAAACCATCCTGCAGTTGGTCTCTGCAGTTAAGTCTCAATATGATTTTAAGGTGACGTTAAATAATTCAGGGTACTGGAACACTGCATTTATTATTTTCGTATCCATGTTGTTAAGCAGTTTGGTTTCCAAGTCGCCAAACCTACCCGTCCCAAACCGAAGATTATCTAACTGTATGCTGCTTTGCTAGAGGCCAGCGAACTGTGAGAAAGGATTGGCATATCAACTTCGGACAACAGAAACAAAATGCTTAACTGGGCATTGAAATATGGTAAATAAGGTACACCAAAAGTGGCAGTGGGGTACTTTTTTTAATACTTCAGTACTTTGGGGTGTGACTTTCCTTGTCGACGGGTTATGCAGAAAGCCTGTCTCTGAAACGCAACACAACCGCCATCTTGCAAACTACTGAGGTATTCAGTAGTTAAGGCGAATAAATTTCTCACAAACCCCTCTAGGAGTGATTTAAACAGCAAGGATGAAAATGAATATGATTGTCTTGAATGCATGCAGCGCTTATGCAAAAAGAAGTGGAGGTAAAACTTTAAACTGATTTTTAAACATATTCAAGATAATCTTGAAAAGCAAAACTTGATTTTTTTTCCTATGACAGAATAAAAACGTTTTAGCCAGTCCTAAACTACCTGCGCTATAATGTACATAGAGAAGTGGAAGTAAGAAAAAGCCCGATCTTAATCTAGCTGACTAACACTGTAAGAATTGCACATGCATAACATAGGGTGCTGGTATTAATTTTGCACATCGTCCAGCCCTTTAATATACTACAGCCATTTTTGAAATTCAGTACAAAATACCTCGCCTTGCGTTGTGACGCCATTCAGTGCTGGTACCAGCTGTCACACCAGTGGAAAACCAACACCTTAAAGTGCCGTGTTCTTGGTACTTTCTTGAAGTACCAGAAGTAAGGTACCTGGTACAGTAGAAAATGCCCTTTAAAGAGAATGCAGAATTATGGAATGCTTGAGGCTCTCTGGAGAACAGTAGGACCACTTGTATTTATCCAGCTGATGTAATACAATGCAGAAGAACCACTGTCATTTTGAAATAAGATCGCATAAAGGACTGTGCTTTTTTTTTTACGATCAATTGTGCAGCCCTAAGGTTTTGTGCGTTTGCTAAAAATTAATTTAACAGTGTACAAAATATTTAAAAGCACAAATTCAATCTGGTTCAGAAACAGCATCTTTTTCCTAACCACTACATCACCTGCTTGTCTATGCCAATTACCAGTCAAGAAGGTCAGCATACAGGAAGACAAGAGTACACCTTACGCATCAGAGAACAGAGCACATTGCCCCCCCAGCCCTAGGGAGGCTGAGGGAAGGCCAACAAGGCGACGGTTTGAAGCAGGGGAGTCTTCAGTAACAATAGACCTAAGAATGTCTGTGTACACCCCAGGAACTGCTGAGTGTGTAACCGGCTAAACATCTTACCCTCACGTGTCAGCTGGAAGTAACGGCACTTTTAATCACGAACTACAAACAGATCCATAACTAAATACAAGAGAGAGGTCATTTTTCCATGAAGAAGGGATACGGAGAGAGAAAGACCTAAAATCACTTCTGACACAAATTGACAATATTGGGTTTATAGTGAACAAAGACTTCAGCTGCCGGTATAAAAAAGAAATGATCAAAGGAGTCAAACTTTGTTACCATCTGGTTTGAACTATTGCATTGGCTAAAAAGAAAAATAAAGGGACTGTAGAAAGTAAAGCTGATGAATTTGCCTCTCGTTTGATTTAAATTAATAATAATGTTTTGCCCTTCGATGTTCTAATTCTATGCAATATTCAGCGTTAATCTGTTAGACCTCCCTAGAGATGAGCTTTCATCTTAAAAACACGACACCGATTCCCTTCTTTATCACGGCAATATAGTTCAACCATAACTATATGGCCATAATGGTCACAAACGCACTCGTCTTCACAGGAAGCTCTGCATTCTTGGGCTAAGCAAGGTTAGACAGGCCATGCCCACACTGCAGTAAATATAGGCGAGCAGATTCCTCGTTTAGTTTGTTAAAAGAAGCTCTAAGCATCGCCTCGGTGTCAATATAGGTCGCAGTCTTATTGATTGAGCCCAGATTTTAATGAACTTGGGTATTCAGGGAAAAGGCTGCTGTCAAAATAATATCAGGTTAGAACATCTCAGAGAAAATCCTTTTGAGATTGTGGGGTTGACTCCATGATTAGTCATTTGTGCTAGCAGTAGGCTATGTTATTTAAATCCCATTGATGGCCAACATAACATAACAGCACTCATCTGCATTTCAGTCATATCCCTGATTTTCATACCCTGAGTAGAAATGTGAGATACCCTTCTGGGTATAACACCAATTTCAGAGTACGAGACATTGGAAAAAGGTGAGCAGTCAATTAACCTGTGCTTGACCTCAACAGTGCCCTCTGCTGGAGGCCATGCAGAAGTGGAAGGAGGGGGAAAGGAATTGGGCAGGGTTCCAATCTGACATTTAGCAGCTGCAGTATACCATTCAGAGCAGATTTTTACAAACCTGACCAGTAATGGCAAATGTACAGCTTCTGCATAGTTCTGACTATATCCAAGTTCCTGTATTTCTATTTAGGAAAAGTTTCCAGCTTCATAACTAGTCAGATGCAGCTAAGATACATGTTCCGAGAATCTCCATAAGCTGGGGAAGTCAAACAAATAAATACACAAATAACTAAATGACAACCAGAGGACACACATTTTTCTTTAATTATGAAAGAAGACCTCCTCTGCTGTTCCCTTTTGAAATGACCAGGTATAGTAGAAGGATGAGAAGATGAGAGTGCCATGTGGAGAGATGGCAGAGCTTTCATGTTTTCGACAGTGAAAACTATTGCATCCATATTCAGCCATTTGGATTCTGTTACTCTGCACAGTACTGACTGGCATTGTGGCAAAACTAACAACGTGCAGAACTACCTGTATTTTACCCAGTTTGAATATCACTAATTACATAGGAGTATTTGGAGTTGAAACTAGTTGAGTTATTTGGACATTATCGACTAGGGCTGTGTGATATGACAATTTTTTTTACATACCAAATGTACTGATGATTATCACAATATAATTGAATTCATTGTTTCTTTACTTCAGTGTTCCATTTTTCTTAAAATTCCCTTAAAATTGCACTTATTCAGATCATTCAGAACAAATTGAATAAACTGCAGACTAACTCTAAATTACAGAGTTTATCACATTTGATGACCAGAACCGACCGTCTCTGTTATAAATGTTCTAAGTATATAAAATGTATACAGTTACAAAAAGGGAGGCACATAATCGGTACGCAAGTACACGTTCACCTTACTCAATTATTTTATGTGCATTTGCGTTGATATGACAAGAAATTACCGTGCATTTTAACTTTTATATGCTACTTCGTACTTCATTTGTTCTATGGAGGTTAAAATGCACGGTAATTTCTAGTAATAACAGCGCAAACCCACATTAAATACATACTCATTTAAGTCATTATAACAATCGATTGCGGCACATATGGCTCTTAGGTTAATGCAGTTATGTACCAGTTACACTACCAGTTTTTGCACACCACACTTTTTCACCACTTTTCAGTCTATTTCATAAACTGCAGGTTTTTTATTTCTGTTAGCACTGGAAAGTTGAGTGAACAAGTATAAACGAAAATTAAGCCAAAAAAACAAATTTACTTTATAACGCGGAAAGAGTATGTAATAGTACATGTTTGACATGCTATTAATTGAGGTGATGGCGCAGTCAGATTTTAGGTTGTCCTTACCTTTAAATGCACTAGTTAACTGCTTGACCTCTTGAAACTGGGCAGTATTTAATGTCCCTTGTAGAAATAACGCCTCAAATTTTCTCTGCTGTTATAACTGCTAGAAGAGGTTACTTCGATGAATCAAAGATATGATATTTTCTTGAAAATAAAGATACAGTGGTACCTCGGTTCTCAAACTCTAATTTCTTGAAAGTAGAAGAAACCAGTTTGATCTAGAACTCGATCTAAATATCAGAAATCGAACCTTGAACGTTGACCTATATAAAATTGTACGTGCCAGGAAATGAGTCATACTACAATGTAATTCTTACTTGAATGCCTTCTTCACAGACTGGACGATTAACCAAATAAAGCAGCACAACTAACAATATATAAACCACTAAGTTATGTGTATTGTTAGATCATTTCTGTCATTTATTTAAACTTTATTTTACCAGGTAAATTAACTGAAAACCAGCTATCACTGCTTTACGTGACATTCACGAGAAATAGCAGATTACACATCGGAACAGCCTGGGATACAAACATCATGCGTGTAACTAAACTCTTCAGCCAAATACAGCAAAGGTGTGTCGTCACGGAGGCGGTTCCAGTTTGTCCAGCCGGGTGAGGGGTTGCAATGCATCTAACCGTAATGCATTGCGTCAGGATCAGAATGCGTTGCTTTAAGCTAGCACTGTAAGCAAGTCGAACTCACCCAATGACCGGACTAGAGAAACAAACTGAAACGCGGACTTAATACAGAGGACTAATGACAACAACCTGAAACAGCTGATCACATGGGGATCCCACGCGAGGTTAACGAGGGGGCGTGGAACACGGAAGGAGCGGACGATCGGGGTAGGACAGGGGTAAAGTTGGGATAACATCTTTATCATTTTGGAAGCCATTAAGAAAAAAATGCTTTTCTTTTATCCTGTTCATTTTGTGTTTAAATGCTTAAAAAAACATATTTAGGTGTAATTTTGGGGGGCCAGGTACCAATTAATTGGTTTTCCATTATTTCTTATGGGAAAAATTCAATCAGAACGCGAACTTTTTAGGATTCGATCCGGAGTCCAGAACGGATTAAGTTTGAGAACCAAGGTACCACTGTACTCAAAAGGTGAACATGCTGTAAATTTGTTATCAAAGAATATTGAGTAATATTGAGTAATATTGTAAATGTTTTTAGTAAATGTTAAGAGAGTAACAAGCAAATGTAGAAAATCTGTGCACAAAAACTTTTGACTGGTAGTTTAAGTACATCCCTAGTTATAAAATATAGTTTTCTGGGACTGTTGTATGCCAGAGTTGTTTTCTTACCAAAAATACTTTTTCATATATTTGGAATGTTCTTTATTTTATCTAGTAGAACCACCAAAACAATAGATATTGTTGTCAAAATCTGAAATTTCCGTATCGGTGTATCACTAATGAAAACACAAATAGGTATGAGGATCTGGTTCAGAAACAACATTTAATAGCCACATTCCAGTGTGATCCATTCCGGAAGAACCACGCACCGAGGATGCAGCATCCAATAAGTGACGTGCGTATTGCCACAATCACCCACGCATACAGCCATCATGGTTTCTCCAGTACAGGATTATGGCGAGTCTGTCCAGCACGAGACATGAGGCAGTAAACACCCTGGATGAGAAAACACTCCATTGTAAGGGGCAGATTCACATACTACAACGATTTAGAGACGCCAACTCACTTATCTTAATTTTAGGTTAATTTTGATATGACAGAGATGACATTGTACATTACTGATCCCCACAAAGAAACTATACATTTTATTTTAAAAGCTAAGTATTAATCATTCCCACAAATAACAGATTTAAACAACGCTGAAATCATTTTGAAGGCTACAAATGCATTAATATTCCATTCATTAAAAAAAAGCCTTAAGTGCTTGACCGATGAATAATTTTGACTACGTAAGTTATAATTTTGAAAGCCTTTGAATTCTGATGGTATTATAAAACTGCATATCTGCCAGTAACTAAATTCTATTTTCTCTGACACTGAAAATTCAAATAAAAGTAATAATATTAACGTATCAATATTTTGCGAAGAAGTCATGAATATGCAAAACTATGACAGGCCAAGCAAATGTTTATGAAAAAGGAAAGTTAGGATCTTTCATTTACTGGAGGCTACTTCGCATGGGTAACATTTTTAATTCATTCTAAATCTGGGTAATGGTGCTATACCATTAGTCGGTACAGGCAATATTAGGCGGGCAGGGCATAAAAAGTACATTAATAAATTCGCACCACTTGCCTCCGGCAGCAGTTAACACGGAAGCTTGAACTGCGGACATGAGAGCACGTGGCAGCCATACCGCCAATCAGAAAACAGGGCAACCCAATAGGCACGTGACCGTGCCGGGGCGGGGTTTTCACTGAAGCCGAATTTAAACAGGTGAAAAGCGCTTTAAACAGCTCTTTAAAATAAGGCTGTTAAAAACTGCACGTTGTGATACTATAACACAATTGTCGTACATCTAACTTAAGTTAAAATAAAAATATGGCAATAAACAAACTGTTTGAGAGATCATTACAGTATTTATTGGAGCCCCAGTTTAAACTATAATTGTGCCGATATAATCACCTTGGATAAATAAATGACTCACACCATTATACTTGTTCAAGCACTTAAGATACCAAATTGTTATAGCTGCGAAACCTGACTAAACACAGTGTAGGTGAATGTTTCGGCCTACAAATCAAGGACACAACTCACCGAAACCCATAAATAAACGCGGTTTCGAAATCGAAACCAAAACAACTGAAAACAATATATAACTGAACTATAACACTAGCTACGGCGCAGCGGGTCTCCGGACTTCCCGCTCCGTGTCCACATGTACAGACCGCAGCTAAGTGGACAGGACACATAGACATCGCTGTTTCAAGTGTTCACGGCCAATACAACGTCTGCCGGGTAAAAGGGGCCGTCAGGTCGACGTTCGGTTTTTAGCACACCGCCAGCACTCCATCGCGGCCAGTCCTTACTGGAAGGTCGTTTCACTTACCAGCAGTGGGATGTACGCGCTCGCACGCTTCCCGGGATGAGCTTCACACTGGATGCCCGCTGGGTCCTAAAGCGCCCCGAATGTTCCCCAAGCGTGTCCAATCTGTGGCCTGCGTCGCCCTCGCCGACCAATGTTAAACTGTCTTTAATTTTGGTGTTTTCTAACTTTAGTGATATTAACCTAAATTAATTATTACACATTTCTTGTCCATCTGTAGCTCCTTATATATATATAATTATATATATAATTTTTCCCGAGTGTATCGTTGCTGTTGAAAGTTGTGCCGCGCCACGCTCTCTGCTTACGCTGTGCGAGAACCCGAGTCGAGCAGCGCTCCTCATCCCAAAGTCATTTCCTTGAAAAAATCGCAATTGTCAGTAATCAAGCACGAAAACCTATCTTATAGGTGTCAAAGAGGAGGGTTTTAACGGCGCTAAAAACATTTACACGAGTACGCCGCAAGCTCATCCGCAAAGCAGGAAAACCACCCCTTTTGATTAGAACACCAAATATTTGCGTCTAGGTTAAAACGATTAAGGAAGGTGGAGGATATTTAGTGGGTTGAGTGAAAGTGGGACGCACTCCCCGAGAGTTTATTGTAAACGAAACCATCCCACTGCAAGGCAATCGGCGGCCATCCGCGTAAAAGCCCGCAGCACAAGGGAGAAATCATTATAAACGCTTTGCTCATGCATCGCCGTTACACAGACAACCAGCATCGCATCGGGGAGCTGGCAGTAAATGTGCAGACAAAGCGAAATGTATGCTGAATAAAAACGGCTGCTCGGGACCAAGTTGATCAGGTAGATCAGGTTTTATAAATAAATATATCGACCAAAACAGTCGTGGATTTAGACTTACTGAAGATGTACCTATACTGAGACATGCCCTGGAGAAGATAGGGGCAAGGTTTCAGCAGTCAGTTCAATGATCAGTACTTTCACTACTTAACATTTTTATGTTAAGCCTTTATGACAAGGTTACATCACCTTTAAAGCCCCGAATTTGTCGTACTTCATCACTGGGAAATGAGGTAAAATAGGATGATTAGTGTTCAGACGCACGGTGGCAGACTGAATTTAGATGTTTAAACATCGCACAAAACCTCTCATAAATATGAGGCTCTGCAAATGGTAAAATGTAAGTCCAAGTAGTATATGGGCTAGATGTCGGTGAGGCAAGGTTTGTAACACTACATCCACCTACCGTTCTTCTACATCAAGTTTGACGTCAAACGCAGTGACATACAATTACATTAAGTTCAAGGATTTTATTTTTGTGTTGATAATGTATGCCCAATGTATTTGTTTAAAGGCATGTTGCATCAAGAACATGAAAACAAAACACACAAATACTGTACTTTATGCATCTGTCACTAACTAAATGCGTCATATTAGGGTCAAAGGTAATCCTTTAGGATCAGCCCAAATGCTGAACACAGAGAACTAGCACATTCTCCACAATATGAATAAAGTGCAGTTAAATCATAGAGTGAGCAATAAAATGTCATAACTTCAGTAAGGGATTGACAGTGTTTTCTAACATAAAATATACCACTATGTCAGTCTTATGAAAAACTGTCTTACAAGTGTGTTTTATTCAACCGGTTATTTGATTGAGTTATGAATCAATGTACTCTCTCTACAGTCACTAAACATGGATATTAAACATTTATAATTATAATTCTTCTTGGAACATTCAAAGCTGTAAATTCATATAGCTTCATCTTGTTAAAAACACATATGTACAATAGTGATATTCAACAAGCTATTTGGCATACTTACAACAGTCTCATGAATGTATTTTACATTTTCACAAGTAGCGATTCATGTAAATATATTTAATCCCAAATTCACAAAAAAATACAAAAATGTTAAAGTTACAATGAATACTGTGGTTGAATAGTCAAAAACCACTCAAAGAGACAATCAATATTTCCCACAAACATTTTACAAAACAATGTTTTCCTAAAACACTTCCCAGCCACCTGTGTTTTGCCCATGAGCCTCTGAATACTATAAAAGGGACACCTTACTGCACACCCTGTCAGTGGTACCGCCTTGGTGCCAAACAATTTAGAAAAACTGCCCGAAAAATATTTGGCTATACAAACACGTAGCTTAACATCTCTCTGCGGACAAGGCTGACAAACACTTTGCCAGTGGAATATATTAATTTTGTTTTTGTTGGAATAGGGCCCCTCGTGCAAGTGCTTTGCCAGTCTAAGACCTTAGCACAAAAAAGCAACAATTTCAATTTCATCGGTACCTTGTTTCACCCCACATTTGCTAATGCCACCACTGGCCGTGAGATGATTACTCTGCTATCGGCTGGCAAGGCTTTCTGAGTCTTGTGCTTTCTACCTTAGTACATATAGAAGGAATCCTACTACTGGACAATACTGTTTTACACAGTCATGCAGCCAGAAAATCAGCCTTGATTTCGCAAAATCAATACAAACAGAAGTTCACTGCTACCTGAAGCAGTGTAAGTTTCTAATCTTCCAGTTATATAAGAGTTTCTATATTCCTTTGGTACATTACTCGAAAAATCCCATTGGTCTCTCATATGGCACATATAAGCTTCTGGCAAAGGGATGGGTAGGTATTCAGCTATTCTGAAAAAAAACAAGCCAGAGCCATCCAGCGCTTCTTTGTGAATTATAGGAGTAAAGACTTAAGGAATTTTCTGCAGGCCCTCAACAACAGCAAGATGAGAGATATTACATTTAAGGCAAAACAAAGTTCTTTTAATCAGTATATACATGTATGTCATCTATACATCTATCAAAAATATTTCTTAATTTAATGTATGCAATTTGGGTTTGAGTCCTAAAGGTACTTAAGGTTAAATTGGACTGAATGTCACCAAAGAAATAATAATAACTATTTAAAAATTTGTTTTCGTATTTCATTTGTAATCTTGGCATTACCAAAAAAAAAAAAAAAACACAACCTAAGTGCAAAATAAGCCGGTGGCCCCAGCAGATGGCGCTATAGCTGCGACACCTTCCTGGGCAGCGGTCTGGGCCGAGGCGCCTGCTCAGCCCTTCGGGGATCCAAGTCCAGCTTGGTGCCCCGGATCTGGCAGGGCTTGGGCGGGAGTGCAGGAGGATCCACACCGGGCAGGACAGACAGGCCGTGTGGGAGAGGCACCAGGCGCCGAGGGTTGGTGCGCTCATAAACACTGTATGGTGGCGGTGTCTTGCTGTCACGCCGCAGGAGCTCGTCGGAGCCTCCCGATGCAGAGGCTGTGAGCATGCTGGGCGGGGCTAGCTCCCCAGGGGGTGGGGCCTCCAGGCCCGAAGCGTCTGACATGCTGCAGCGGCTCAGCGAAGAGATGCCGCTGCTGTAGCTGCCTGACAGCGCTGGAGAATTGGACACCAGCCCCCCCGACTGGCACTCAGTCGGTGATGGCGTGAAGGGGGGCACGGAGCTCTGTAGATGGAGTCAGTGGAGGGACCGGAATTAGACACTTAGAAGCCCAGAAGGGTGCAAGAGAGAGCAAAGTAAATGTGGCCAGGCCTCACTTAGGTTTTATTACCCAATATTTCATCCTGGAGCCTAAAAATACAACATGAGGTTCAAATTAGATGGTATAAATCAAGGGTGAGGAATTACGAGTCAATATCTCCATTGTGATAATATTTATGTTGTGCTAAATTTGATCATGTTGACTGAATAAATGCATGAATCAGCAAATGTCCAATTATAGCCAGTTAGAAGTGCCCATTACCGTTACCACTTAATTGTAAATTAGTATGAGTTATCTTAAAATATTTTTATCTGTGGTCCCTATGTACGTTAAAAATTATATAAAGCCAATACACCTTTTGGTCCATATCAGACACTCAATGCCGACCCAGAATGTAATCCAGCTGTTTCCAACCTTTCCAAATGTCCCCATGTGTTACATTCAGGCTTAATGCTTTTTTCCATTTTCAACAAGCATTTATAATGGCTCTATCAGTAGCTCTCTCTATCATTTTACCCCCAAGGTCCAAATCAGCATCTCGTTGGGGGGGGGGGGGGATGGTAATTCTGGCTTGCAATCAGAAATAAATGTGTGTATGCGGGGCGCGGGGGTCCAATACATTTCACCAATTGGAGGGGGTAGCTTTGACTGGGCCGACTAGTGCCGACCAGGCACCTTCTGACAATTCTTAGATCCAGCCGCGGGGGGTTATGGGAATTGTGTGAGTCCACTGAGGATCCTTATTATAGTCATGCAACAGAATACAGACACCCACCACATCACAGGGTCGAGGCCCCGTATTTGAAGTGGACTCTCTCCTATTTGCAGTGGACGCTCTCCAATGTCAAACGCAGACTAATGGGCAACACGGATGTAGAACACAGGTCGGCTCCAGGAATCATTAGTTTCCTCCCCATCTTTGTAACAACCATGTGGGTGACCACCCTCCCAACCATGGTCTCCGCTGCTTACCCGAGACAGGATTCTGGGAAGCCACCCTTGATGGACCCATACACACGTTAGCACAAACAGGCCTTTCTATCCTCTCTGAATTCAGGCTAACGTTAGGAAGCTAGCTTAAACCAAATACCACTCAGCAAAAATCTGTTTGCCAAAGTATTGTTACTTAAACTCACGCTGCCAGTTGAATCAGTTTAGTCTTGTACAGACGTTAAAAAGCTTTAGCGTGCCCTCTGGTGTGTTGTGGAATATACGGCTAATTTGTGGCATTACACGACAGGAGGGAACCGGTGTCAGAAATCGATTTACACCGTGGGGAAAAAAAGTCTGGGGGAATCAACCGAAGGGTGGAATTAACGGGAATGCGGCACTGGATAGGGGGACTTGAGTGTCCGAGAAATTCTGGGGGAATGGAGAGAACGGCGGGATTAACAGGACTCTGTGGCGTTGGACAGGTGGAACAGACTGTGAGAAATTCCAGGGGAATCAACAGAATGGCAGGATTAACGAGACTCTGTGGCACTGGACAGGGCGACTCCACTGTATGAGATCAGAGCAGGATTGGATCCGAAGTTCCAATCGGCCAAAGTTCAGAAGTGGTACAACGTTCTCGGTCTCCCCAAACCCTTAAGTGCTCTTCACAGCCTCTTCACACCCCAGAATCCTTAGCAACAAATTACAGGTACATTGCATTGTTTGTACCATGAACATTTCAAATTAATTAATTCTGATACATTTCAAATACTTTCAAATCTTCTGTATTATTTTTTTTGTGTTTAGGCTGTATGTTTTTCATAATAAAATATCCCATGCAGAAGGTGTTTTTCATGAATACATACGAAGTAACAGCCCTGCAGTTCACTCTGTATTGTAACAGAATCACATTTTTCATGCACTGCTGCCCATGCCTGTGATGCGTTGAGCCTAAGTGACAGACATATGAACCCATTCATGCACAGGTGCTGCCACTTAGAGGTACGACATGAGGCAGTGGAACTCACTGACGCTGAGCTCAGCTGTGGTGGGGGGTGGGGGTGAAGGCCCAGAGGCTGAGCCCTGGGGTACTCATCACTTGTACAGAACCTAGGGGTGGATGGGG
>JABFEA020000001.1:872320-887109 GCA_019775915.2 Cyphomyrus plagiostoma | reverse complement strand
ACAGGGCACAGGGGACATTCAGGAAGCAGGACGCCACAAAGACAGGGCACAGGGGACATTCAGGAAGCAGGACGCCACAAAGACAGGGCACAGGGGACATTCAGGAAGCAGGACGCCAGAAAGACAGGGCACAGGGGACATTCAGGAAGCAGGACGCCACAAAGACAGGGCAAAGGAGACATTCAGGAAGCAGGACACCACAAAGACAGGGCACAGGGGACATTCAGGAAGCACTTCTACACTGCAGGATGCCTGTCGCCTGGGCCAAACCCCTTTTCATGCGGGCAATTTAGGAATGAGTCTTTGTCGTTCCTACAAACACTTTACAGCTTGACGGCAGTTTATGAGGCTCCCCGGGTTACAAGGTTGGCAATGGGAGAGTAAATGTCTTTATATATTCTCTTTACAGTCACAGTTCAGAGGCACAGGCAGAGCTGCCTGCATATCTGCCCACAGGTCACCACATGACTGCTGCCCCCCCCCACAATCACCACCTCCCACAGGCCAGAGAGTTAGCTAGGGAAGAGTGAGCGAGCCTATCCAGTCATTCATATCCAGATAAATAACTACAGAAAAATTCACAATAAATTATCATTACACACTGATATGTCTATCAAGTCACATTTATTAAATATAACTTTATAATGTAATTTAATTTTATTGAACTTATTATGTACCAGCAGCATTTCCATTTGACCAGTATGGTAAATCAACCATGGGCGGGGCTTGGTACTGACCTCTGGTGCTGGAGGGGGCGGAGCTGCTGACGTTGGGGGAGGCAGAATGATTGGAGCTCAGGCTTGAGGTAGATGGGCTGGGCTGTGGACCGCAACAGAACATTTTAAGAACATCAGAAGATCTTATTTGACTGTGGAAGGGTGCTTTAGAAGCCCAGTGGGTTTAAAAATCCACCTTCCCTCAATCGATACGAATTATTAGTTCAAAAGTAAAGCAGCCTTCGGAGGTTTTTATTGTTCAAACAGAAGCCCAGTCTATCCGGCCAAAGCAGAAGGCCTCCCTGTGACTGGAGGGGGCAGGACTGTCCGGACTCCCTGCAGAGAGGTCAAGGCTGGGCCTTCATTACCTCCAGTCTGACAGCAGTGAGAACAGCCCCACACTACCTGCATATTGAAGACCTCGTCCGAGCTCTCCGACTGGCCTGTGATGTTGCTCACTTCGTTTGAGGCCTGGGAGGACAGTGAGGACGAGGAGTAGCGGTTCGCTGCCGGGTAGCTGAGGGTGCTGGGGCTGGGAGCACCGAAGAGAAGAACAGGTATTTAGGTGAGGCAGGCCACTTTCTTGCCCTCAGCTCTCTGTTACTCACGGCTCTCTCTGTTACTCTCAGCCCCCTGTTACTTGCAGCTATTACTTTCAGCTCTCTTATTCTCAGCTCCCTCTATTACTCGCAGGATTAAAGGTCTTGTTCAAGGTGACATCATTCTGCTGACCCTGGGATTTGAACTGCCAACTTTCCTATAACAGTGTACCAACCACTGAGCCACACACTGAAAGCATAACTACAGTGGTACCTCGGTTCTCGAACTCCCTAGGACTCTAATTTCTTGAAAGTAGAACAAACCAGTTTGATCTAGACCTCGATCTGAATATCAGAAGTCGAACCTTGAACGCTGACCTATATAAATTTTACGTGCCAGGAAATGAGTCATACTACAATGTAATTCTTACTTGAATGTCTTCTTCACAGACTGGATGATTAAACAAATAAACTACTAACTTATGTGTACTGTTAGAGCATTTCTGTCATTTATTTAAACTTTATTTTACCTGGTAAATTAACTGAAAACCAGCTATCACTGCTTTACGTGATATTCGCGAGAAATAGCAGATTACGCGCATTGGAACTGCCTGGGATACAAACACCATACGTGTAACTAAACTCTTCAGCCAATTAGGGCAAAGGTGTGTCGTCATGGAGGCGGTTCATGTTTGTGCAGCCGGGTGAGAGGTTGTAATTCATCTAACCGTAATGCATTGCGTCAGGATCAGAATGCGTTGGTTTAAGCCAGCGCTATACGCAAGTCGAACGCACCCAAGGACTGGACTAGAGAAACAAATTGAAACACGGACTTAATACAGAGGACTAATGACAACAACCAGAAACAGCTGATCACATGGGGATCTCACACGAGGTTAACGAGGGGGTGTGGCACACAGAAGGAGCGGACAATCGGGGCAGGACAAGGGTAATTTTGGGATAACATCTTTATCGTTTTGGAAGCCAATAAGAAAGAAATGCTCTTGTTTTATCCTATTCATTTTGTGTTTAAATGCTAAAAAAAATAAAAAGTAAAAATTAGGTGCAATTTTGGGGGGCCGGGAACCAATTAATTGGTTTTCCATTATTTCTTATGGGAAAAATTCAATCAGAACTCGAACTTTTTAGGATTCAATCTGGAGTCCGGAACGGATTAAGTTCGAGAACCAAGGTACCACTGTATTTAAATAAGACATAAACTGTAGCCATGTATTTACAGTTTGTCACAGGTACTAAAGAATAGAAGGTAAAACCAGTCACATGACAGTGTCACATGTCAGCGAAACGCACTGAGAGTAGGGTGAAGGTAGATGAGGCGGAGGCTGCCCTTACCCACGTCTCATCACTCCCCGCCCACCATCAGGGCTCACAGCATTGATCATTGAGCCCATGTAGGTACGTGGGCTTCCATTGGCAAAAGGCAGGTAGGCTGGACAATCCTGGAAAAACGGCAATGTCAGTCACCATCCTTATCCCCCTTGCCACCATAAACCACCAGCATCATTAGCATCACCATCCTCACTGTAACCTCATCACTATCATCATCATCATCATAGTCATCACTGTCCTCACCATCAGCACCTTCACTAGCATCATCCTCCCCCTCACTACAGTCTTCATCACAATCATTTCTGTAAGCACTGCCATCAGAATACTTCCTGCACTGATGTATATTATTCTTAAGACTCACTTGTATTCCCAGACTGGACTTCATGAGATGAAACTGGTCAACCAGCTTCTTGTGCAGAGGCCTCATATCCTGTGGTACAAACTTCTCGTGCACAGCCAGGCCATACCCCAGGATGTGTGCCTGAGGGTGAAACGAACTTGCTAGATGTACACACACAGTCTCATCGTGGCACACGCTCATTGCACACTGCAGATGGTGCCAGGGGCCAGTCGTGTTAAGGGTGTGGATACAGAATCGAAACAGATGAGGAGCCCCTATTGTACACCATAGCAAAACACTTGACCTGAATTTCTTTGGTAATAATATTCAATCACATCCATGTTTAAGCCATCAGGCAAGCAAAAAAAGCTGCTCTTCCACACTCACCTGCTCCAGCATGAGCTCACGGAGACGGCCGATCTTCTCACAGTCCTCCGGGTGGCTCGCCACGTAGTCCTTCACAAAGAAAGCCTGAGGGGAAACAGGAGCCTTGTTGGTTTCTGTCTCCCTCTCTCTCCCTCACACACCCAGTGACTCTCAGAAACTCTGCATCAGGCCTCAAGTACAACCCTTTAGAGATGGCACCATCACTGCGTGTACAACAAATGTGTACATGTAGAGTAGCACAAGGTCTGGGTACAATCTACCAAGTCTCAAGTCTCCTGATCCCTGAGGCTAACCTTCCTCTCTAAATAATTAATCTGTCTGCTGTATTGTTTCATTATGGCTGCATTTCTTAGCACAGTAAGTGGCATCAAGCAACTCTTTTGAGTGAATAGTTACCTAAACGTCTGGTGGACAGAAGACACGGCCTAAAAACACCTTGTCCATCCCATAAGAATATCATGTAAAGGAGTCTGGCAGCCAAGACTATAACTTCTCAGGGTATGAACATAAGCTCCAAAGACTTGCAATAAAAAATGCAACATATGCATGGAGCGGGGTGGGGGGGCAGATAAAGCAGGGTGTTAAGCCATGATACCTCTCCCGGAGAACAAGACGACAGCCAAAGACAATTAGATATGAAACCTTTGCCTCACACAGGAGCAGAGAGACTGAGCTTCTGGTGGAAAGTGTAGCTTTAATACTTCATTAATAATGATATGGTAAGGATGACGTAAATATCATCATCGTGGATCTGCCTGTGTAATTATGTGCCCTCGAACATTCCAGGACAAAACAGATTAAAACACAAGTGCGGAGAAAGCAGGATGCAGGGCAGTGTGGGGATCATTACCATGAAGGACCTCTTTCTGAGGCTACTCACCACATTCTGCTGAGATCTCTCTGCAGTGAATCAGTGCAGATTGCAAGCACTATTATTTTTTTAAGAATGGGTATAATTTCAGAAGTGGAATAATTTTAAAAGAAAATGAATCAGAATTTCAGACAGTAATGATTCATAAGCAGCATAAAATGGATTATTCTATGCGGCTTGGATTTCATAAGTACAATTTCTGTTTGGAATATGGGAATAGAGGGGAAAAAATCCTTGGTGTGAAATAAAGCAACAGATAACAAGAAATCTGGAGCTGAGAATAACAAGATTCCTCTAATAAGAATGGCACTGGACTCTCCCTGAGGGAGCAGCTAAAATTGCTCATATAAATCTAAATGTTAGCAGCACAGGCTGGCTCCAGCAGAGCAGTCCAAAGGGCATATCTGCCATTTATACTATCAGATAACAAACCGTAATTGACTTACGCTTCTCTTATAATATTTCTAAGCAATGACGTGTCAGACTCGCTACAGGATAAAATGACATTTCAGGCTCATTTGCAGTTCCTAAGGAATAGGGTCCAACAAATTGATATGGATGCTCTCTCCAGCAGAGCCCAATGTGATGGTGGAAAAGTCAGACTGGTGGCGTCAGTCCCCTTCAGGGTGGGGGGCGGGACTAGGTGCAGGACTCATTTTGGGCTGTTTTCACATCTCATATCAAAGTCTTGCTTGCAACATTTTCTACACGATAATACCTGCATGAATCTATAGTTATACACTTAGTGCTCATGACAAAACATCACATTGGGCCCCCTCTGTACATTTTTCTGGACAGCCCCCACCCCCCCCCATAAATATTATTGACTTAAATGGGGGTTCCCCTCACTGAATTTTTGCTGACTGAAAATATAGAGCGTTCTGAGCCCCCTAAATCTGCCAGGGTATTTGACCATTGTGGAGGTCAGGGGGGGGCCTTACCTCCTGGTAGCGCGTCAGACCACCATTGACAGCGGCGTCGATCACCCCGTTGAGGCACATGGTGAGGGGGTTGATGTTGTGCATTTGCCTCGCCTGACACTGTGTGATCAGGGTCCGCAACTGCAAGTTCTTGTTCTCGATCACCTCGATGGCGTTCTCCAGCGGGCTCACTTCCATCTGCATAAGGACACAGCACAGTGAGCATCACCCCACTGACTGGGCGTCGCAGTGAGCACCACCCCACTGGTTGGGCATCCTGGGGCTCCAGTTCATTTACATTTACAGCATTTGGCAGACGCCCTTAGCGACTTACATAAGTGCTTTAAGACTCTACAATGAATTTTCCCGATACTAGCTCGATAAACCAAGTCTATGAATGCCAATCAAACTCTTTGGAAAGTGCAGGGTTTTTTTTTTTTTTTTAAATAAAAGAAAAAGAGTTCGGAGTATAATACCAGAAGTGCTAATTCAGGTATTTCAGGAAAAGATGTGTTTTAAGTCATTGTTTGAATACAGTTCACACACACACGTACACACACATTCCCACTTAGGGTGCCTCTTCAGGCTCAGTGTGCCCCTAAGAGCAGTTGTCAAGCTGACTGTACAGCGGAGGTACTGCCTGGAGAAATGGCAACAGAGAAAGGGAGAAGGGGAACAAGTCTGCCTCAAATCTACGCAAATGTATCTCTCATAGTGTGACCAGGTGTGGTACTTGCTGGGATTGCAGACAGTGGAACTTCATGACATGTTTTTTAAGTCTTCTTTAATCACCTGACCGTGAAAATAAGCAATAATGTTGTGCAAACTGACAGTCGTGCAAATGCAAATCCAAAATCTGGTAAGAATAACCATTATGGAAAGCACAAGAAATGTTGTGTGTGTTATGGACATAAAACAGATGTGAAATAGTTAATCCTTAAGTAATATCAAAGCAAAGAATTACTGGAGACTATGTAGCCTTACTAGTCTTATATATATATGCAACCTAGTGTATTTTCTTCACCAACTCATCTTGATCACAAACAATAAGTTGTCTCTGAATCAAACACACTTTAATGATATCAGTGAAACGTGCCACTAAAAAATACATGCAAGTAAAATGAAAGCCTGTAAGAATGTGTGTTCGATAGCCTCGATAATGGATGTTAATGTAATCTTATAATAAGTGTTGTGTTATATTGGACTGTCCGGGTCTCGAGCTCAGTCTCAGGTTACTTTGCTCCCTTTACGTCACTTGTTCTAAGTCAGATATATTAAGTGCATCATACAAATCAATGAAACTCTTAGTGGACATTTTCTCAATTTTAATTTCAGTGGCCCAAATATTGTAAAACAGCAACAAATACAACGCACTACATTCTGAAACAAGAAATTTACAAACGAAAGGAGGCCAGTCCGCCCATCAAGCTCGTTTGGGGAGAACTTATCTAATAGCTTAAAGTTGTTAAAATCTTATCTATCTCTGATTTAAAGTAGAACCCAGGGTTTTAGCTTGTACTACACTAGCAGAAAGACTATTCCATACTCCAAGTACACGCTGCGTAAAGAAGTGCTTTCTCAAATTCATTTTAAAATGTTCTCCCACTAATTTACACCTATGGCCATGGGATCTAGTATTTGAAGTTGAACAGAAAAGTATTAGAAAGGTCTCTCAGTTTTGAGGTATACCCAGGCTAACACATACATTGATACCGTATTGACGCAATATAAAAATGCATGTCTACATGGGTTTTTTTTCATTGCGCAAGTTCATGTCACCCAAACATGGGTATTTGTGCCTTGTCCAGAAGGTAAAATACCATGTGGAGATGAATTCTGTCTCACGGTTTTTACCCTGACAGAGCTTAGGAACTGTTCGGTCAGAACAAATTTTACATGCTTATGTTCTATGGAACTCTCTTTAGTGAAGAATCCCTACATTCCGATTGGCTGCGAGCGAACCGTGTCATAGCTCATTATCATAAAGTTGACTGAGCTTCAATTTCATTTTGACTCTCTTGCTCCCCAAATCGCAATGCGACGCACCGCTCCTTGCCACCTGCCGATGTGCTTTCCCATAGAGAATGAACAGCTTCTGGTTACTTTGATGCTCTCACTGCTCATGGTGTGAACGCACAGTTACTCAGTGTGCAGTGTTCCTTCATATGTTGCATTACTCCGTGCACAGCCTTACTTGGTACGTAGCCTTACTCAGTGCACAGCCTTACTTGGTACGTAGCCTTACTCAGTACACAGTATTACTTGATACGTAGCCTTACTCCATACACAGCCTTATGTAGCCTTACTCAGTGCACAGCCTTACTTGGTGCATAGTTTAGCTCAATGACAATCCGAGGCCGTACTCACCACTTCCCGTTTCTCCACTTCAAACCAGCGAGAGATGCCAGGCAGGCTCTGTACCAGGGTCAAAGATGTCCGTTCCACCCAAAGGCTCTACACACAGAAAAATCACATGGTCAATGTTCTGGCCCTAGCTGAAAGTTGTCACTCAAAACATATAAATGGCTAATGATAAAGTTGGCCCATCTGTATGAATTTTGGATCCTCTTTTGCTTCTCACTTTAAAAAAATCCCAGAATCACCCCTTCTGCTCTGCCTCACCGATGCTGTAACTCATAGGCTTATTTCCCTACTCCCTTAAAAATCCGTTTACCACTAACTGCAGTTTAATAACCCTCCCTAATAGCCCTCGGAGAGCTCACCACACTGTCCTCACATGGAATCATGAGAAGCTGGGCGGATTTAGCAGATCATTACATTATTGTGGGATTATAGCAAATTAAAGACCAAAGCAGGCATAGCCATGGTTCTTCTACCACAACATCGACCTCCTGTGTCTCTGAGATACCATCCCAGAGAAAGACCATCCCCCACCAGCAGATCTGCACTGATTCCTCACCGAACTGCAGAGTAACCTGACTGGCAGTCAGGGGTCACCCAACTTCATGCTCATCCCTTTAATAACAGATCACCTGAGCGCTGAGCCGACAATACACTCCACGGGGGGTGGAGAGAGGCCTACCTTAAACTCATTCTCCTTGTCCTTAGTTCCCTTGTGGAAGGGCCGGTCATAGCGGAACCTCCAGATGTGGTTAACTTTGTAGAAGCTCTTGATGTTATCAGAGACGTTATCCCTCTGCAGCACATCCTGAGCTTCTGCAATCGGACTCACGGCGTAGATCTGCAGATCTAGATATGCTCCAGTCAAGGCGTAACAATGTAGTTGGCACGTGCCACTCGCGAGCCAAATATTTATTGCTGTCCCATGGACAGCGGAAGGCTTGTTTTCTGTATCTAATCTTGTAAATTTTCACTCCCCCCCATCATTACCTACTGCCCTCTTATATCACTGACTGAAAACTGATTAATAAAAATCAATTTAGTAATATTTGAACATGTTTTAAACTTTGTCAGTCTATTAAACTGTCTCAATAATATATACACACACACACACACACACACAGATACATACATACATACATACATACACACGTACGGTGTAACATCTTTGGTCAGGAAGGAATCAGACAGATGCACAGCACATAAATGGAGCGAGTGAATATAGAGACCTGAGACGAAGCAGACTGACTGGTCTCATAGACACTCCACCACAGAGTGCTCTCCTGTCCTCAGTCAGCACCACCTCTGAGCAATGGCTGATACTAGGGCTCATCGTCCTAAATGACACCCGGGCCCACCAACGCATATGAGCCAGTCCGCACCAGACTAAAACGCCAAAAGCACAAGCCATTTTAATTGTATCACGTTGACCTTCATTGCACCCTTAATGTGCACTTAACACAGGCCGCAAGTCCCTGTACCACCAGAAGGAGGGGAGCAGCCACTGCAGAGGATGCATTGTGCTTCGGCCTGGGAGATGGTGTCGTCGGGCTGGTTGACGTGCTGCATGGCAATGGCCTGAGGGAACTCGTTCAGCATGCGCTGTTGGAAGGCCTCCAGGCGCTCATAGTCGTGGCCCCTGCACACAAACTCCTTATTCTGCACCGTGGGGGGGAGGAGCAGGGGGGTAGAGGTATGCGAGAAGATGGAAGAATTCCCAGATGAGACCAGGCCTCACCCCTTTGAAGGCTTTAGCATCTAAACTTCCAAGTAATGGCTTAATTAGCAGCACATACTTTATCTAAATAAATCTACATTCAAAGCCCTTTTTCCAAATGTTACATCCTGAGAGGGATAAAATATTAGAAGATTTTTTGTAATGGTAAAATGTGGTGTATAGTGCCCTCTACTGCAAAACTGTGTTAAAACCACAGAGCTTGTGTAAACGAGGGTCTATTCAGAAAGTTTATTATTATATGGTTAATAAGCATTTTAGTGCTAGTTACCTAATTGTGACACTTCATTTTAATAAATTATAAAGAGAGGTCATTGGAAGACATTGCATGCAGCAATTGGGTTTGTTAAACAGCAACTCAGGGTCATCTGTGTACTCCTCTTGAGGCTAACGCTAACTGCAGCATTTATCCGTATGCACAGAGCACTCATTAATCTGTATACTCATCTTGAGGCTAACGCTAACTGCAGCATTTATCCTTATGCACAGAGCACTCGTTAATGTGTACTCATCTTGAGGCTAATGCTAACTGTAGCATTTATCCTTATGCACGGGGTGCTCACTAATCTGTGTACACTTCGAGGCTAGTGCTAACTGAAGCATTTATCCTTAGACACGGGGTGCTCACTAATCTGTATACACTTCCCAAGAATAATGCTAACTGCAGCATTTATCCTTATGCACGGAGCAATTACTGAACTTTGTACACATCTCTAGGCTAACACAAACCCTAGCATTCATCCTTATGCGCAGAGCACGCGCTAATCTGTACACTTATCTTGAGCCTAAAGCTAGCATTTATCCTTATGCACAGAGTGTTTGCTAATCTATACACTCATCTTGAGGCTAACGCTAACTACAGCATTCAACCTTATACACGGATCGCTTGCTAATCTGTGCGATCATCTCGAGGCTAACGCTCACTACAGCATTCATCCTTATGTACTGAGCACTTGCTAATCTATACATTCATCTCGAGGCTAACACTGACTACAGCATTCATCCTTATGCACGGAGCACTTGCTAATCTGTACGATTATCTCGAGGCTAACGCTAACTGTAGCATTCATCCTTTTGCACGGAGCGCTTGCTAATCTGTACACTCATCTCGAGGCTGACGCTGACTACAGCATTCATCCTTTTGCACGGAGCGCTTGCTAATCTGTACACTCATCTCGAGGCTGACGCTGATTGCAGTATTTATCCTTATGCCAGGGTTACCAACTCTCACGCATCTGGCTTGACACTCATGTTTTCTGACTCTCACAAGAAATCTCTGCAAGAAATCTTATGGCAAATCTATATTATTCCATTATAAACCTAAAATTAGCTACACCAAGAGCATTAGGGTAGTTTGCAAACCCTACAGACTATTTACAAGATAATAAAACTCTAACATACATGTAAATGTGTGTGCAAACTTGTCTCAAATTGAAAAGTTGTCAACTCTGTTATGCGCAGAGCACTCACTAATCCATGCATTCATCATGAAGCTAATGCTAACTGCAGCATCTATCCTTATGCGCAAAGCGCTCACTAATCTATGGTAATGTAGCCCCTTCCCACCCGGAGGAAGAAGGGGAACTTCTTTCCGTAGAAGCCGACTCTGAAGAACTCTGGCTCCAGCCGCTGCTGGCCCATAATCTTGTCATACAAAGATGCCTCCATCATCTGCCGGATTAAAGAAAGGAAAGACAGAAGGTAGTGAGGCATGCAGAGTGTCACAGGGGGCATAAACAGCCACCCCCCATGGCTGAAAACCCCCGAAAAAGGCACTTTACTCAGCC
The DNA here is from genome assembly GCA_019775915.2 of Cyphomyrus plagiostoma. Taxonomy (NCBI): domain Eukaryota; kingdom Metazoa; phylum Chordata; class Actinopteri; order Osteoglossiformes; family Mormyridae; genus Cyphomyrus; species Cyphomyrus plagiostoma. The sequence goes on along the minus strand of JABFEA020000001.1, from coordinate 876,103 downwards.
AGTGACACCCACCTTTACAAATAGTACAATGCATAACAACAGGCACTGGCCCCCGCTGAAAGCTGATTGGCCCTCAGTGTGCCCCCTCCTCTGTAACTCATCAAAATATGTCATTGGCAGTTTTGGAGAAGCTACTTTTAAAACGGTAGCTTTTCAAGCTACAAGTTACTTATGATTAAAAGTAGCTAAGCTACAGTTAAGCTACTGTTTTAATATAGTACGTAGCTACACTACAGGCTAGAGGGAAAAAGTAGCTAACTATATCAAAACGATTTCCTCCAGTAATACTTAATTGTTTTGTGGGATACTCTTAAAGTAAATTAATAAAACATTTGAAACATGATGTTAAACGTTGCAAAATCTTTTGCAAAAATCAAGATACTTCACAAATGCTCTGTGAAAATTACAAGGGTTACAGCAAAAAAAAGGATTTTGATAATCTGTCCAAGAGCCAAAGTGCGTGTGTGTAAAATATTGTCTGCCATTAAGTACTTCTCAAACCTTTAACATCCATCATCATCAGTATTCAAGCAAAAAAAAAAAAAACAATCAGAAACACCTGGTAGCTGAAAATACCTGTCTTTGTAAAGAGAGAAAAATAATACAGGCAGTCGTCGACCTCTGACCGTGATCAGACTGGTTGTAAGTCGGCCCTTTACTTTATATGCAAAAATATCATATGTATAGTATACTGTATCATAAAATCATATTTAACCATTTTATCATCATTTTCTTATCAGCATAAATGATGATATAAAGGTTATAACAAAAATGAGCTAAGACAAACGGACGCGACTGCATGTATATTGTACTATGAGCACTGCCAAGAGTCACCTGGGCACGACATGAATGAATGGGCGTCTCGCGGGGATGCTTGCGCTGCCACAGTTGGGGCGGAAACGGTCATACGCTCAGGAGGGGCTGCACTCACACGACCACATATCTGTGCCTTCAGAACGGTCGTAAAGTTGCATATTTCGTAAGTAGTATTTTTTTGTTTTCGTTTTGCTGGGCTACATCGCTACTTATAAAAGAAATGGTTACTGGAAAACCTACATCATTTTAAAAGTAGCTGCAATACTGATAAGCTACTTAAAAAAGTAAAGTTAGTAATTCCAATTTGTTATTTCTAGTTAGCTACTCTAAAACACTGATCACTGGCCACTGATAATGCCAGTCCCTCTGTATGAATTATGGCTCCTACTATGTCCCCCCACCCCTAATTCCTAAAATTGCCGCTGGGTAGGCAATTTTCAATGCAATGTGAATTTAATGTTGGTACCACTTTACAATAAGACTACGCTTATAAAGGGTTCATGATTGGTTTACAATCAGGTTATTGATTAGGTTATAAGACTTTGTAAATCACTCCTTTACAAATTTTTTTTTTTTCTTTATTAATGAGTTACGGCTATTTACAAGTAGCAAACGAGAGCCTTATTATTAAGTGGTACCTTAGTTTTAAACTGAACAGCATCAGCTTCATGCATATTTCATGATCACTCGTGCTAAAAATCACCACCACAGCCGTAGAACCATAAATGTCAGTATATATTTTATATATGTCAATGGCAATCCTTTTTAGGTGTTCATCTGGGAATTGACTCACCCTCATTTTACTCAGGTTCCTGTAATCATAATATGCCTCATACTGGTCTGCCAGTTCTCTGCACAAGATGATCCCATTCTCCCAGCACTGAAAATGATATGCATTTGAACATAATAAGTCACACTGCACAGCAGCTTACACCATAAACAAAGTGTTTTATCATGACATTCACGTCTTTTTTAAGCTACTCCCTGTGAAATGTCATTGATGCAGTATACCAGTTCTACCACAAGATGGCAGTACATGATAAGTCTAACATCCATCTCGAAAAGTGAGGCTGGCAGTTTTGATGACTAAACGGATGATTTTCCATTCTCCTTTTAGCACACTCCAAGACCTGTACCTCTCACAGACAGTTTTAAATATTCATAGAAGGAAAATGTAGAGACAGACAGCCGCTAACTAGACATAGCTACTCCTCTACTTCTCAAAGGACTTTATTTGGCTTCCAGTAGTGGAATGTAATTTGTAGCGGAACCATGGTCGTATAGGGAGAATCTCCTAACATCCTGCAGATATTGTCCTATGCAGCTTGAAATCTGTATTACCATGATCTGGACTCTGATAGAAATCTTCCTCAGAAGAACAACTGGGTTGTGTAAGTTAGAGGTACTCAAACTGTTGGAGCCCCCCCCCACCAAGTCACCAAGTGATTGTGAGGGGCAGTGGGATGAGTAGCCTGTCATAATGGCATCCCATCCAAACTGTGACAAATGTTAGCGCTCTGGTCTGCTAGCCAACACACAGCAAAATTCTGCTCTGCAAATTTTATCGCATCGAATGGCGTCAGGAGACTTTTTGCCTCCAGACACCCAGTGGTATAAGTCACAGGCTAGCAGGGATGACTAAAAGAACTCAACTAATAATCAGAAGATGGCAGGCAGGGTGCTGCTCTCAAAAACCTACGCAAAGCACTTAACCTGAACTGCTTTATTTAAAATTAGCACACATATAAATAGGCAAAGTCTATAACTGCAAGCTAAACTTACTGAAATAGGCCAGAGAGGGCGTGTCCTACATGGCCAGGCCACACCCACCGCCTCCACCTAGCCCCACCCACCTTGCCACGGTCAAAGTTCTGTATGATGGAGAGGTGCATGGCTTCCTTGCGCTGCCATTCGGTTTGCATGGGGTAGTTGAGGAACTCACGCAGCGGCCTCTCTGACCACTCCAGCAGCTCGTCATACAGCAGCAGTGTATAGGCAGCCTCTGGGGGTGGGGGGGGAGGGGAGATGTAGTCCAGGTCTGCATTAGGGTGGGGGCGGAGCCGATGGGAGGGCCACACACAGACATACACACAAACTCTTTACCTGTGTAGTTTTGCGCTTTCAAGTGCAGGTCGTACAGCTTGTGGATGTAGCGGATGTACATCTCCTCCTTGTTCAGCTCTGTCTTGTAGAAATTCTGAGGAAAGCGAAACCACTGAGATGCAGACATATGCATACTTATTTTCCTGTTGCTGACTTCCACAAGATAAGCCCTCAGCAGTCCGAACCAAATCCAGAACTGAACCTCGGAAATCATTGGGCAGAAACCCAGATTGATCAGGTAATTTCATAAAAAGTACCTCCTGACAGGGAGGCTGATGGGACAGCTAATAAGGATACGAGGGTCCATTTAAGTGGCGGAATGACCAGGAGGCTGATGGAACAGCCAATAATAGTACAAGGATCCATTTAAAAGGTCTACGGAGGTTGAAGGAACAGCCAAGAGGGATACAAAGGTATATTTAATTGCTTGCTAGCTAGCAGGCTAACGGAATGACTGTAAATATTGGCTGCAAAGCCTGTAATGCAGTAGGATCCATTAAATTAGCTTACTGACCAGGATACTGACGATATAGTGAATGATATTATGACTGTCTAACTGACTGACCAGGAGGCTGACGGTGCAACCGATCTTCTTTCCATCCACCTCCCCCACTTTCATGCAGTCCCTGCAAAAGACAGAAACATTTAGCCATTTAAATGTAGGCGGAAAATGGGAGAGAGACCAGGGAAGAGGTCAGGAGGAGCCAGAGTGTGCGGGTGAGAGGGCATTTGGGTGGGTGAGAGGGCATATACAGGCCAGAGTGCGCGGGTGAGAGGGCGTTCGGGGCAGAGTGCGCGGGTGAGAGGGCGTTCGGGGCAGAGTGCGCGGGTGAGAGGGCGTTCGGGGCAGAGTGCGCGGGTGAG
>JABFEA020000001.1:853946-866529 GCA_019775915.2 Cyphomyrus plagiostoma | reverse complement strand
CCCCCCCCCCCCCCCCCCCCCCCCCCCCCCCCCCCCCCCCCCCCCCCCCCCCCCCCCCCCCCCCCCCCCCGCAGCGGTCCGTGCCGTCGGGGGCGCGCTCTTGCAAACGCGACGGTCCGAGTCAGATCGCAGGGTCAGATTGCCGGAAATAGCCGATAGATGGATGCTAGTCTGGCGCGAGAGCTGGCGCACCTCAGGAACTCGGAAGTCTCACCGTCAGGGTGAAGGTGCTTAAATGATATATAAATAATCTGTAAACAATAAAGTACATAAAACAGTAGATAAATAAATGCAGACGGGGCTTACACTTAGTTTCATTTGACAGAGCGCGTTGTGTAAAATTAGAGGACATTTCCGCGTTATGAAGGTTTATTCGTTTAACCGTTTATTCATTTGTCCGCGGGGCGGTGACAGTGGACGAGCAACAGCAGCGTTTCCGCGCAGCGCCGGACTCGGCGCCTGTCCGCCCGCGTCTGAGAGCGCGCCGTGGGCGCCGGCTGCAGTCTGCGGGCTGTCTGGCTGCTTCGCGTCGGCCCGTGTCAGCGGCCAGCTTTTTAATGTCACTTCCTGTTAGGCTGCTCTCTCACAGTCTGTCTGTACCCTCCATCTGGGATAAACACAAACAATTACAGTGATATTACCCTGAGTCGACAAGAGCGGATTAACTAGTCATATTTTCAATATTACCAAAATAATATTTGTGAATTTTGAAATTAAATGAGCATAACACTTTCAAAATAATGATAAATATGAAAATGTATATATATACTGTGATTTTTTGTTTTGATACCTTGACAGTATTTTAAATACTGTACTGTATATTTAAATATCAAATACTAGAAAAACGTTTTTAATTCTGCCCAGTACTGCCTGCCAGTCTGACTCCTTGTTTTGTCCAGGGTGGTTTTGGGAAGCAGAGGGTGAAAGGCAGAGTGCAACATGGAGAGAAAGCTAGACCATCATAGGATAGACACGCCAGCTCACACAATACACTATGGTCATTCAAGACTTACTCATTTACCAGGCCAGCATGTTTGGATTACAGTAATGGTAATGGTGCGCATTACTTTTGTTAAGACTTTTTTGTAAGCATTGTAATGCAGTTAAATGGTGGTGTGGGGCACGTCTCATATTTTTTTCTCTCTCTGTTTCTCGCTCCCTGGCTCTCTCTCCTTCCATCTGTCCGTTTTGCTCTCTTGCTCTGCTTTGGCTGGCAGGTGGACACATGAGAGCGGGTCATATTTCACACACTGGGACTGAACCCTGTGCTTTAATTACTGTTGTGCATTTTGTCATCCATATTTCCCAGACGTTGAGCGCTGGTATTTTTCTAACGGAACATATGTTTTTTTCCATGGGGATTCTATGTAGCCTGGACACATATGTTTGCCGTGCGCTTTTCCAGGCAGCTGTGCTGCTTAAGGTGGTTGGAGATTTGCCTGCGGTTCAGCTCCTAATCACATCACATCATCCATCCACCTGACCTCTGTGGGGAACAGGTTGTCATAATGTGGACTCTCTGCCTCTTACAGACAGATAACTCAACATGTTCCTTCACACTGCAGCGGAAAACTAGTCCCATTCCAAGAAAGCAAAGTAGCACATTGGGGTGGCACAGTGGGTGGGAGGTTCAGATCCGCTTCTGTTATTTTGTGCAGGCTTTCTTGAGGAATTTATGTTCATCCCACAATACAAAGACATGCAGTATTGTGGTTATTACTAAGATTGCTCTTTGTGTGAAAGTGTGTACCCTGTGATGGAGTGGCATCCATACTTACTCATGCCATAGGACCCAGGATAAGTGGTAAAGAAGGTGGATGGACAGATAGACGACAAGTCAATATTTAAAATAAGAGACAGGTGATTGGTGCATTCCATTAAAAGGCTGGTTCCAGTTCTACTGGCTCCACTCTTGTTTCCTTAATGTGGATGCTCAGTTTCAGTCTATGTATCCTGCCTGAGGAAGGTCATTTATTTATTTTTTTTAACACAGTGACATTCTGGCGCAGAGCTGTTTTGCTTTCCACAGGCCGGAGTTGTGACCGTGGACCCACTGGTCCCTGCTGACCCTTAACCCTTCTCCCTTCCTCTCTATGCATCTTCGCAGGTCAGGGGCAGACGGAGATCGCGGCCCGATGTGGACAGTGCAGGGGCATGGAGCGTAACAGAGCGCCTGGCTGTCAGCGCTGAGGAGGACGACACGCATCTGCCACCTATTTTGGCCTGACTATCCCCTGTCCCTCCCCCCCACGTGCCCCTCCCCCTCATGAGTCCTTGCCCCTCCATCACACGCACCGTGGTTGGCGTACAGCTGGCTCTCCACAGTCTTGGCGATGCACTGTAACTTGATGGCCTCCAAGGGGCAGTCTGCCTGACTGGTAATTGGCAGACTGCCCAGAGTGTCACGTACGAAGCCGGCCACCTCACACACAGTGAAGATCTTCAGCAGCTCGCAGTACATGGCTGGGAAGTTCTTTAGAAAAATTGCCTGTGGAACCGGACAGACACCTTTAAGTGTGGTGAGGGCTTCCGGCAAGCCAGAGGACAGATCTGACCCTGAGGTGGACATACTACCCTTCTCAATTTCCATTCTGCTCACGTTGTGTGTCCATGTTCTTAAAGGTACAAGCAATTAAAGGGATGTGCATAAAAGGCAGGGCGCAGAGGCCAGAGCAGTGAAATGTCCATGAAATGAAAAGAACACAAGCACTAATTAGGCTGTGAATTTTATGAAAGATTTCTGGAAGTTTTATGAGCTGAACGGCATTTTGTCGTGTCGGCTTAGGGCCGGGAGCATGATGAGAGACAGCAGCCGTCAAAGAGTAACCAGGACAGCAGAAAATGTAAAAGGAGGCTGTCTGTACTTTCCCTGTGCCCTAAAGCAGTTTGGTAGAATCCCCATCTTTCAGCCCCGCGCCCGCACACCTACCACTGGCTTTACTGGCTAAATTGGAACTGGTTAGCTGGGCCTCAGTACACAGTGTGTATATTGGGGCCTTCTGATGGATGGATGACATGAGGGCAGCAATGACCCCTAAGATGAGTTGGGTTTTGACGGCCTTGTACAGATATTACCGTAGGCAGCCACAGAAGCAGACAGAGCCTGTGAGACAGATGCCAGGGGGTGGTTTGTGTGTGGAGGAGCACCGCCTGGACCCCCTCCCCAAATGAGTGGGTAAACAAACAGCCCCCCCCCCACCGGCAGAACTCACAGAGGTCTGCATGGTGCGAGTGCAACCATGAAATCCAAATATCCCCCCCAGCCACATTCATGCATTCAGACGAGACGTTATTCCTCTGCAAACAGTGCAAAGCGGATTCTGGCTGGTTCAGAACCAGCCTCAATGCAGGCGGAATGCAAAGTAAATGAGGCCCCACCTGCGTCTGGGTCACAGGGCTGGCGGCCTTGCCGTCCTGGGACAGGAAGAAGCGCAGCGACATGAAGAGCTCACGCATGCAGCAGCGGAACTCGTCCTCGCTCTGCCCCCCGGTGGCCAGTGCAAATAGCCGCCGTGACTGGATGATGTACTTGAAGATGTACTCTGTTGCCTGGAGGAGCACAAAGGTTGAAGGTCATGCACAGAAGGAGGAGAAAAATCTCCACAAACGTAATCTAAAGCAAATATGGAAAATTTTGTGCTGATCTAGTGATCCGCAGGGATTACAAAGCATGCAGGCGACTGGAATCCTAAAGAATTGGCCTCAGTTCGGAGCAGCAGAGGGAGCTGCCCCTACTTCAGGAGGTCTCACCTTGAGCACCTGCTGGATGTGCTGCTGGCGCTCAGCATCAATGATGCGATCCACGTACCACTTCAGCACCTTGATTAGGTCCCTGGACACAACCAACATATCCATTGGGGTAACAGTGTGTGGATGAATTACATCATAATCGTCATCGTCATCATTACATGAATATCATAACCACCACCACCACCATCATCATCACCATCATCATCATCATCATCATCATCATCATCATCATCATCATAGTGACCACCACCATCATCACCATCATCCACACCAGCAGCAGCAGTAGCAGATTCCCAAAGGACAGTGTCACAATCATCATCACCATGAAACATATTCATTAATGTCGCCATCAACATCATTGTTGTCATAGTCACAGTATCATCAATGTTATTACTTTGGCAGCCATCATCAGCATCCCTGTCATCAGCGCCATGCTGGAAAGCGACATAGTTTGTATCATGCATCGTGCCTACACAGCCGTGCCAACCACCCTGCACATCCTGGCACACTAACTCACACTGGGAGCTTTCTTCACCACAGCAGAATGCCAGTGAAGCCATCTTTACAAAGAGCGCTTTCAAAGGTTGAGCACTATGAAGAAACCACGGTTCCTCTTTAGACAAGAGAGATTAGCGAGACACCAGGCAGCTGCACAAATGACTGAGCTCAGAGCAAACAGGCGTCTCGGTCATTCAGAGACAATGGAGTTTTATTCATCTTCACCAGCTTTTATTCTCCTTTGACTGCTTGTCAATTAATTACTCTCACAATCCCGGGAATAAACACATTCTAGTCAGAGAAAAGACATCTACCAGTAGCAGACAATGGCTGCGTTCTACGGGGATGTGTATCATCTGAGTGACACGGGAATGCCAAAGCGTACCTGTACGACAATGCCCCCGCAAAATGGCTTTCGATGTAGGTGTCCATCACTGGCTTAAAATGCTGAAATTTGCTGTCCTGCAGCAAATTTATAATATGAACCTTGAAAACAAAAAAGAAGGAAATTGTTGCCAGTCAGACAAACTGAGGAGAAACCACTGGACTATGGAAATTCTTGGCTTGGTTGCTCACAATCTAGTTATTTAGCAGATGGCTTCATCCAACGTGATGCACATTTGAGAAAACAGTCTCTAGAGCCAAAGGGGCTCAATGGCCATTCAGTGACATCACTCTACCAACAACAGGATTTGAACCAGCAACCTTCTGAGAACAGGCACAGCACCCAGTGAGCCACACACCTCCCCTGAAAATATAGGCCCTATTGACTGAAGCAATGAAGCAAGATGCTTTGCAGCTGTCTCATTGATTGACCCCAATCCCGGTTCGTCTAATATGAGAACATGGCTGTAGTCTTTGAATACCTGTCACCATCGAAGAGGCTGTACAGCTGTTCCTCTTTATATTTAAACTCTCCTCCATGATACTAACAGGCATTGATAACTTCTGAAATGAAACAGGAACAGTACTTACTAGGCAGTCAAACACTTTCAACCCAAATCTCTGAGGATTTTCATCTAAAATGCCAAAGAGAGAATCCAACGTATCTTGTAAAAACTGTGGAGGTCAAAATAATACACAGTTAAACCTCAGACAGAAGCAGAGATTCTATTAACAAGATCATGTGAGGAGCTGCAGGGAAAGAGCTCCAGCGCCGCCAGGAGTCTGTGTTTGGTGGTGGTACCTTGACGATCTCAGACCCATCGATCTCCATCAGCTTGGACAGGCTGTCTCCCACCCTGTCAGGGTGGCCCCTCCACTTGAGAAGATCTAGCATGTCCCCTGCAATGAGTACCAGATGTTGTGGATGCTCTTACCGGCAGTCAGCTTCAGAAACAAACTGGCCATCAAAGCTACAATTTTATTTTTCCCTTTCTTTTATTTTTGTAATGAGCCACAAAGCTGCTGCATGTTTAGTTCTGTGACATATTGCTATCAGCTGGACCTTTTTGATAAGAAGAAACATCTGCTGTTTTTCTCCCAGCATGTAAATGCCAACCCTGCTTAGATGTCTCCTTTTATATTTCACATCTCAAACAATGGAAACAGGTAGTTCATTTTTAAAAATATACAGGGGAGACTAGGGACAATTTTTTCCATTTCCAATTTTTCAAAATACAGAATAAATGACTCAATGGAAAAAAACATGTTTTCATTTCAAAGTAAAGTACAATTTTGAAAAACACCTGTGGTGTTTGGGGAAATATAAGTTAAGCAGGGAGATTACAGTCTCCCTTCAAACAATTGACCCCATTCAGCAATTGTCCCCAGTCTCCCTTATTATCTATAATCACATGATTGCTGCATCTTCTCCTGAGTGATTTAAGTGTTCAAGCCATCTTCAGAAAGCGAGTTCTGTGTGTAACAGAGGTGTGACGGACTACAGTTAGTCCATGATACAGACGGGGCAGGCTAAAAGCAGGGAGGTGTTGGTAAAAAGGACACGTTTGACACGGCTGTGACAGTGACAGTCATGCCTACTGCAGGAGCAGTAGAATTTCAGCAACTTCACACGTATGGGAGCATATTTGCGCTGCAGAAAAAGATACGGATGACAGAAGAAGGGTGGTAGACAAAAGCGTTATGGTATATAGTGACTAGGCTATGAGAGAAGCTGTATAAAAAAGCCATTACGTTATATTTGCCCCTCACATATGCTGATCTGAACTGAGTTTTGTCATGCGCTGCACCTAGTGTGTGATATTACAGAAGCCGACTGCAGTGACTATTCATTCTCCTACAATCAGTAACTATGTTAATTATTTATTAATGTAAAAAGTCATTTGGTCTATGTTGCCATGTCTTACTTTCGTAATTGCATGTGCTGCTCAGTGAAGCAGTCAGACCCCCCAAGTGACCGGGACAGAGCTTCATGTACCGTTCTGGGTGAGCTTGGTGGAGCAGAGGTACGAGGTGATGCAGAAGGACTCCTTGCTGCTTTTCGCAGCCTGGCTGTTCCCTGGGACGCTGCTTCCCTTGGAGAAGGGCAGCTTGAGGTATCGAGAGCAGTCGTGCAGGTTGGCGTTTTCCTCACACTAAAGAAAGAAGAGCCAACACACACCATCACTCACACATGCTGCTCCAAGCTGCAGTGCTGCAATGCTTTACAGGGATTCAGCTATTGTATCCCATTAATAAAGTTTAATTACTAAATCATTTCATTAGTAAAGTCAAATACTGTATTATAACTACTACATTATCAATGAGAATTTCTGTTATATTCAAATAATCACAAAAGTTCTTCGTGACTCTGAGTCTTTTGTTATGTATTGAATGAACTGCCCCATTTCTGCTGAGAAATTAGGTCATGCAAATATAAGCTTAGTAATTTCTTTTCTGCTCCATCACCACAGAAATGATGAACCTTTCCTGCTCCTGGGAAACGTTTCCAGAGACATTTCCTGAGAATTGCAGCATTCTGACATGGATGGATAAGAAATGACAGCACACAAATGACTGCTAAGATGCTGCTTTTGTACAAAGGTGTGGAGAAACGTCCAATAATGTGCTTGCGATGATGTGGTCTGTGGTCATCATCGGCCCCAGCCAAAGAGCCCGCACTGTTCAAGCCAGGGATTCAAGAAAATACAGTGGGAAAAACATACCAGACATTCTTTTAGGACTACTACACATCAGATAAAAATAAATTACTATTGAATATGATAAAAAATACATATTTCTGAAAAATAAGAGAACAAGCAAAAATAACAGATTTTTAAAAATAATTTACTCAAATCCTAAAAATAAAGAGTCAGAAAATGCTGATGGAAAAACTAAACAGGCAATATCTGGCTGGGAGCAGCAGCAGAAATCATCATCTGTGAGAAGAGCCAGAGAACAATATAACTAAGGCAGGGATTCACTATTTTGACACAACTACCACAATTAGGGTCACAAAACAGGAATGCAGACATGCAGAGGGACCAGAAGTACATGTACAGGAAGATTGTGACATGCAGATACAGAAAACATAACATAACAGACCAGGAAGTGCAGATAGAGTAAGCCCTAGAACTGGACATACAGGAAGCTCAGGAAACATGGGAAGTGCAGAAGCCCGGAACTGGACATACAGGAAGCCCAGGAAACATGGGAAGTGCAGAAGCCCGGAACTGGACATACAGGAAGCCCAGGAAACATGAGAAGTGCAGAAGCCCGGAAGTGGACATACAGGAAGTCCAGGAAACATGGGAAGTGCAAAAGTCTGGAACTGGACATACAGGAAGTCCAGGAAACATAAGAATTGCAGACAGATGAAGCCCCAGAACTGGACATACAGGAAGCCCAGGAAACATGAGAAGTGCAGAAGCCCGGAACTGGACATACAGGAAGCCCAGGAAACATGGGAAGTGCAGAAGCCTGGAACTGGACATACAGGAAGTCCAGGAGACATGGGAAGTTCAAATTCAGGTATCCACTGTTTTAAGAACATTCACTTTACACCACTTTGCCTTTATAACAAACCTATGTTAGCACCTGATTTCGCTAACCAAAACAAATGTGAAGAGAATTTCCGCTTTAAGTGAAAAAAAAGGACAAAAGCGAAAATAGCATTTAGCATTTGTTTATCAGCAATCCAATTATAGATATACAGTCATGAGCTGTGACATGTATGACAGTGGTCCCAGATGATTGTAGTGAGGTTTAAGAAATCCTATCATCTACCAATGCCATAGCCGTCGTAAAGTCATAACGAAAAGCATTACTCACATGTTTGTGGTGATGCCGGTATAAGCAGACTGCGCTGCCAGTTGTAAAAACTATAGCACATACAGTTATGTACGGTACTTAATACCAAATAATCATAATAATTAACTATGTTACTGGTTTATACATTTAGTATAGTGCACTTTTTATCGTTTAATTAAATTTAAGCTATACCATATAGGCCATGGGTGTAACAGGCTATGCTGTCTAGGTGTGGCTAAGTACAATCTCGTTCTTACAATGATGAAGTTGCCAAATGACACATTTCTCAAATGCATCCCTGTCGTTAAGCGACGTATGACCGTATTGATTCTGGTAAGTGAAACGACACTTGTGCATTTATCATATCATTCCTGCTTTTACTACATGTTTGTGTTGTTTTCGGTTTTATGTGTTATTTTGTATGATTTAATAGGTTATTTTTGTGGTTTAGGAACACGGAAAAATTTCCCATATAAATTACTGGTAATTGCTTCTTAGTATTTTGGCTTAAGAAAGGGTTCATACAGGAACACTCTACTTTCAGATAGGGGAAACTAGTGCAGGAAATCTAGGAAGTGTACATATAAAAAGTCCAAGAAACATGAGAAGTGAATGCACAGGAAGTCCAAGAAATATACATAAAGAAAGGCCAGGACACATGGAAAGTGTACATATAGAATGCCTAGGAAACATGGGAAGTGCATGTATAGGAAGTATACATAGAGATGGCCCAGGAAACATGGGAAGTGCACAGACAGAAATCTAGCAATTGTGTTAGCCAGCCCTTACACTCTACATGCTGTGTGACACCAATGTAGCGGTGCGAGGGTGTTCAGGTCACCGTACCTTGTGAACAATGAGGTCATGGGTGCCATCAGGTAATGTCCGTCCATCTTCCTGCATCAGGGGGATGAAGGAGAAGCCAAAGAGCTTCTTCTCGCCCTTCTCTTTTGCTGGGAACAAGATGCCATGTCCTCTCAGAAATGACATCCAGCATCTCAGAATGGCTCATATAACGTAATAAACGGTAATGTCATTACGTATCATCTCATAACTCATGCTGAATGGATGCTGTCTGGCTGTAGCCCGCGGTTAAACGTGATTGATTGTGATGACAGAGAGCTGTTCGACAGTCAGACCAATCAATAGTCATCCTCTCGATGCATTCTCTTTTGACAGAGTCACATGGACCAAAAGTCCAGCTCATTGGGACTAATATGTTATGTGTATATATAAATATCCACCAATCTATATTCCAAATCCATCCAGCCAGTGCAGAACTACAGTATATTTTTGTGGGAGTCACCTATTTTAGGAACAAATGGACATGAAATTGGTTTCATACTACGGACTAAGTGTGACTCCATTATGCCTTAGAGTACACAGCCAAGATTTACATCAATGGCCACCAATGACAGCCCAGGGTCCTGCTCCGATCAGGGGCAGAACCACCGCAGCCCTGCTCCGATCAGGGTTCTGCTCTGGACTAGGATAGCACTATAGGATTTGTCTCCACTGTCTGTGGCACTTAGCAGGTAGCAGGGCTCAGACAATGCGAACAGTAATAAGCTCAGAGATGCAGGCCACCAGACAAAGCCTCCAGCTCCCGTCAGGGATTAGCTAATTTTCTTACTGCTTCTGTCCATTTCTGCCCTGGACCAGGACCTCATCCCTGGAGATGCCACTAAACCCTTACCTGGCAAAAGGACACAGCCTGGCTTCTGTGATCTTATGGGTCTCACCAACAAAATCACATTTGGCCTTAATGATTAAATATACCTCGGTATCTCGCATCTTGGGAGCCAGTGCCTGAGAAATCCCAATTGGCCCCCCAGCGACAGAAGTATTACAGTTTTTGTCACTATTAATAAAATATGAATGAGAAACTAAACAGGGGCATTCAGAGGTGCAGCATTCCCTGTGGGGATTTCGGCGGGGAGGGGGTGCTTGGACTTACTGGAGCAGTGGCGAAACTCGAAGCGCACATGTGACCCTCGGAACGTGTCCACAGGAAGGGGCAGCTTGACCTGCTCTGCCCAGCGGGGGCTGTTGTTGTGATAAAGCACGATGGACTGGAAGGAGTCAGCCCCCGGCTCTCCGGAACCTTCCCATAATGAGCCCTGGTGGTGTGGCGAGAGATGGGGGAAGTCAGGAGCCACTACGTACACGTGAAGTAAAAGTATGTGTGAGCATGACGGCGAGAATCGACCTTGATGATCTGTCCGTCCATGTCCAGCACGTAAATGGTGACCTCCACATTCCTGGCCACGCTCTTCCCACCCTTCTCAAACTCACCCTTTTCCAGGGTGATATACAGATCATTCCTCATTTCACCTGGGGGTGGGGGGACAGCAGAAGGGGCGAGGATGCGGGAGCACGTTAACATCGGGAAATGAAGGTGGAGGGATCAAGGAGCAGAGGGCAATCGGCCATGGCAGTGCAGTACAGCCATTTATACGCTGTACAAAACACATACAGTATATGCGCGCGCACACACACACACACACACACACACACACACACACACACACAGTCATGTAATCATATCTTTTTGACGACCGTTCATTAATTTTTATGAGAAAAATGCTAATGCTAACTATAACAACCTTAACCCTTACCCAGCCCAAACCATAACCATTACTAACCAAACAAAATACAAGAGTTTTTGCATTTTTAGTTTTTTCATTGCAGTCAGAGATTTTTATAAAATATAGTTTTCCCTTATGGAGACCAGGAAAAAAAATCCATCATGTTGTGGGGACATTTGGTATACCTTACCTTGTGGGGACATTTGGTCCCCACAAGGTAAGGTATACCTGCACCACGAAAACATGCACACAAACACAAACACACGCACACACATCACATACATGGATCGCCGAGTCACGGAACGTGGCCAGAAGGGGCTCAGCGGCTGCTCGAGATTACGGGCTGCCATTTCCGCCATGACAGCCATCATGGCGACTGATGTGCCGAGAGATGGAGAAGCTGGAGGTTCGAGTGCCTACAGGACTCTGGCTGAACATATCCAGCAAGGGTAGAAACAGCAGAGCAGCACGCACCAGCACGCCGGCGAAATGGCACAATTTCCTGGTCAAACATATTTCAGTATTAAAGGCCGGGGAACAATGGCACCCTTAGCAAGGTTCCCGCGGAAGAGCACGGCGACAGGAAAGGCAATTAAGAGTCACTTGAGAAGCGCCGTTGTTGGTCGCGCTGGATCGGAAGGAAGGAAGAACAGCTGTGTGGCGGTGGGGGGGGGCTTTCCCCCCACAAGAGCGTCTCAGAGCCGGCGAGGCAGAGAGCTGCAGGGCCACCTGGACTGGAGTGGGGGGGGGGGGTGGATGTAATCCCACCCCATGGGTCACGCCAGGGGTTACTGAGTGGAGTGGGGGGGCAGGCTGGCCCACCTGGCATGATGACGTCAGAGAAGCCCAGCTTCCGGGTGATGGTGAGGCCGCAGGTGAAGAGGGCCATATATTCCCTGCGGATCTGCTCCATGTCGCCATGGAGAAGCTGCAATGACACAGAGAGGCCTGGAGAAAGAGGGGAGAGAAGGAGAAGGAGAGAGAAGGAGAGAGCCTGTCAGAGGCCTCAGTCTGCGACGGAGAGGGGTGTGCATGTGTGTGTGTGTGTCTGTGTGTGTGTGTCTGTGTGTGTGTGTCTGTGTGTGTGTGTCTGTATGTGTCTGTGTGTGTGTGTCTGTATGTGTCTGTGTGTGTGTGTATCTGTATGTGTGTGTGTGTCTGTATGTGTGTGTCTGTATGTGTGTGTATCTGTATGTGTGTGTGTGTCTGTATGTGTGTGTCTGTATGTGTGTATGTGTGTGTGTGTGTGTGTATGTGTGTGTGTGTGTGTGTGTATGTGTGTGTGTGTGTGTAAAAAAATATGTCAAAGTGCTGGAATAAGTAATTAAATGTGAATGAATATATAATGAACAGAAGTAAGTGTGACAGCACAGAGCAATGAAGCAATGCCAGCAGTCATTTTATTAATAAAAGCAACCAGAAGAGCATCGTGGCCACTTCGCTGCTTTTGTGGTAACTAAACAAACAGACCATCAGTATTTTCTCAGCAGTAATTTTTGTAAGAGATCTGTCTCACAATATTACTCCTGCTGACGGGTTTCAATTCACAGCACAGT
>JABFEA020000001.1:819884-846513 GCA_019775915.2 Cyphomyrus plagiostoma | reverse complement strand
TCTCGCTGCCCGCCCCCCCCCCCCCCCCCCCCGGCCCCGCGGGAGTCCCCGCCCCCCCGCCGCCGCTGCCCCCCGCGCGGCGGGGCGCCCCCGGGGGGGCGGGGGGGGCGGGGGTCATGGGCTGTGCTTCTTCATGGAAGTGGGGCCAAGCACCAATGTCAAACTGTGACAAGCAGGCGTCGTTTCTGGGATTCCCTCCCAAGCAACCCGCAGCTTGGGCCGGTCCACACGCCCGTCACGGACCATCTGCAGGATCCCCAACGGAGGGCCGCCCCCCCATACGCCACCACAGATGTCATTACAGGCCGTCCCGTACAGACAGGAATTCTGGCCCAGGTATCCATCACTGGCAACTGAAAATGATGAACCACAACAGGCAGAGCCCCACTCCCTCGGGCTCACACTGCGGGGCAGCTATTGTGTAAATGATGGCACACTCACTCCATGCCGTCATGGAATGAAGGGGGTGGCCCTCGCTAAAAATATATACAAAAATATACCAGCTAAGCAAAAAAAAAAGAAAGAAAAAAATCGAGCTGCTCATGACATTTCAATTGAAATGAATGTCATTAGCGAGAGCAAATATAGTCATGTGGCAGAAAACATCTTCCTTGGCAGTGGGAGCTGCCACATGCAAAAGCGATAGTTTCCTCTGCCTCGTCCCCCTTCTCCCTAATTACTCTCATCTCAGGAACCATATTGCAGGCCGGCTGCATGACACTTTTATCTCGAGCCCCTTTGTTTGTAGAATAGAGCTGTAGTTCCTCAGTGACGCCAGTGAGAAAAGCACTGGGAAATGGCGCAGTGTTAGTCATTGTGGTTGCCATGGAAATAGATGGCGTACGAATAGACGGCAGCGATGCCGCCACCCTTTGCCTGCCGCTCTGGCATTTATCTGCCGCACCTGCTGGTCTTCCTGGCTCTGTGTTCCTTATCTGCTGAACTTCCCCACCTTTGTGGTTTTGCCATATTTACCAGCCTGCCAACCTCCATGGTCCTGTCACATTTATCCCAGGAACCTGCTAGCTTCCATTAATTGGTGGCACTCAACAACCCATCAGTCTTCTTGGTTCACTGATCCTACTGCATTCTCACACTGTGATATTTACTGTGACATCTACAGTTTTATTGAAGTTTTATGGAAGTCTTCATAATTCTGCCTAATACTTTTAGTCATTACAGGTCACCAACCTACTAACACTGGCAGATTTGGGTGTGGATGATATGGGCAGGCATTTTGACATGGTGTGGCACAGGGCACCCACACAGACAAAAAAAATCAACTGTGATATTTGCATTATTTGCAGATTTTCTATCGCTCATTTGCACATCTTGTAAATGATATCATGTCACCATGTGGGTCATTAACCTTGTCAGAGGAGGTGCTCTGATTTTGTCTGTGAGCCAGGCAGGTTACCACTTAGAAGTCCAAGATGGAGAGGGGGCGGAACTGGGCTGACCTCAGCTCATCCTACTGGGAGGGAATGGGGAATCTAACAAATACCACACATCTAACTTTGTGCAGTACTAATGCAATTACTAAAATACAGTAAAATCCCGTTATAACGGACTTCAAGGGACCTGCAAAACAGTCCGCTATATCTAAAGTCTGTTATATCCAGAGTTGCTGTGTGCCCGGAACACAACTACAGGACACCATTTACTCATGCTACACCCCAGCAGACACACTTGTGGTATAGATTATTATATTGTACATGTAGTAATCCTGGTCAGGTAAACTTTACCTCACCAGATGTGTGACTATTAATAATCCCGACTACGTACGTATCTGCGCTGGATATCACCGGCATGCCAAACGCCTTGTAGGCGGAGCTTGCATGTCTGTTATAGCCGAACAGAACTACAGCTAAAGGCGGCCCTGGGGACCAAAGTGTTTGTCCGTAATAAATGGAATGAAGTTATATGCCAATCCGCTATATCCGATGCTTTTTCTGCATTTTCTTAAAGGCGCACGGCCGGGACCAGCGGACCTCGTCCATTATAGAGAGTCCATTATAATGGGATTTTACTGTATGTTTTAAATTTATCATTATTTATTTGTATTGTTATAAATTTTGTAATAAAAATGACTGTTCTTGTGGGATGAGGTTTTTCGGTAGGGAGGGTGGGGGATGGGAGATAAGCACAATTTTTGTTGAGGAGGGGAACACTGAAGGGGGGGGTCTGCCCAGGGCGCCATACAAGCTAAAAACCACAATTAGCATGCACTAGTGCCTACTAGCATACCATAAATCCAGCTGTCAGTCTACATGCTTCTGCTAGACCATCCTGCTCTTGACTACCACTCCAGCAGACTGGTCAACTTACCAGCTTATACAGCTCCGTGACGCTGATCTCATCAGGGTCCACCATGCTGAACTCCTTCCTCGGCACCAGGTCCAAGCCCAGCTGTCTATCACAGGGATGCACAGTGTGGTCAGCCAGACCAAAACCGAGCACCAAGGCATTGTAGGCAGTCATCCTCCATCCTACATAATGTCATTAAAACCTGCATCCGGTGGAGTCCTGAATCACAGAGGATTTACTTTATGCTCTTTGAATTGTTATATTATTCAGTTCTTGTCTTGTTTGGAAGATCTTGTGTAGCTCTTCAAGGGCGTAGGTTTGGTTTCAACTTTGGTAGGGACCAAAATACCCCAAATCCCAGGCCGTATTATTAGGGACATGTCTCTACCATCCATGCCCAAATCTACTCCCTTGTAGCTCCTGCCTCAGTACTGCTTACACTGTCCCTGGATGTTCACTAAAGGCTGTCTGTAATGTACCACTTGTCTGACATGTATGTATGTTTGGACAAAAGCATCTGCTAAATAAAAATAAATGTAAATCTGCAATTTGCAAAGCGTTCCCAGACTGATCTGCAAGTAGAAGCACATCAAATCTCCTATTTTTCTTTTGACGGATGGGAGGGGCGTGACCAGGCTCACTCGTTGCCCCAGTCGAGGCGCGCGGTGATGTGCTGCTTGACGTCCCGCATGCGGTCCTGCGTCAGGTGGCCCACCAGCACCTGCCTCCGCAGGTCCAGCACCTCGTTCATCACGTGCCACAGGCGGTGGAAGAGGTCCCCCTCGTTCCTCTGCACGGGGACACAGGAGCCAGCAAAAGGAATCAGACTGTGCAGTCGCACCATTGAGCAGAGAGAAGCAGACACTGCAGTGCTGAGGCCTCCCAGCAACATGAGGTGCTGCCAATCGATGGGCGCGGGCTTGGGGCGGTGCGGGTTTGGGGCAGCGCGGGCTTGGGGCGGTGCGGGTTTGGGGCAGTGCGGGCTTGGGGCGGTGCGGGTTTGGGGCAGCGCGGGCTTGGGGCAGTGCGGGTTTGGGGCAGTGCGGGCTTGGGGCGGTGCGGGTTTGGGGCAGCGCGGGCTTGGGGCGGTGCGGGTTTGGGGCGGTGCGGGTTTGGGGCAGCGCGGGCTTGGGGCGGCGCGGGCTTGGGGCAGTACTCACCACATAGAGCTGCTTCCACATGGTTCCCCACTCCCTCAGTGTGGAGGTCATCTCCGTAATGACTGGGTCCTCTTCCGGCACCACAGTCTCAAACTGCCTGAGGGTCAACGGTGCCACAAGTCACTGCTACCGACCCAAGACCTCACTGAAACATGTACTCAGGGGCGACTCGAGAATGTTTTTAAGGTGGGGAGTATAAAAGGTGTCATAATTTATGCAGAGAGGCCAACCTTATAATTAAGGAATGATATGTATTGAATCACTGAATGACAGAGAAGGAGGGGGCACTCCAGGAGCCAATCAGCTTTCAGCTGGGGCCAGTGCTCCTGTGGCCCCACCCATGCATGCAATGCTGTATTTACTCTGGTGCATCGATAAAATACCCAATTCAATAAAAAACACAAAGCTATACTGATTCATCCCTATTTATCATCTTCGTTCAGTCAGCGAGGCTAAAATCTCACAATAAAGCCTGAGCCTTTTCATCCAATCAAAACACATCAGAAAGGTGTAATTTCTCATTAAACAGCTCTGTTACCTACCCTTTATTCTTGATATGAGCATTTTTCAAGTGAATGTAGCTTGATGGAAAAATTCCCTGTGTGGAGATTAAAATGCCTAATCATTCCTCTCAAAAACAAATTACAATAATATTGCTTCAACAACGCAGCTTATCAAACACAAGTAATCATGACTGTTTATTTCAAGAAAGAAGCAGAAAAACAGGATGTTTGTGTTTGCGTCTAAACGCATCAAATGCAAGATTACATATCACAGGTCATCTCCATACGTGGAGAACTACATGAAGCAGAGTCCTACATCCCATAACACCCCCCAGACAAACAAACCACTTGTACCCACCTTCACATTTGGGTTCTTAAGGATAAACCCTCTGTACCAGCCTGAGGAGGACAAAGAGAGAATGTGGGCGGAGCACCACGACGTTAAACACCACCCCGAATGTGCTCCTAGGATCAGGGAGCCTTTAATCTCCGTGTTAACATTCTCCCAGAACACAATAGGTCTCAAAATTACACATGATATTAAGTGCTGTGACAGATATTAAGGATGTTGTATGAATAAAAGCTTCCTGCGTAAGAGCAGCCATTTATGCTACCCTTGATTAGTGGGGTCTCTCCATGCCCTAATATGCTTCCTAAACACAGAGTGCTCACACTCCTCCATTCGCATCGGCCGAGCTGGCTCATCTGTGCATACAAAAAAGGATGCAGTGATGCCCTGCTGGAGTGTTTAGCACCAACGGCAAGGGTTGTCAAGCGTCTGTTATCATAGTGCTTAATCCAATCTGGCGGGCACAGGGACGTGAGCCAAGATGCCGCACTCTGTGCTTTATCACCAGCCCGGCGGGCCTCACGGCCTCCCACCTACATGCGACCAATCAGAAGCACGCCAATGGAGTTAGCATTAGCAATGGGAATGAGAGCGCTCCTGTAAAAGCTCACGTTGATGGACTGGGTCAACACCCCCCACCGCAGTCTACACGAGAGATTACACATAAAATCAAAGCTTCTCTGAGCAGAAAAATCCAAATTGCACGAAATGTGAGACCTTGAGAGAATCTTGGGAGAGTTCAGATATAATCTTTTACGCAAGTGGAATCAGAATCAGAAATTAGAATTATGTGATCACTGGTCATTGTTGACACACCACAGCACACAGCGCGCATCAACAAAGCGTGTCCTCTGCGTTTAACCCATATGTGACTTTCGTGACATAGCAGTGAGCAGCTAATTCAGCACCCGGGGAGCAGAGCTTGGGGTGGTACCTTGCTCAGGGTACCTCAGTGGTGCTTTGCTGGTCGGGGATTCGAGACGATCTTTCAATTACAAGTGTGCTTCCCTAACCATAAAGCCACCGCTGCCACAAAAAAGATCTTTTTTTCTTAAGTAAGTGAAATCAGAAAGAATCTCCGTTTCTTACGTAAGCAGAATGCATGAAACGGAAACTGGCAGAAAAGTGTCTCTGTCACACTGAACAAAGCAGAACACCGCATAAGCAAAGAATGTATGAGTGTTCTGCTGCTGTTGTCTTGCCAGGCAATAACAGGTCTGCAACAGGTGTGATGTCA
This sequence comes from Cyphomyrus plagiostoma, assembly GCA_019775915.2. NCBI lineage: Eukaryota > Metazoa > Chordata > Actinopteri > Osteoglossiformes > Mormyridae > Cyphomyrus > Cyphomyrus plagiostoma. Next base: position 840,957 of record JABFEA020000001.1, on the reverse strand, counting down.
CAGAGGAGGCCGCGGTTAACCTTCACACTTCTCCAGGATCTGCACGGTGTCTCCAATCTCCAGCGGCAGGCCGTGCTGTCCCGTCCCACGAAAACTGGCCAGAACTGAAACACAAAGGGGACATGTCTGTTAGCAGCTGGTCACCCCCCACCCCCATAGTCAGAAGCTCAAATTAGCTGCTAGCATGCTAGACGAGTACAGTACTGAATCGTCTTTACTGTTGATTTCAGCATCATTCTGTAGATCTATGGTGTTGATTTAAATATTGCTTTCTACTGATAGTGAATGTCTGAGGAATTTACCCACAATGCATTGCAAAGCAACAGGATGCATCAATTCTGATTGAGCACACATGTCTGCAGAGAAACACCACACAACATTTCCAGCGACTCATCATCCATCTGCTACTCTCAGAAATTATGCCACGACTATAAACAAATCCGGCAGGTGCCCAGAGCTGCAGGAAGGCCCTGACCCCCCATCCCCGTCATGTTCCCATCCTGCTTCCATATGCCATGGGGTACGACTGAATGATTCAGAGAGAATGACAGCACAATGTGTGGGGCAGAGGAGGCAGACTGTAACTGCTGTGCTTGAGATGATTCAGCAGGAGCCTCACGGCAGACAGCATCAGATCTCCTTCCTGGCGATCCAGTGCCCAGCCGCTGACTGTGATGGTGCTGCAAAGGTGTGTTGCTGTGCAATGAATCAATTTCTTTTCCTGCCCGTTAGGAAGTGAAGCACAAAGCCATGGACATGTACCTCACAGACACACACACACACACACGCAGCTTAGGTGGTTTAAGCACAATACAGAGAGGGAAAAAGATGGCTTTTTCCAAGAGCAGACCACACACAAAACCCAAAAAAATGTGCTGGAGTATAACAATGTTACAGCATAACAGCCCTGTTAGACAGCCTGGAAGTATCAGTACAGGGGCCAGCTGTAGACTTGTAGACACAATGCAGAATTCCCTTAGTCTATGACCTGCCAAATCCTTGAAGCCTTATCTATTGTCACATCAAAGGGTACCTACAGACCTCATGTTTACAGGGCACAGCAAAGAGACCTAAAGAGGGTCCTGACTGTATAATAGGGGGAGCAAGGTTCAGTGATGGCTAGCTGTGCAGTGCCTCTCACAGCCAGACCAGGTCTGAGCTGGTTAAGCTGATCAAAAACGTCCTGAGTGAGTCAGGGCTTGGCTGCCCTCTTAGCATTTGGCTCTGCACTTTTATTTATGAACAAATCGTTCGAAACACATTGAACTCCGCATGACCAATCATATTAATCGCTAGATAACCTAAGAACCACACTTGGCTAAAACATAAAAGTCAACAGAATACAATGCAATATATACAATGCTGTAGTTTTACAAAACTCAAAAATATCTGGCAGAATTACATTCATACAATGTAGTGCAAGTGCCTTGGATACTTAAAGGTCACCCTTTCCTGTGTTCTTCCATTTGGACATACCATGCTATAGGTGCCACCATATGCTATATACCATCATTAACATGTAAACTCATGGCTAGTGATATGGGGCAGCAAATTTCTGTGAATTATTTATCTGAAGGAGCATGTTCCTCATGCTGGGCTTATTCCTCAAGGTGCCCAGCATCACAAATGAAGAGGAGGGCAGAATCGACCCTCATCAGCTGGCAGGATCCAAGCGATTAATAAAGCTTAAGTGATATTAAATACAGAGTGCTGCCCCGTTTCTGCCCTTTTTTGCACTGTATCCATACCCAGGGGACCCCGATTAGCATTTCAAGCCAGCCGAAAGGGGCCTGAAAACAACTGCAGGGCTAAGTGTTAGCCAGCGAGCGCAGAGACACCAAGGTCAGGACAAGCCAAGATATTCCTGAGGTTCAAGAGGCAGAAGCGGATCTCTGCCATCGCAGGCTTATACAACTGCAAATTACCTCCCCAGGCGGTGACCACAGCAGGAGAAACAAACAGCAGGAACTGTAAGGGAATCGTTCCCCAGGGACTGAGCAGCCGCGGCAGGAACACGATGGTAGCAGTCCTCGTGGCACTTAAACCGGCAACCTTTGGCTGACGACTTGCGCCCTGTAATCCCTGCCCTCTTGTTTCTCAGTCATTACATCACGCTATTCCTGTTTTGCACCCCGGCAGTCGATCAGAATTGCTTAATATACGCAGCAGAATGATTTCCCATGATTCTTTGCGGGCACAATCTGGAGTGATCTGAAAACTAATCAAGGGGCACCTCATTCTGGCTGCTGATGCCCCTCTACATGTGTCACATTCATGACATGTACATAACTACCCCCCCTGCATATTTTAGCTGATTACCCATGACACTAATGATGGCTTTACATGTCTTTACAGCCCCAAATTCAAGCAGTCTCCTGCAAGCCAGAGAGAATTAGATGGCAGTGTTCTGTGAGAGATCATTCAAGGTCTCCTTAGCTTACTGCACGGGTCCTACTCTTCCTACATCATTGTCCTGTAAGATATTAATATCATGGCAGAAATAAAGCCAAGAGACAGACAGCGACACCCTTTACACTTGGACCTTTTGCTGCCGTTCTGGGCAGGCAGTGAGTCAGCAGATCTTAGATACGCCAGGAGTCAGATGCATTCTGCCCAAGCAGCCCGTGAAGGTAGCAGTGACAGAAAATGGGCCATTTTCTTCACATACACACCCACTGGGACATGAAAAAAGGCCATTATGTGCTCTAGTAGGCAGGGGAGTCAGGACTGTTTAGCCAAGGAGGTTTAACCTTCAACGCGCTTTTCAGACAGGACACAAGTTGGACCGTGAAGCTGGACCATGTCACACGCACACGTTAGTCATCTGCTGCGGCACAGGAGCCCAGAGACACTGCCATATGAACGTAGGCTTAGCACACAAACATCTTTACCCCCACCCCCAGGAAAAGATGTAAAAAAAACAACATATATATCACTCCCCCCCCCAGCCTTGTGACATCATTCTGTCTCCTTGGCCCCAAAGATATTTCATAATTACACATCACTGCAATACAAGCAAGATGGCTTCCCAAGGAGGGGCTAAACGCTCTGATGGACACGCAGTACATGTGATTCTGGCCCCCTACTCAGGGTTACATGGGTGGCTTATTTATTCTTTTATTGATTGGTAATATTTTATGGAAAAGCGTTAATCTCCCTCCTGAAAACTATACCGTAACCTCAGCTTCAAATAGACAGTATCCATAATGCCCACATTTCTGACCACAGGATGTGAATGATTCTTAAAATATGATTGAATTAGTTCAGAATCATGGATTTTATGATCCGCATATCTACCCATAATGCCAGATACTAGCATTGTATATGGGTCAAATGGACTTAAAAAGACCAGAAAACAAACAAAACCTGCTGCAGATTAAATACAAATTTAGGTCAGACTTTCTGAGGCAGAAACACGTCCTCACTTCAGACCATAATCCTGCCCTGACTCCTTTGATGCTGCATAATCGGGGCAGAAAAAAAATCCATTGGCAGTCCTGAAGGTGGCGCTGCACATTGCATCAGCAGTTCCAGGTGAGGCACAGCAATGAGGCCCCTGTTTAACCGCTACAGAGAATGTGCCGTAAGCAGGCCTGGCTTCCCCATTAAACGGGTCACCCCAGCGGATTTGGCTGGCAGCAGCCCTCCAGTGCCTGCCGGCGCACGCGGCTCCCCAAACACAGTCATCTCCGTCAAGCAGGCACCTCCTCTTCCCCATGCCACCATGACCCTTCTGCCAAGGGGGCCGCCGCCCATCAAGGCACCACAGAGCTAAACCCTCGGAGAATCCACTCACTTAGGCCCAAAATCATCTTCACAGCCGCCTGCGCCGCATGAGCCAGAAGTGTCCGCAGATCCGTCACCAAAGCGGAGGCGAGAGAGAGATCAGCATGGCCCAGGTACCCGGCTCATATGTGGGAGGAGGCATCAGCCTGCTCTGAGCCACCCGCCAAACCGCCACACACACACCCCCACTCCAGAGAGGGAGAAGGGAAGACCTCTGGCCTCAATCTCAGCTCTCTGAATTACAGCTAACCCAACATACAATAGTGATTTAAGGCAGCACTGAGGGGTAGCTGCTTTTAAAGAAAGATGGGGAATGTACAGTCAGCAGAGAGAGAGCTGTGCATGAATGCACACATCACACACATCTCCTGGACCTGCGGAACAAAACCGATCAAGGTGACAGACAGGACAGCGAGATCGAGGTGATACAGGACAGCGCGGTCGAGGTGATACGGGACAGCACATCATGGGGGTAATAGGGGTGGGAATCCTTACAGGCCCATAAGTGATGTCTGTCTACAGTCTACTGGTGAGTCAATTACTGCTACGTGAACATTAAAACATCTGCCTGGTCCATAGTGGTTTTCTTAATTTAAATAAATAAATTAATTAAACGGACAGGACAACAGTTGTTTTATAACTGAGCAGCTGCATTTTGCACAGTGAGGGGTATTGGTTTCCCTGCTAAATTCCCAAGAATACTTTAATTTTATGTCCAGAAGATTTACTGGAGGAAGACTTTCAGTTACCACGGCAACTGAGTATTGAGGTGTACAGTGTGGACCTCTGGAGCTTCAGTGGGATACAGTGACTGCAAACTAACGGAGGCACCAGATGCCAAGTAGCTGCTAGTGTTACAGGACAGACTGCCATTGTTGTAGCACTTCACAGGAAACTGGAGTGACAAACCAGGAAAAATTAAACAAATGCATCAAAATATGAATAAATAACCATTAGACATAAATGGGGGGGCCGCCAACAAACTGAGCTTCCCTGTTCTATCAAATTATGTCAACTAGCGTAAGGACTGCAAGGCCGGGCTAAGCGAAACCAAAAAGCTAATCTGAAAGACCTTGTTATCAAAGGGTCTCACTGTCAAAAATGCAAATGCAAACATAAAAGATGCAGAGTGCTGCTTTTTCGCTTCAAAAAGCCAAAAGGGGGAATTTGTTTTGAGAAAACTTAAGAACTTAAGAAACTGAGACCCTTCAGCAAAAGCCTGAAGTTCTCCAGAACCTGCAATGAATTCAGTAAACAGACCAGTGAAGTGCACAGACAGCCAGTCATCATACATATTGCAAATAAACAGATGCCTATAAATCAAGGCTTCTAGATGGAGAAGAGCAAGTCTGCAAAGAGGAAGAGAGTACCTGAGCCTGGTCTGAAGAACGTCTCCCAGGAGAGAATGTCAGCAAAAAGTGAAGTTACTGGCGATAAGCTCCACCTGGTCCTGTTCCAAAATGTGAGCCAGAATGGATGATGAGCTCAAAAACTTGGATGGGGAACGACCGGGGTGAGTATGTCAATAGCGGGGGAATGAAACTGGGCTGCATTCCTAAAAGCTGTAGGTTCTCCAGCCAAGATGGCCCAATATCGCTGATAATTCTGGCAGACCTGACCCACAGACAGTGTGCTGCATCAGTGAGCTTAATATAAGCTATACAGCGATGACTGCACAGACAGACCCAGCTATCAGGCTTACAATTGCATGCATAATACTCTAGCAAGTCATGAAGTAACAGTCAAGCTTGCAAGCCTTTTGAAACGAAGGCTCAGATAGCTCCTAGAGCATAGGCACCTCCAAACCCAACATCTCTGCGTCTGAAGACCAATGTCTGCTATCATGGAATCATGTTACTGCTCCACATTTACCCTCCCAGGGAAGCCACACTGCAAACGGCTAACCTCCAACAAGGAAGGATATTCTAAGAAGCAAGCGCCTCAGTCATGCGAAGGCAGCCAGATCTTTGTCGTGTCACTGGGCTCGGGAGCACAGTGGAGCACCATGTGGAGCGCAGTGAAGTGTGGAGATTCCCCTGGTTTATTTAAGGGCTTCAGAGAAACTGCACATGCAGCCCTTCATAACTCAGGCGCACGGTGATTATGGAGACATCATGATCGCTGTGACGACACTGATGAGGCAGCCGGTAAAGTTGGAAATCGGAGGCAAAGACTTCCACCTGGCATGCTGCCAGCCTGAGCTCAAGAGGACCACCCCGTCCCCGTGCCCCCCTCCCCACCTCAGCTTTCAGCAAAGAACAGCACAGAAAGTGCCCAGCTAAGCATCCAGCTACGGAAGCAGGAATCACTGTAAAGGACTTCAAACTGAAGAGCAGCCTGTCGTACATCATAACTGGAGAACACCTTTGACTTTTCTATCAAAAGCATTCAGTATTAACATTCAGTGGACAAAAAGACACAGCATGCTGTTGCAGTGGTCTTCGCCGGGGTGCTGTGTGGGTGTAGTTTGCATGTTCTCCACTTGTTTATGTGGAGTTTCCTCCATGGATTGTGGTTCCTCCCCCCCAGTCCAAAAACATGCTAAGGTTAACTGGACATAGCTGACTGTCCATGGGTGTGCCTGGGTAAGTGAAAGGTGTGTGAGTGCCTGGGCTGTTTCCTCCCTTACACCTATAGGCGTTGGACCTCCCCCAATGACACAGACATGTACATAATACATAAACCCACTAAGGTACAGTTCATGGGGTGGTCAAAACAAACAAATGAATGGATGGTGGCCATAACTGGATTATTGTCTAAGGGTCATTATGGACCAGCAACTTCCTGATTTCCAAGCATCTGCATCCTAGCCAGTGTCAAAGTTCCAGGATAAAGCTGGTGAGACAAGCACAGGGTCAATCATCTTCTCGAGCAGAACATCAAGGTCACTTGGGCACATTGACCACTTATAATCAGGCACCCATACTTTGAATCTTCATTCCAAAGGGAGACTTTGCTTCGAGATGATTGGTCTACTGACTCATGTTAAAAAAAAAAAAACATTGTGCCTGCTTTCATGTTAATAGGAGTAAATTGTCAAGATCACACACCTGTGTCCAGGCAAGCCTAGGCAGCCACAGTGTCTAGACACAGCAAATCTGGGTCATGCCACTGAACTTATGGCGTGGGGGTGACTCGCAAGCAGCATGTGGTGTCCAGGTTCAGCATCAGTATGCAGGATCACAGACGCGGTAGAAGATTCCAGCATCAACCGGCAAGGAGTGCCAAGAAGAAACCAAACCCATGATAACAGGGGTCAAACCATGAGCAGATCTGGAGCTTCCTGAACAATATAGTCAAGGCCACTAGACAAATCATACTACTTTGCATTACTGTAATTCTGGGGAATATCAGAATTATATCTGTGTACCCTGTCATATAAGTAACATAAACTGTGATAAAATGACATTGGACTAACAATCTATATAAATAAAACTAAAATGTATAGTTCATTTAGCCATGTTAGTAATTCAGTTCAGTGGGATCCTAAAGGTGAACTTGTCATACCATTACTAGCACTAGTAATCCTAAACTGTTGACCCTGGTTAAGCTGGTTGCCTTTTTTGTGGTCAGTTACTCGCATGTAATTCAAGTGCCGTTAATGACAAGCTGTTGTCTTTATTTATGTAGCCCTGTTTTAACCATAGGGTTTACAAAGTGCTTTGCAGACATTTTAAAAGAAGGAAAAACAAAAGATTTAAAAATCCGTACAAGAGATATAAGTGCATAAAATAAATAAATGAAATGACTGATTATTATAGGTTATTATACACAATGGTGAAATGCCAGTGTTCAGAGCACTAAGACATTCAGTAGCTCTCAGGTTTTCTTGAAGAGTTTGGGACCATAGTGACTAAAAGCTGCCTCCTCCCTTCTTATCTCAGATGATCCAAAAGATATGCCCAGGACATACTCTACATTCATGTCACTGAAGCAGGATGAAGCAAGCCCATGAAAACTTTCGAAACGTAGCAAGAGAACTTTAAAAATCAATCCTAAAAGCCACAGGAAGTCAGTGCAGGGCTGTAAGAGCAGGTGTTATGTGATCCCCATTACCTGTGCGTGTTAACATTCTGGACCCGTTATAGATTTGAAATAGATTGCTTAAGTAGACCAATCAATAGTGCACTATAGTAATCCATTCTACCTGAAACAAAAGCAGGTATTACTTTGTTCACAATCATTATATGACAGCATTGCCCGGACTTTGATAATATTACGAAGGTGATAGCATGCTGTTTTGCAGACATTGCTGATATGACTATTAAAGCTAAGATCACCATCAAAAAGGACACCCAGGTTTATAACTTCTTGTTAGGCCTTCAGAGACATTGGTTTTAAGTATACCAGCCCATCCTTCCTCCATACTCCATTCCAAACACCATCACTGTTTTGTCCTTGTTCAGTTGCAGAAAGTTCTGTGACATCCAGTTGTTTATAGCATTCGAGCAGTTAGTGGAAAGACGCAAGAGCACCAGGAGCTGGGGACAGATATTCCTGTGTCAGCTGCATACCGATGAAAACTGATTTTTAGGCTTACTTGTTATACTTGACAGTGGTAGCAAGTAAAGGTTAAATAATATAGGGCCTAAAAGTGAGCCTTGGGGAACTCCGCATGTAACAGCTTGTAGACACAGGTATCAAGTGCAACACAGTACTCATACCCACATAGGTATGATCTGGACCATGCTAACATTATACCAAAGAAGCTAACCCATGTGTGCAGCGGGTTCAGCAGAGTCTTATGACCTATTGTGACAAAGGTAGCACTGAGATCTGGAATGGAGAGGTTACCTGAGTCTCTGTGGAACCTTAAGTCACTTATTACTTTAAGAAGAGCCGTTTCAGTGCTGTGGCCTGCCCGAAAGCCAGACTGAAGCACTACATAAAGATTATTAGTGTTAAGATAATCACTCAACATATTTTGATGAAAATGAGGTCTATGAAAACTTAAAAATGTATGTATGTATGTATGTATGTATGAATGAATGAATGAATGAATGAATGAATATAGTGGTTTTCAAGTATCCAAAGTGTGTGGGACAGAGTGGTGGCTCTGAGGCTAGGGATCTGTACCAACAACTGGTTGTTGGTTCAAATCCCATGAATGCCCAGAGTGATTCTACTCTGTTGAGCCCTTGAGCAAGACCCTTAACCTGCAATTGCTTCATCTTTGGTATGACGTTATTCTACATCCAGCCATATAAGGAGGTCCTCCAACTTACAGGGAATAACCTGTGGGTAGGTTACAGGATCGACACTCCAGCCACTGGAAAAAATCTCACACTGGGCCATTTGGCCTAGTGTGGTACTAAGGTATCACCTGCCACATGGCTGCACTCAGGTTCTGAGGTGGTTTGTCATGTGGTGGTTGTGGCAACGCACTGTATCAGTGCATGGCTCCTTACACACTGTAACAGTGCATGGCTCCTTACCTGTAAAGCACCTTGCAGGACCACTGAGGAGCCACTTCAACCACCACCACTGTAGCACCCACCTGGATGATGTGATGGCAAGAAATAAATGGAAATGCATTTCTTAACTTGGATTCGCAGCTTACAGTGTTTGAGGAATGGATTGCATCACCTCGTTACCTGGTGACAGATACCAGTGAGCCGGTGACACCAGCAGGAAGTGATCCTCCTTCTCACATCCTGTCTTATGACAATCTGTTATAATTTTGGGTCTTCTCCCAAAATGACACTAAACAGCCAGACACGGCATAAACGATAAAGTATAACCATACCTGAGATAACAAGAGGAGCCTTGCATGAGCACAAAAGCTGTGTCGTTACCTGCAATCTGTCTGAGTCTTCACTGGCTTCACAGGTTTTCATGGTCTGAAAGCAACTGCATGAGCCTGTACATTGGTCCAGTTAAATCCATCATCTCGCCCCCATCAGACCATCTGACTGGCAAGGGGAGTCTAATCCATCCCACACAGAAGAGTGAAGGCAAGCTGTGAAACCATTCAACCCATGCAGAGGTCTGAATAAAAAATACTCACATAAAAAACACTGGAAACACAGCGAGCAAATGTTTGGGTGATTTCAGCCATCGATGAGGTGCACTGGAGATCACTCATGAAGGAGGACCTTCTAGCACCAAGTAGATCACTCATTCAGATTCCCCATTGTAATAACCACCCTCATCTACAAAAAAGGTACTAAAGGAAATTCTGTGGACGAAAGACAGAAGAGGAGGGTTGCAGACATCAGTCAAAGGGTTGCCGTAAGCTCATGAACCTGAGAGCAGCCGGGGGGGTCGGGGGCTGGAGCTGATGAAAACGGCAACATTTACATCAAGCTCATCAGGCTGAGTGACTGGCGTTTTAAAACACTCTTTAACAAGGCAAGCGCTCCATTACACCGCATCGATCTCGTCTGAAGTGCCGGACTCCCAGATCAAAATGGAAAAGCCATCCGGCCGGACAGCCGCTGGGACTCCACAGGGCTAATTTAGACACAGGCCGAGTGGTAGTGCTCGTCTAATTTATTCACGAGGAGGACCAGACGGGATAAAAACAGAGTCAACACAGAGGCACAGTGAGCCAAGCTGGGAAAAAAAATATATGCCCCAGTTTATTCACAGAACTGGGTCATCAGCTAGCCCTTATAATATGTACATATAAAGTATATGTAATAAAATATGTTGTTATGTTAAGCAGAACATGCCAGAGATCTATGTGCGTGTGAGGATGTGCATGCAGCAAGAGCGATTTCCGGAGGGCAGCAAAAACTTTAATAAGCTGCGATGTATGTAGCTGTGCAAGAAACTCAGAGTGATGCTGGGGCTCTCTGTCGGATGTGCCTTTATAAAAAGCAGGGCCTATCTCCAGGGGATATTCACACCCAAAGAAACAAACAAACTGAACAAAAAAAGCAGCCCGGCTTGTTAATCCCGCTCGGCGATGGTGTGGTGTGCAGCTCAGCCGTGTGTAGCTGCCGGACAGGTACACCTGGGGATACTGAGGTCTAGCCTGCAAATCCCTGCACAGCACAGGCGGGAAAAGCTGCAGGAAGCCTGCAGGATGTCTGGGATGGTGCTCACAATCTGCCCGCCCGAAGGTAACCCCTCCTGACCTCTCCTCATTCTGCTCCTTCTTGTGTCCACTAGAGCTTTTATGTAATAACGGAAAAAGGATTGGCAGAACCGAAAAAAGACAAATGAGCCTCACAGGTTGTTCGAGGAGGTGTTCGTGGAAGCCTTTCAGCTTTGCGTTCCCCAAATGGGGCACAGCAATTTGGCTAATTAAAACTGAATCACCTTGACCCTCAGCTGTACGAAGCACAGAAAAGTGACGGCATTAGGCTTCCTGAATACATGCACCAAGCCTTTGTGCCCACTGGCTGCTACATGCACTTGTTATCTGTAATCAGGGCTTGAGCTCTCATTGGCTGTGCACAGAAGTCATTCCTCCTTGTGGAACATAACTCATCCACACTGAAAACGTACCCCCCTCCTGACCCCCACCACCTCCATGTAACTATAACTTGCATAAAGGTAAATCAACAGACTATATCACATCTGCTCAACTGGCCAACTCTCGTTTGTCACAATCTTAAGATTTGACTCCTACCATCTCCCTTGAAATATTTGTACAGCTTGATCATTGCCTCCAAGTGATTGGCCTCAGAGAATAGCATCCATGGTCCATAACAATGTGAGGCATCCTTTGTCAGACAGACAGCATGTGACGCATGTGTCCCTCTCCCCACTCTCGATGCCCCGCACATCCGACGTTAATCCTGATTTAATTTCTCTCACTCTCCAGCGGAGGGCCTAGCAGCCAGCACAGCTGGACCCCCCCATAAAAGTGACCCACTGCTACCGGCTGGGGCTGCTCTCTGCTGGGGCCTACGGGGGCCTAACGCCACTGCTGCCAATCGGATTATGGCATCCATCCACTTTCACTGGGACCACAGGGCGTCCTTGATATTGCCTGAATTAAAATTCCAGTGGAAAGTGTGCAGTGCCTCCAGCCCTGTGTGAGAAATGCCACAGCATTCAGGTCCATAAAAGGCAAAGATGTTGTAGGCAGACACAGGAGAGCCTGACACAGCAGCCAGGTCCCAAACCCTGATATTTCAAATATGTGTGGATTCTGTGATACATGGCATTATTCAAAGAAATGCCACTTTCATTTCACAAACAGCTTCCATCTGTTATTCTAACAGAGGGCTTGTAAGCAGGTAGCATACAGTACAGCACCTAGGGACTGATCCACTTTTCACTGCAGCCCTTTCTTTCAGTCACTATCCAGAGCTCATGATCATGACCATAGATGAGGGTATGAATGTTGATCTACAGGTAAAATCAATAGCTTTGCCTTTCGGGCTCAGCTCGCTCTTTACCATAACTGAAAGGTACAGCACCTGCATCACTGTCGACGCCACACCGATCCTCCTGCCGATCTACTGCTCCCTCCTGCCCTCAACTGTGAACAAGACCCCAAGATATTTAAAACTCCTCTTCTTGAGGAAATAAGTCTTCCCCCATCAGTAGAGGGCAATCCACCCTTTTCTGGTTGAGAACCATGACCTCAGACTTGGAGATGCTGATCCTCATTCTAGCTGCCTCACACCCAGCTGCAAACTGCCCCAGTGCTGCAGGTCACAGTCTGATGATGCCAACAGGACCACATCATCTGCAAAAAGCAAAGACTTGATCCTGAGCCCCCCAAACCGTACCTCCTCCACCCCTTGGCTACGCCTAGTAATTCTGTCCATAAAGGTTATGAACAGAATTGGTGACAAAGGGCAGCCCTGATGGAGTCCAACACCCACTGGGAACGAATCTACATGTCAACCAGTCTATATGTGTGATGTGGACTTGGAAAAGGTGTATGATGGTGTCCCTCAGGGGGTCCCATGGGGGGGGCTCCAGGAGTACAGGGTACAGGGTCCATTGTTATGGGCCATCAGGTCCCTGTATAACCTGAGCGAGAGTTTGGTTCACGGTGGCAGCAGTAAGTCAGAATCCAAGGCACAGATTTTTGAAAAGAAATCATTACAGAGTAAAAGGGATGAGTGATGGCCTCATAACATACATCAGAATAAAGGGGAAGGTTGCATGAATTTTCCTAAAGAAAGAAAAAGCCATTCAGATGAATTGCATTTTTGTCTCCTTGTGACATAATAAAGAATTACTGATCTCAGCGCAGTAGCATTACAGTACATAACCCTAGAGTAACACAGATGTTGAAAAACAAGCTCTCCGTCAGGCAGAAGATATGACTTTTTAAATGGCATCATGGGACACACAGATAAATCCCCATGAATCCTTCAAAGTGACGGTGTCACCCATTTTGAGCACACTCTTAATGTCGTCTGAGCCTGCCAGATCAACACAGACATCAACATTTTGGGTGAGGTTGTGCAAATCATAATTAACGACACGGGTGCATGTGGAATGTGAAGGCTAACAACTGAATACCATTTAGGAGCTCCTGTTACAAAACATGGGTTACAGACCACAGTTACAGACACTAACCAAACCATTAGAAAGACTATACTTCCACTGGGGCAGGACGATGTTCGATTCAAGACAGCCCAGTTGTCTAAACAGCCTAATACCCTCTTATCATCTACCACTTAAGGTCAGTTAGAGACATATATTGAATTTTGTCCAACACGGCCCAGAAGCCTCTGCACAGGAGCCCATCTGTCAGAGGCCACTCAACCACAAGTATCATGTGCCCTATTGATCTGCGAAGAGAGAAGCTGAATCCCACCAATCATCTCTGGATGACTCTCTAAAACGCAGATTCTTATAACTATGGGCTGTGTGCATGGACCACGCAGCATAATTTAGACCCGGAATCAATACAATCACTCATCAAGGCCTGTTTACAAAGTAATGTGAAGCATAACGGTTAAACTCACACACCGATTCCCCAAGAGCGATTTTACATTTATGTGAAATATCAATGGCTTTTAGGAAATGATGATAGAAAAAGAGGAGCAATACATCAACAATAGGCTTTCCTCGTACTCTAATATAGAATACAGATATTTCATCTGAGTACAAGAAATCAAAATCAAACTTTACCAGCAACACACACAGTCACAACAGTCTGTTGACAGACACCAAGACAGTAATGAGCTACCATGTGAGCGCGCGCACACACGCACACACACACACACACACACAAAAACACAGACAAGCATAGGGGCAGACACAGGTACACTTCCACACGTACACACGCACACAGACACACACATACACATCCACATATACAGACCCACATGCACAAACACAAGTACAAACACACACATACACACAACAGCAGACACACATGCACACACAGACAGAGCAGACCCACACAACACACATCCACACATACACAAACCCACACACACATCCACAGACCCACACGTACACACCCACAAGGGCAGACACACATCCACACACACACACGTACACACCCACAAGGGCAGACACACATCCACACACACACACACACACACACACACACACACACACACACACACACGTGCACATGCAGAGAATCAGCAATCAGATGGTCTGCTGAACACGTGGTACAAAGAGTGCCTGGCAGGAATGTTGCTGCAGGCCCTTTGATCTCACTGCCCACACAGAGTGGATCCATTTCAGGTCCTTCTGCTGAGATGAGCTGCGCTGCGCTTTACTGCACCGGGAGTTAGTCTCCCTGAGGGACTGCAGTGGAATAAGGATGCTGGAAACTGTAAATGCTGTAAGGATTGGGGCAAAGCGGCCCAACAGCCCCCTTTAAAGTTCGTTGCGGGCAACACAAGTCTCCCAATGTAAAGGCTGCTCCCAGTGTAAAGGCTGCTCCCAGTGTAAAGGCTGCTCCCAGTGTAAAGGCTGCTCCCAGTGTAAAGGCTGGAACAGGAGCAGCAGACATAGTCATGTGGCAAAGAGGACATCCTTCATGATCTGGGAGGGGAAGTTCTCTAGGACTCCCCTGAAACACAGTGTCGCTTTATTACAATCAAGAAACCCCACCGGAATCATATGTAATAAGTCTAGGATTATGGCGTCTTACAAACCAAAAACAGTGCAAACATCACTCGGCATTATGACTAAGATAATGCACTTGTGGGAAGAAATTAACTGTTGCAATAACTGGTTTTGACTTGCTTAACCTTGCAGTAACCGGTTCTGGTTTGCTGGGCCTTGCAATAACCGGTTCTGGCCTGCTTAACCTTGCAGTAACCGGTTCTAGCTGGTTTGGCTTTGCAGTGACCAGTTCTGGCTTGCTAACAACCTGCCGAGGCTCACCCACATTCGCCCAACTAGGAATACTCGTAATCCACTACAAAAATATGTATAAAAGAGCCATGAGGGAATCTTACAAGCAGGTCAAACCCATTTTTCATCCATTTTCCATACCTGCTTGTACTATGCAGGGCCATGTGGGTCCAGAGCCGATCCCTGAAGCTACAGGCACAAAGCAGGGAACAACCCAGAATGGGGCACACCATTAGCACACACAATTTTACCTCCAGTTCACCTTAACATACATTTGGATTGTAGGGGGAAACTGGAGAACCTAGAGGAAACTAACTACCGCGCCATGGTGCCACGCTAATCAGCGCGCCAACTACAGAGCAATGGTGCCACATTAACCGCCACGCCGTGGTGCCATGCCCAATGTCAAAAAAAAAGTATAATCGACGCCATAAGAAGCACACTGTCAAAAAACAGAATTTCACGGTTTTGAAAGCACAGAACAGAAGAAAGCATCTGATCTCAGCCCATTTTCTCTGAGCCCAAAGCTCGTATTATATGATTTTTGTGTGACGTGTCCTTCGCAAACCTTGATTTGGTGGCTCACAACCAACAGGCACACAGAAATGAATAATGCAGAGGAGAAAGACAAGGTCAGCAGGAGCAGAGTCTCACAGACGAGGAGCAGGGACAAAGCAGGAGCAGAGTCTCACAGACGAGGAGCAGGGACAAAGCAGGAGCAGATTCTCACAGATGAGGAGCAGGGACAAAGCAGGAGCAGATTCTCACAGACGAGGAGCAGGGACAAAGCAGGAGCAGATTCTCACAGACGAGGAGCAGGGACAAAGCAGGAGCAGAGTCTCACAGACGAGGAGCAGGGACAAAGCAGGAGCAGAGTCTCACAGACGAGGAGCAGGGACAAAGCAGGAGCAGATTCTCACAGATGAGGAGCAGGGACAAAGCAGGAGCAGATTCTCACAGACGAGGAGCAGGGACAAAGCAGGAGCAGATTCTCACAGACGAGGAGCAGGGACAAAGCAGGAGCAGAGTCTCACAGACGAGGAGCAGGGACAAAGCAGGAGCAGAGTCTCACAGGCGAGGAGCAGAGACAAAGCAGGAGCAGAGTCTCACAGACGAGGAGCAGGGACAAAGTAGGAGCAATGCACCTCTGTCCTTATTTATCTTGATGTGAAGGCAAAAATACATCAACCAATCAGACATCCTGTTCATGAAGTTTAAAATCATACCAACAGCTCACAGTACGTCTCATTCAACATATTTCACCAGAAAAATCAGGAAATCACTGAATATCGGGGTGTTTCAGCGTGACCTAACCGCACATGTTCTGAGATCAATATTAATGATGGTCCCCCAGTGTGCTTCTGTGACCACCTAGGGCTAGTATGGAATTAGGACACATTCAGGTGCACAATAAAATAGAAGAGATTTAATAAACAAGTCTGCTCGTTTAAACCTCTTCAGATAACCATTCAAGAGAACTTGCTAAACAACCTATTAGAATGCTGGCCTGCTGTAATTTGAATGCACATGTTCACAAGGAAGCATTGCAGGAAATTCATTACACAGTACAAGGCAAATGTGGAACAGTAACAAGAATGCATGGCTGACTGTATTAATTAAAGATGCTTTTAAAAGAACTAGCTTCCACATAGAGAGAACATTAAAGAACATTGCTCCTGAGTCCTCTGTCCATCCCGCCTGGGAATCTGGCATAGAAGCAAAGCTTATTCTGAGGCACAGACCATCTTGGGTCTCAACACCAGCTGCCTCCATCATACTCATTTGACTAGTGTGTCAAAACAGACATCATGCAAGCAACTAACCTGTTCTCTCATTGATTTGACCACAAAAATGAAAAGATGTTCTTTGAGGGCATGCCACGGAGCACATTCCACAATCCTTTGCTTGGAATGTGGATCCAAGGTAACTGAAAACATGGATGCTTTTTGTGCCAGGTCCCAAGAATGACAATGACTAACGATCACAATTAACGACCATGACTGTGACTGATGATTCCAGCCAACAATCATAAGCCAGCATCTATGAATTAATGTCCCACTACTGGCCCCCGCCCCAGCAGCATTCCACATGTCCAAGCAGACCTGCCACACCATCCACGGCCATATCCAGAACAGAAATATGGGAAACTATGAAACCTGCGCTTGATGAAGAACAAATTGGCTAAAACATATTGTAAGCCAGTGAACACATTTTTGGAAAAATGTAGAGGGTGTGGGTTTATTCTTCATTAGTGTTTGTTCCAGGATGAGAAATGCCAAGATGGCCCAACAAGCTGCTGGGGGATGATGGAGGTGCTACTCTTCATCTCTGGTATGTAGATGCCTTCAAAATCCTGAGATGTTGCCAGCAAAGACTGCCCCATTCTTGATGTAATACAGTGATAGTTGTCTTTGCATAGTTCAGAATTTCCAAAATTAAGCAGTCAGTCAGTTTTTTTAAACAGGTAAAGGAAGGTCAAAGCAATCCAAAGGAGTGGCACAGAAAATCACAGCACAAAGCAAATTAGCCAAAGCAGCTAAACCAGAAGCTTGCAGGTTGAAGTCCTAGGAAGAGATCTAAGAAAGTCCTATAAGACATCTCGAACGCTGCATCCAAATGTAAGCTCCTCAGAATGCTCGGAGAACAGCTTCAGCTCTATACACAAGACGGGGAGCACCGCAATCACCACCAAGTAAGGAGGAGAGGGCAATGAGAGGTGTGGTTAAGGCCTGCTCACAGAGCTTTGTGTCTGTGCCAGAGTCCCGGGCCGCCGATGTCATTAATTTCCACTGCCAGGAGGACATGCACTCAGAGATAACCCTCAACGCTGAGGTCCACGCTATCTGGGGCCATCGGTGGGTAAGGGCACTGAATGGCCCATTTCCTAAAAGGCAGCTCCAGAACCGCTGCTATTAACATCCCCTCACGGGCAATAAGGTGCTAGAAGATTTTCACTACATGAGCATTTGCTGAAAATCTGTCCCGCACACAGTGAGCCATCAGGCATGGTCATGCAGGCACTGTCGATGCAGCAGACAGTAGGTTCCGCATCAGGATTACAGCTATTTCAGCAGCATGCCAGCAAGCCCTACGCACTCACAGAATAAACAGGGTGCCTTAGGCAATGTAGCCACTCCCACCCAAGGGTGCAGCACCCACCGTAGCGCAACGCAGCCCAAGGAGTTACTGCGGTGTTGAGCCTGCGCACCTCAGCAAACACATTTTGTTGCAATATAGACAGTAGATGATACAAACGTGAAACATGAGTACAGTAAAACCTGATACTCTGTGGCAGCAACCTAGCCACCATCTTTGGTGGGTAAAATGGTTGGCATCATTCCATGGTATATAACACAAAACTGAAAACAAATATTAATGTTGTAAAAATCAGGTCAAATGCCTCATGTAGCTAACCGTACTTGGGCTGCCTTAATTATTAAGCACTAGCTTAGAATATTTAGTGATAGATTTATGGTCATCGTTATATTTTATTAAACATATAAAGAATAATTTGAGTTTAAGAGTGAGCGCTGGCTCACACTGACTGGTATGAAGCCTCTGAAGGTCATTCACAGAAAGATGCCCACAGTCTGCCTGGCTACCAGAACCAAAACAAGCAATGGATTGGTTACTAGTCTCCCAAACTGTGCTCAGTTTTACTCCTCCTACCAAAAAGAAGAATGTGGAGTTTCATCCTACAGATAATGACATCTGTCTGTTTGTTTGTTTATTCTGCAAAATTCAGAGCAGTTCGCTTTCTCACAGAAGCTTAAACTGTTTACAGACCAGACAAAGTGTTCCATCCCGGGTTGCACCATGTTCTACGCTGCAAAAATCACCAGGATGGGCTTTTGTGAGAAGGGACGGAGTGTTTGGCACAACAGGTGGGAGGTCCAACAGCAAGATGGGTTAACCACTAACGGAGACAGGACTAGCTGTCGACGTGTGACGATCCAGAGGCTGGGTGAGGGAATGAGCAGCAGGTCAAGTGGGCAAAAGCCAAGCAGGTGAAAGCCAGATGGATGAAAGCCAAGCGGGCAAAAGCGGGCGAGAGCCAAGCGGGCAAAAGCGGGCGAGAGCCAGGTGGATGAAAGCCAAGTGGGCAAAAGCCAAGCAGGCAAAAGCGAGCAAAGGCCAAACGGGTAAAAGCGGGCAAAGGCCAAACGGGTAAAAGTGGGCAAAGGCCAAACGGGTAAAAGTGGGCAAAGGCCAAGCGGGCAAAAGTGGGCAAAGGCCAAGCGGGCAAAAGTGGGCAAAGGCCAAGCGGGCAAAAGTGGGCAAAGGCCAAGCGGGCAAAAGCAAAGCGGGCAAAAGCAGGCGAAAGCCAAGCAGGTGTCAGGGACACTGCTACAATACAACAGAATTATGCCGAGAAGAGAGCGACCCCCCCAAAGAGAGGCCCAGTAGATCAGTTACTGAGACTGGGTCTGTGTCCTCCAGTGCAGGAGGAGCGAGCTCATGGAGGGTAAAGGTCAGATAATGGGAAGCGGCTTTGGCAGCACACAGACATCCCCAGCACAGAAGACACTATCGTCTGTGTCCAGGTTAAATGGCAGCCATGACTCCTCACAGGCTTCATCCCTGCTGAAAAAAAAAAACAGCCTGACCAGCTGGTCCACCGATTTGATGATAGTTGACCAGCTTGAGGTATGTTTTCACATGATGGTTTGATGGTTTAGCTGGACATACCAGCTTATGATGGTCATGCTGGCTGGTTTAGCTGGTCAGACTAGCATGACCAACTGGTGACCAGCCCAACTAAACTACCAAAGAGGAGGAAGAGCTGGGAGGCGACCATCTAAGACAATCTTAGACCAGCTAAAACCAGCATAAGCAGGTTCTTAGCTGTTTTTTTCAGCAGGGATTAAATATCACTACAGCTAGAGGCCAGCTGTACTCCGCTGTACGGCCCGGGGGCAACTGGTGGCTAAAAAACTGAGGTGTTAAGGGGACGATTAACTTTGTAACTACAATAATAAATTTATTTAGCTTCCGGTATAAGCTCTGGTCTGCCAGGACCTGGTATAGGACAAGCTGGTTCAGGAAACAGACGAATGAAGAACAATTTTTACCAATAAGTTCATTCAAAGTTAATGGTCTCAGGCAATGGCAGTACTCTCCATTTCTTACTGATATGAATTTGACAGGCTTCATTCAACCAGCCGCAGGTCACCCTTCTGGGTCTGTGTGCATATGACTGGAAGGTAGTCAGTTCACATTCCAAGTCACCATGAGGGCCTTGAGCAATGCTCTCGTCCCCAGCTGCTCCTGGAATGCTGTGTGGCTGTGTGTCTCTTGTCATCATAAGTCGACTTGGACAAATACATCTAATAAATGAATGTTTAATTCTGATGGCAAAATAAGACCCAAAAAAAATAAAATAAAACACATCCTGCAGAAATCAGGAAAATAATTTCTGCACTGAAAATAAAAGCAGCTCAGGCGAGCCAGAAAAGGCGCAGAGGGCCATATGGGCCACATCCGACACTCCCCCACCCCCACCCGGCCGTGGCACCCCCCAGGGAGAAGCCGCTATCGACTGCGGCAGCTCCTTCCACTGCGCGATACGCTTTAATGATGGCAACGGGGCAGCGAATGAAGATGCAATTAGTCGCTGGGGGAGCATCAGGGACAAGCCCCCCATCCCCAGGGGGACCGCCCCCTACCTTCCCCGTCCGCTTCATGCGGACACACACCGCAATGCAACACTACAGCCTGTGAGAAAGCAGCTCTCGCCCACACCAGGGGAGCAGTCAGGGCCTAGCACCCACGCAGCACCCGTACAAATGTTTGCGCCTGTGAACTGGCTGCTCATCTAGAGAAATTCCAACAAAGACAAAAGTAATAATTCAACATCTGCTGAGAGATCCCACTAAATAACAGGCTTCATGGTGGATTGACAGAAGGTCCCCCTGACTCAGCAGCACTGACACAGGCTTCATGGTGGATTGACAGAAGGTCCCCCTGACTCAGCAGCACTGACACAGGCTTCATGGTGGATTGACAGAAGGTCCCCCTGACTCAGCAGCACTGACACAGGCTTCATGGTGGA
>JABFEA020000001.1:807287-818049 GCA_019775915.2 Cyphomyrus plagiostoma | reverse complement strand
ATCAAACACCTACACTTTTTTTTAAAAATGTTGTTTTATATAATTTTCACCCCCCCCCCCCCCCCCCACACACACACACACACACACACACACACACACACACACACACACACACACACACCAGTATAACCTCTAACCCCTGGCATCCTGGTTTTTTTTTTTTTCATCTTTTCAGTTACCTCAAGAAAAACATCATACCGATGCCAAACGCTCTTTCCATAACCTGACTGTTAAAAATGTTCTGAACTATAGTCTGATTGATCGATTGCATATTGAAGTTACAAATCTTCCTGCGCCGTTGACCCTGGATTACAGAGCCTAATCCCTGATTACACCGAGCATTAGCCTCTCTTCCAGCACGGCTGCTCCCTCAGTCCCCTCTCCCCTCAGACCCTCCACGGTCTGCAGCTTTGTCATTCTACACTCCTCCACACTCTCTCAGTTGTACTCCTTTTACAATCTCTCCATTCATTTTTTTAACTCAGAAGATTATTAGTGCATTCGGCGTCCAGTTATCTGACAAACGCCCCCGAGTTTACATAGCAGTACAGAGTCAGGTGACGCATCATGCTGAATGGTCCAACATTTTAGCCCTGCTTCCTAAACCACACCGCTGACCGCCCCTCCCACAGCTATCGCCGATACTTGATGACCTGTGGTTGCCGTTTGGATTGCGCTTTCCGCCGCACAGCTGCCTTCGGCAGGGCGACACGCTCCACTCAGCCTTGCTTGTGGACACAGCGTAGTTTAATAGTGTCGCCTTTGGCTGAATTTACTCCATTCAGCACGGCACTTAGGAAATCTGACTCACAAAGACGAACTCCCCGCAGGGAAATGTCTGTCAGGCACAATTCCTGTGCTAGCCCGTAGACCTCTTAGACGTAGCGTATTTTAACACAGATAATGGCCATATTATGCCCGAATGACAGTGTAAACAGACGGCATAAAGAGCATCTTTTGAAAATAGCGACCAAGAGCCTTTTAACAAAATGCACAATTAACTACACGTGTAGGCAGCAGCGGACAGGGTATTAAACAATAGTATAGTGCCATACCGAGTAATCAGCTGGATAAGACCCTAACGCAGATCCTGAGCGTGGGTTCACGGTGAAGGCGGTACATGCTGGTTTGAATAGGGACAGATCGGGCCGGCATAGCGGGCAGCATTGCAGCAGGCCGAACTGACATTACATCCGACATCCCAAATGACTGCAGGTTATGGGAGGTAAGAAATCATCAAGGCTTACGACAAAAAGCTAGATGGGAAATTAGACAAAACAAGGAAATCCAGATGTTTTAAATCTTAAAAAGTGTATGAAAATTATGTAAATATCAGGAGCTTCCCCTTTCATCGTAACATCTCACGGTGCTTCAGTGTTCGGCTAAAGGACAGGTAAGCGGACCTTTTCGCGGCTGACAAACCCAGTAAATCCCAGTAAAGTAAAGTTAACACCTGGTACTCGGCACATCGCAGTTTTCACTTTTCACGTCGCATCACAAGCGGTATTTGGATTACTGACGTACCGCAAATAAAGTACCATATGCTGTAATCTGAGGATTCTTGCCTGCCAATTTAATCGTGTCCTCACTGTACAAAAAGCGCGCAAATGGCATGAAAATCTAAAGGAAATAAATTTAGCCAAAATCCCCCGTTCAGCGATCGGTCTTTACCAATCGAGTATCCCCGCTGACAGCTGGACATGTTGACTCCAATCAGATGCACTTTGCAGCTGCTAGTACAGCTGGATTATCTATCCACAAACAAAGCGCACCGGTTCACCAGATCCAAATAAAAATCAGGCACTAGGCACACACCTATACCTGCCAGCTCTTGGTGAAACCCCATTTGAAACGTTAAAATTTAAAAACATATATAGGCATACAGTCGCGCAACTGTACATCGGCATATTCATTGATTGACATGTCGCAAGATCACTAATAAGTATTCGTCCTGAGCAAGAAGTACGAGGTATTTTTGTAAAAATGTGTGGCAAATACGCACATGATCACAGCTTCTTTCCTGAAAGTCGTTCATCATTCATCTGCAAATATGCCTCATCCACAGTTAACAAATCATGATGAGGCATCACGTTAACTTACCGACGCCGTATTTTTCGTGTTCAGATGGTAGCCACATAATGACGGTTTTCACATTAAAAATGAATGCAAAAAAGCAACAGCGCAGATGTTACATGCGACCCGCTACATTGTAACTAGTGGGTCTCTCTCATCTGCTGGAGTTATTGTTCTGATTGCAGGAGCCGGGGCGAAATACAGCGAAATATACTGGGGGGCCGCGCTGCATTTTGGTAAATGTAGTCATGTGACTGACATGGACTACGAGTCCCGTCGACATGTCTAAACTGTGTCTTTAAAGCACTATTATGTATGCCGGCATTGCAGTAGACTATTATTAAAACATATCCTTACGTTGATAGGTTTCTTTCCGTGTTTTTCACATTTGTTTACTTATTACCGTATTAGTTTAATAAAACAAAATAGATTTTATATTATGGTTACATTTGTACATAGGATTAGGCCTATATCATGTAAAGGGAATTTTGAAAACTGTATAGAAAAGTCTGATGGACTTACCGTGTATAGACCGTAAAACAGCACTGCTGCACTGGCCACAGGACTGGTGATTAGCCCAGCACAATACCTGTTGACATTTTTAGTTTTAGCAAACTTTGTTTGGCAAGCGTTTACTGGAAAGGTTAGATTGCCTGGTACAAGGGGTCAATGACATTGTAAGCCTAAAAAGAAGCATAATTAATTTTATTTCATTTGCTTTGTGCATAACTTAAAATATATCATAATATTCTGGTGAAACTTTGCAAGTGTGCGGCTCTGCAGCATAGGGCTCTAAACTCCTGTGATCTGGAGGTCAAATCCATATTGGAGGAGTGATGTCACTGCTGGGCCCATAACCATCGTTACTCCAGGGACTGTCCGACTCTGCCGTTTCACTTCTATGCCGCTTTGGATTAAAGTGTCTTCTGAACAAATAAATGTAAGTAACAAAACACAAGTGGATACAGACATGCGCAGATCGCCTACAGGTTTTAGCAAAATAACCTATAAAACTGAATTAATAAATTATGAACACCCAGTGGACGAATAGGCAGGCGGGAGAATGCAGACCATTTGGAGTTTTTCCACTGCCCCCAAGAACTGAGCCGTACCCATGTTGGCATGGCCCTGCTTACTAGCAGGATGAAAAGCGTGACCAAACTGAGCTGGTTGCATCACCACCATCTGATTGGTTGAAATGCACAGAGATAACAATTTTCTGGGCCTGGATTATCTGAGGGAAAAAGGGTATATTCTATATATTGTTCATTATTAGCAGTATGGCACATCACGATGCATTGATGCATTCCCAATAACTCCGAACCTAAAAATTTCCATCCTCCATCTTAAAAAAGTGTTATAGAACAGCTGAACAGAATGGATTTGTAATGCAAATTGGCACAAGCAAATGCTAATTCCGCTAGGGTTTGATTTTAGCATAACACAGTGATTCTCATAGACATGATATCAGAAATTAGCACACCATAGAGAAAAACAATTATAGTAAATGATGATATGTGAACAGTAAGTGTCACTTCAGTTTTACGTCACTCTGGCTCTCCAAATCTGGCAACGCCTTTACTGAGCTGACCCTTCTGTGAACTGGAACTGTAACTAGTCTCTCTTCACCGTTTGACTCGGTTATGGGTCAGTTACTGTATGCCAGTGGAAAAGTGCCATTATAGTCAAGGTTTCACCTGCCAGATAATAACTTCACCAAACATAGGAGTGGCTTCTGCTCAGAACAGGCCCAGATAGGTGTTTCAGAGCGCAGAACCTCATGGGATATTTCACAACTAGACCAAACCACAGTGGCCAACAGAGGCGGCAGACGTGTGCTTTACACGCCACACTGTATCCGTGTAAGAGCAGTGCGGAGGAGGAGAGGCAGGGGACAGGAAAGGGTGTTGGCATGTTTCAGAGGCGCCGTTATTTTGTGTGTTGGCAGGTGTGATTCATAAGGTTCAGTCTCTTAGTCTGTGGCATTCCCCCCCGAAAAAAAAAATCCAAGCAGGGTGTAATCCAGATTGTGTTTGTTTGTGGGATCTGCATAGCTGAATGTCATGAGATTTACATCATGCACTGTTTAGTGCCATTGTGTGCTAAAGTAAATGAGTCGGTAATGTGGTGTAGACGTCCAGCTGAGCAGAGCAGATTAGGGGGTCCTGTTTATATCCGCTCTGATTGGCTGACAGGTCTGCGGCTTATGTGGTTTTCCTGTGAAAGGCACCTGGTGTGAGACTGTCACAGCTCCCATTGGCTGTGCCCCCCCACAGTTCAGATTTGAAAGGAAAGCAAGTCTAAAATGTCTGTTTCTTCTGTGTCTTCACTATGGTCAAGTGAGTGTGTGTGTGTGTCTGTGTGTGTGCGCGCGGATATATCTTACCTTATGTCCCCACAATGTGATGAATACCCATTTTTTTCCTTCATAGGGTCCAGTTTCCTGGTCTCCATAAGGGAAAACTGGGTTTAATAAAAATCTGTGACTGCAATGAAGAAACTAAAAATGCAAAAACTCTTGTATTTTGCCTGGTTATGGTTAGGGCTGGGTAGGGGTCAAGATTGTCGTAGTTAGCGTTAGCATTTTTCCCATAGAAATTAATGAGCGGTCCCCATAAAGATATGTTTACCCGACATGTTCGTGTGTATTTGTGTACACGAGTGTCCAAGTACTTATTAACCCATGCTGTGGAGTTCACACTCAGTGGGGGTGTTGGGGGGCAGTACCTTCGGCATTGTGGGATTGCATTTGCAAGTTAAATTCTTCAGGCTCTTCAAAAGCTGACAACCTTCTAGGTCAGGAAGTTCCTGCTGCGGTGCAGTGCTCAACGGTAGAAAAAGTCAGCGTGCTGTGACATCCATGGTCCCGGGTCCCTTTGACTTAGGCGTCCTATGTGAGCATAAAGTAAACAGCTGCAAAGGAGAGGCTTTCTGCCTTTAAATGCCTCTGCCTTCACCTGCCTCTACCAGCTGCACTGTGGATGGGCATTTTCTGACTCTCCTCCACTAAATGAGTCCTGAGGACAGACAGGGAGATGCTGTCTTTCTGTGGGAACAGAGGGGGTGCCATTGGGTTCCACGCCGCAGAGCTCCGGCCTTTGCTGAGTCCGGAAGGCGCGGGGTTCAGTCCCCCGACTGTGCTGCTTAGCTTCATAATTATGCTCATGTTTGTTAAGGCCTGAATGGTGTGAACTGGGGCAGCAGGTGGTGCTGTGGCTAAGGGTGTGACTGTCATCTAACGGTTGCTGGTCTGAGTCCCCGTTAGGGCCAAGTGGAAGCACTCGAGTGCTGAACCTGAAACGCTGCAAAATGAAAACATCCAGCCGAATGAAATTAATGAAGGTCTCGAGGCCAGCATGCAAATCTGCAGAATAAAAGCTCTCAGCAGACATCAGTTGTGAAATGGCAAGAGCTGACTTCCCCTTGAGTTCCGCCCCTAAGGAATAGCGGCTTCATGTTACTGAGGAGAGTGCGGAGGGATAGTGGGTTCATGTTACTGGGGGGGTGATGGGAATCCACACGCAGTGCGGCCCTCAAAGCTGTCTGCCCCCTCGGGTTTGAGGGGTTGTGGAAGGAAGCCTGTGCTGTGTTTTGTTAGTCTGGATTTATGAGAAAATGGGCTGTGTATATGTGAGACGTTTCAGGGGCGTGGATGCAGGACGAGTCCCTTTGTTCACCTGATCGGCCTTCAAAGGTGCAACATTAGCAGCTTTGCCATAGGGCGTCCTGGGGGCACACATGCAGTTCTGGGGGCTTTACGGTTTGTTCATTTTTGACTTGAGAGCAGATCAGCTCATTTGTATGTTTCCATGACCCTCATACGCGCTTGTACCCCGACGGGGCCAATTAAAATTCCTCCTTTTCTATCCTTCCGATGCCCCCGATCAGTTTTCCGTCTTGGAGAACTAGTTTTTCTATAGCAATATCTGTGAGCATAGTGAATCCGTCTAGTTTCGGTGGCAGTAAGCTGAACAGGGTATCACCTGACTGCAGCGACATGCCCCAGCTGGTCCCAGCCTGCCGCCAAGTATCACACTCCCCCCCCCATGACATGGTGGGATTAGCCCACAGCTGCCTACACCACGTATTTCACACACACTCGCCGTCGACATTCTAACAGCAAAGACGTGCTCCTCCGAATGTACCGCCATCTACAGTAACATTACATTTGTGTTCATTTAGCCAATGCTTTTGCCCAAAGCAATGTTCATGTGAGGCAAATAGGACATCTGTGACATAGAGAGACATCACATTTAGGAGGTGAATTCATCCTAAGTGACATACAAGTGAGAATCAGAACGCAGCATCAAATGGTGTCCCTATGGCAATTTGGGTTACTGACTAAAGGGTCCAACAGTGTTATCACTGGCCATAGGATTTGAACCAGCAACCTTCCCATTCCATTCCAGTCCTAACCCAAAAGCCACGCACCACCCCAGGCTCCTTTTCGCACAGGGGAGCCCTGGGCTTTCCATGCACTTGGAAACAGCATATTTTGGAGGACCTTGAACTGGTGGACCTTGTTGGGCAGCTAGCCTCCATGATGCAGTGCAGCTATCTTGACAGTGCCCTTCCTCAGGCTTAAACCCAAATCTGCTTGAATGAATCTACATTTCTGCAGTGTGTGACAATTCTTTAGGGAGTTTAAGCCATTTACTGCTGTGTAGAGATACAGTTATCGCCCAACTCAGAGTTGTAAAGCTTTAATCATGAATGGAGGCCTCACTCTCAACTCCCTTTTTTTTGGGGTGGGGGGCATTCTGAAAACCCCAGCCTTGCTGGCACAGAAAGTGTTTCAAATGCAGGTAAAAAATAGCATGCCCATATTTCATTCTAATATGAAGAAAAACTGACTGTCAAAATACCGTCTGTTTTAGCAAGTCTCTTTCTCCCAGAAACATGTTTTTTAAGGGTGTTTTCACATCAACAAATGTGGGGGAACCTCTGACACCCCGACGAGGAGGAAACATGAAACCAAACAAGCTGATTTTTTAATCACGGAAAATGTGGGGAAAAGGAGCTGCTTAGAAGCCTTGACAGAAGACTGCTTTTATTTAATTGCTGGTTATCCACGCTCCCTGGTATTTTTACTCATCCACCTTGAGGGCACACGCCACCGTCTGAGCGGGCTAAGTGGCGGGTGGAGCGGTTATTCTGGGAAAATGACAAGCTGGTGAGCAGCACGCGTCCGTACGTAATGACCACAGCTCGGACGCTCCTTCCAGTTATTTTCAGCTTTAGGTAGAGCACTAAAGGTGAAAGGTGCAGCGTTGGCTTTACCGTGCTACCCGTCCAGGACCTGCCCCCCTAGCCCTGCAGCCTGCACCCACCCCAGATGGAGCACCGCCACACGCCCCTTGGCTGCAGTGCCTTATGTGACACAGGCAGCTGCCTATAACGCCATCCTCTGAAGTGGCACTGACTTAGCAAACCACCAGCGACACCACCCCCACCAAGCCTCACTACTGCCACCCACGATGTGAGAAGCATGTAGGGCACCCACACTGCCTGACACAAAGTGAACCTTCACACTGCAACAGTGGTAAAGCTCGCTGAGACCGCAGCCAGGCCTTCGACCAGGACTGCTTGGCTGTCGTGTTGGAGCTTGGCACTCATGGGGCTTAAAATGCCACTAGCTCCACCCTAACTCCACCCTAACTCCGGAGTGCTCTTCACATAATCTGCCTGGCAAGATAAATACAACAGCCACCACGGCCTTCCAGCCAGTGCTTGGCACACAACACCAGCGGTTCCTCTCCTTCACAGAGTCGTCACACACGGCCCGTGACAGTGACACACAGGCCGTGACAGACACACACAGCCCGTGACAGTCACACACGGCCCGTGACAGTCACACACGGCCCGTGACAGTCACACACAGGCCGTGACAGTCACACACAGGCCGTGACAGTCACACACGGCCCGTGACAGTCACACACGGCCCATTACAGTCACACACGGCCCGTGACAGTCACACACGGCCCGTGACAGTCACACACGGCCCATTACAGTGACACACAGCCCATTAGTCACACACCGCCCGTGACAGTCACACACGGCCCATTAGAGTCACACACCACCCGTGACAGTCACACACGGCCCATTACAGTCAGACACGGCCTGTGACAAACACACAATGTTTGTGACATGCACTACTTCTCAGAAAGCCCTCAAGCTGTCACTCATTCCCTCACAGATATTGGATTTTACATTTAGCGGATCACCCCTGTTATGTAATTTACCTAAGGAGCGGCATAGAAATGACAGATCTCTAGTCTTCATTTCTGCCCATATTAAGCAGAGGGGAAAGTAAGTATGCTGCTATTAGTTACTGATGAGCACCTCAGCCAGGCAGGTTAGTCAGGCATAAAAGTAACAGACCTCTAAGTAGATGTGCGTGTATCTAAGGGATCACAGTTCAGCTGCTGGACGCCTTGCCTTTAATTTCAATGTTTGGTTCTGTGAAGAACACAGACGGCATTCAGACAGCAACATTAGAGAAGCACATTTTTATTCTTTGTTATTCAAGGTGTTTTCTCACCAGAGCCTTGGGCGCCAAGGGAGCAGAACAAAGGAGAAGAGGATGAGTAAATACGGAGGTTAAACAGCACCCGGGCAAGACGCCAGCCTGTGATGGGATGCCGAAGACACATCACAGCACCTGTCACCTGTCACCCACATCATGCTCCTATTTGTGCTGCACACATATGGTGATAATGAAGGCCGAGCTGAAACTGCTGCAATCACTCCATCATGATGGAGATCAAACGCAAATCGATGACTCAACACCCCCAGCCCACTTGGGCCTGGCTGAGATCTGTCAGTCCTGAGATTCACTCCAACGCCGCTCTGTATCCGGGCAGAGGTCCCGGCTGTGTTCGTCCACACCAACGCCGCTCCATATTGGAGCTACACCCCACAAAATGTGTATGTGGAATCCAGGCCCAGCGTGAGTGCTGCAAAACCCTCCAACTGCTGGACACACACCTGGGATGCCTCAGATTGTCCCTGTCCCACTTGGCACATTACAGAGAACCTGAGGGTCAGTACACTGGCGATGCACATTGGGGATTTAACTGCTGCCATGGCAATAAGCTAAGCTTTAAGATGCAACCTGGACTTGCAGGAAAACATGTTCCTTTTGGACATAATTACTATCCTGGTAACTTACTCACTTGAACAGAAAATGGTACATTCAAAAAAGTGCTGACCAGTGACCACCGTTCATTTAGCCACAGCCTGCGTGTAGCTGCCAGTTAATGATTTTACCTGAGACTCGACACATCTTGACAGTCACCAAAGATTAGGTCCCTCCAGCAGGGTCCTTCAAAGCATTTTAAGTGCAAGTCTTTGGTAAGAGGGGCTATAATTCATACACAGGGGCCAACCTTATCAATAGCCAATGATATGAATTGAGTCAGAGGGAAGCAGGCATTCTGGGGGCCAATCAGCTTTTCACAGCTCCTGCCCCTATCATGGAGCAGGGCAGTGTGCCGACCCCAGCCCCAGCTGTCCGCTTGGCTCCACTTCTCTCTTTATCCTCCCTTCCCTTTGCTCACCTCCCTCAAATCCTCTATCACCCCCTTTTCAGCCCCCTTTATCCTTCTCCAAGATCTTAAACCGACAGCAGGGTGCTAAATTCGACGGCGAAGTTATCTGTTTTCATGGCCTTGAGAGACAGTATTTAGTATTACGATACATTACTAAATAAAAATTCATTTCATTATTTATTTAAAAATAGAGAATATATAAACACAGATTACAGTTAGAGATATTATCACTGAACTGCAGCTTATTTAATTGGAAAGCTCATGCCCTGAGTGACTACTCAAGGCTGATGTCACCCTCTGGGCCTGGTGAAAGAGAAGGGCAATGTTCATAGTGAGGCAGAGTGTAGCTTGTCAAGCAGCTAGTTAAACCTCTGGTAATGTTGACCACAAGTCAGCCTCAAAAACAACTGTGAAGTGCTGTTTAAAATATGAGGAATTTTAAAGACCACCTCGCTGCCAAAAAAAACTTTCATTAACACTGCATAGTATGATGACCTTTCTGTGTGTGTGATACCTCCATGCTTCCTCTGGGTCTGCCAGGGCTGTTAGTGCCGTCATCTTCTCCCTCTTTGGCCCCTTTGGCCAATCAGTCTGCAATGCGCTGCCATATGCTGTCGGACATAAGTGACATGCTCCATGCCCACACACCCCCACTGGCACATGCTGGGGTCCTTGGTGTCAGTCACTGAGCTCCCCACCCCTCATACATCTCCAGCTTGCAGAGCCAGTAGTCACTAGAAGCCAAACGACATCCCAACATGTACACTGTTTATCTTACAGCTACACTATATAGGCACTTAACTCACACTATCGATATTTCTGTGTCTCGTGACGCCGCTGATGACGTCATCATTTTTCTAAAGTGCGGTTCCACAGGGGGTAAAAAATCCGCTACTGAAGGCTAGATCTGTTCAATTCAGCTGGAAATCAGCGCCATCTATATCAGCTGAGCCTCGTTTTCGATCCAGTTTTTACCCGGTCCATTTCTGTCCATTTTCCACAAAGTTCTCCAATTTACAATATCAAGGTAAGGTTTACCTTCTTCAAAAGTAGTCAGCAACGCCCAGGCACCTTCTTTAGTTTCTAAACCGCTTATAAAATAGAATCCCCGGCCAATATTCATGCGGGAAATCACTTTC
>JABFEA020000001.1:720752-738080 GCA_019775915.2 Cyphomyrus plagiostoma | reverse complement strand
GTATGGAGAAGGAAAGGAACTGCTCATGATCCTAAGCATACCACCTCATCAGTGAAGCATGGTGGTGGTAGTGTCATTGCGTGGACATGTATGGCTGCCAGTGGTTCTCTTGTATTTATTGATGATGTGACTGCTGACAAAAGCAGCAGGATGAACTCTGAAGTGTTTTGGGCAATAATATCTGCTCATATTCAGCCAAATGCTTCAGAACTCATTGGACGACGCTTCACAGTGCAGATGGACAATAACCCAAAGCATACTGCAAAAGCAACCAAAGAGTTTTTTAAGGGAAAGAAGTGGACTGTTATGCAATGGCCAAGTCCATCACCTGATCACCTGACCTAAATCCGACTGAGCATACATTTCACTTGCTGAAGACAAAACTGAAGGGAAAATGCCCCAAGAACAAGCAGCAACTGAATACAGTTGCCGTAGAGGCCTGGCAGAGCATCACCAGGGATGAAACCCAGCGTCTGGTGATGTCTATGCGTTCCAGACTTCAGGCTGTAATTGACTGCAAAGGATTTGCAACCAAGTATTAAAAAGTGAAAGTTTGATTTATGATTCTTATTCTGTCCCATTACTTTTGGTCCCTTAAGAAGTGGGAGGCACATATGCAAACTGTTGTAATTCCTACACCGTTCATCTGATTTGGATGTACATACCCTCAAATAAAAGCTGACAGTCTGCAGTTAAAGCACATCTTGTTCATTTCATTCGAAATCCATTGTGGTGGTGTATAGAGCCAAAAATGTTAGAATTGTGTCGATGTCCCAATATTTATGGACCTGACTGTATCTGCATTATATGCTTAGAAAGGACATGTATAATTACAGATGTGGCAAATATCATTGTGTCTAAAAGGCCTGTGACTCAAAAGACACAGAGGCTTTGATCTTGCGCTGAACACCTTTTGGGTCCCTAATGCCAGAACAGTGGTGTATATGAATAGACCAATGCTTGGGATGAGTGGGCTGAACCTCTTTTTGAGCCCTTACCTTCCACACAGGTGGCACTGTGGTACAGTGGGTAGTTGTGTCACCTCACAGCATGGCAGCCAGGGTTTGAGTCTCCGCCACAGCCCTGTCTGTGTGGAGCTTGCACGTTCCCTCTGTGCTGTGATGGGGTTTCCTCCAGGGAGATTTTATACAATTTCCTCCACAGAGGTTAATTGGAGTTACCAAACTGCCCGTAGGTGTGCATGTGTGAGTCTGCCCTACTATGGCTTGGCACATCAGCTGAAAACAAGCGATGCATTAATAGCAAACTGCTGTCAGGGCAGAGAGAAATTAATTATTTTGCTGCACTGGACAGCACCACGGGGCTCTCCTGAGGTTGTACCAGTTTC
This sequence comes from Cyphomyrus plagiostoma, assembly GCA_019775915.2. Lineage (NCBI taxonomy): Eukaryota > Metazoa > Chordata > Actinopteri > Osteoglossiformes > Mormyridae > Cyphomyrus > Cyphomyrus plagiostoma. Next base: position 736,732 of record JABFEA020000001.1, on the reverse strand, counting down.
TGAAAATGAATAATGACCATATGATCGATAATTAACAAAAAAACACAAATATATATAAAGAAACCCATTATTCATAACCACTCACGAAGTGCAGGGTCACAGTGATATATGAATATGATATATATTTCTTAAATGTTCCCCCATCCATATGTATCTTGACTTTTAAGGCCTTCACCATAATATTCCTGATTGAACTCTTAATCGTCTTTAATTGAAATATTTTCAAATACAGCAATACTTGTTTTAAAGAAAGTGACTGACATAAAAAAACAATTCTTTTTAATCTTTTTGAGCCCTTTATTAATAAATTAATGTTAAAAAGTTTGTTATTCTAACTACATGAGTGCAATTACATGCGTACATGTATACATAATCACAATCATACCTGTGGAGGTGGTCTCCAGCTTCAAGTACCTGGGTGTACATCTCACTAGGGACCCCACCTGGAGTATAAATACATCATCACTTATCACCAAAGCCTATAAATGCCTCTATTTCCTCAGGAAGCAGAGGCAAGCTGGACTCAGGAGCGCAGTCCTGAACTCCTTGTACAGGTGTGTGGTGGCGAGCATTCTCTCTTTCTGGATCACAGTATGCCATGCCAGCTGCACGGCTGCTGAAAATAAGGACTGCACAAGATGGTGAAGGCAGCTCAGAGGTGGGTGGGGAGCAGCTAGCCCACCACCACTAACATTTACACCATCTGATGCAAGAAGGGCTTCTTGTGTTATGAGGGACCCCACCCACCCAGCGTACAATTTGCTTGTTCTTCTCCCCTCAGGCAAGGAGGCTGAGGAGCATCAAGAGTAGGACCACCAGACTGTGAAACAGCTTCCTTCTAGATGCTGTAAGACTGCTGAACTCTGCCCCCTCCCCCCTTCAGCCCCACACAGATTCCCCCCTCCCCCATCTCCATCACAAAAAAGGACTATAACCCTCCAGCAGACCAAAGGGACATATAACATGTACTATGCTCATTATGACACAGTAACTAAGTTATTACCAATATAATAATAATTTACCTGGAACTGTTTTATGTTGCATCCATGTCTGCTTCTGCGCATCAGACACTGAACATACTGCTAATTTATAATCCATACTTTATACTTCAATACCTTTAGATTTAATTTTCAGCTTTATATTTAAAAGTCTGTGTGACTAACTCTGTGGCTTATTTGTGACCTGACATGGCATGTGCGAACATGTGTGGAATGACAATAAAGTTCTTGAATCTTGAATAACAGAATATGTATTTGTGCAACTATATAAACACTTGTTATTCAATGAGTTTAGATAATAATTTGTCATTTAATAAGTTTAATGGCATATGAAATGTAACATAAGGTCATAAATAACTGATTTATACAGTAACCTTTTGTTGGCTCAGTTAAAGTAATATCTTTCTCAGTCGTAGAGTAACACGGCAAATCCCTCTTTCTGTATGCGCTGTTGTTTTCCTTATATGCTCAGTGGAGGCTATGGACTGACCTGAATTTTGCCTTGATAAACAGCTCCAACGTGTCTATCTTATGCTGCCTGCCAAGGGTCAGTAAATGGGTTAACAGGTGTGTGCAATGGCCTGCATTTCAGTCTTAGAGGTGGGCCTCACTGACCTCGCCAGAGGGAACCTTGGCCATTCTTCCTGCTGCCTGGCTGCATGGTGAATACCGTTTGCGGGCCGTCTGATCATTTAATCTCCAAACCTCACAGTAGGGTTAATTAATGTTCATTTTCTCTCAATGGATCTGGAATCGGGGGAATGTTGCAACTGTGAGAGTGATAGTTCTTGTTTAAAACTCTTCTGACATGGCAGGGTCAAAACAACACAATAAAGAAGAGGAGGACACAGGAGTAGGAGCTGAGGCTTGTCCCCTTAGAGAGTTTAATTCGAGAAACCCAAGTTCAAAGCGCAGATAAGTACAGTGAAGTAGGTCAAGAGACAGAGGAGGAACTAGCCTAGAGGATAGGCTACTTTGTCATACCAGACCAGCGCTTACAGCTGTCTAACTCGCACAGGCCCTTATTTTTCCAGAGTAGGTCACATCCACTTACTGGGCCAATTATCTGGAATACGTGATGCATGCTGCTATTATTTTGTGCACACGGGCCTCGTGCCCTTAAAGCAGAAGTCTTCAAACGTCAGAATTCCGGAATTTTAAAGCAGAGCGATTTAAGAGCAGACTCAATTCATGCGTTTCCTTTTCAGGCACAAAGGGACGCTGACCAAATGAGCTCAGAGCAGCCTGAGGCCTTTAGCCTGTCAGGCCGCATCGTGGAGGACAGCCGAATGGCTGTTTCACAACTTGGAAACGCAGAATTTTGGTAATCTGTTCATGGATTTGCATTCTGCAAGATTCTAATAGACAAGCCATTTTGTAAAGATCAAAAGGGAGCCCTTTTAGAGGTGGAGGGTTGAGATTTCGAATGTGTTGTTTAGCACGGAAATAACTCCTCAAGAGTAATTGCTACATCTTCTGCAGACAGCTAGTCTACAAATACATGGAGGTCTTGATTATGTCCTATGTGACAAAAGGACTTTGACCCATTTACACCATTTAAGGACTGGTAAAATAAGACGTGTTCAGAAGAGCTGTACATTCATAATCATGTGCGTACCAGTCAAGAATAAAAATAAAACTAGTATATAGACAGCTGACCAACAGTGCATTAGCCACTGTGCGTCCCTTCACACAAGTTATATATTCAGGTCTGGTCGCCTTTCCATTTGTTACTGTGGCATCACTTGCTGTCGGCACTGGAACCTCAATTCTGTCCTTGTTTTGGAAAAAAAACACCCATGAACATAGATCTCAGATGCCACTAGTCCAAAAACAAAAAGTGACAGCAGGCTGGCCACCTCTGTATGGCATCAGAGTACAGCGGGTACATTGTGAGATGGTCTGCCACCGTCGCCCCTGCCCCCCACATAAGTGAGCAGAAACCTATCCTCGCCTCTCACCAGAGGCATATACCACAGTAATATGCTTCACAAAAGAAGGGGGGGGGGGGGCACATGCTGGGTATCTGCACCTTTCCGCCTACAGGCCTGACATCTGCAGGTGGTTGCACCCCCACACTTTCCCTGTCTCAACCAAGCAGGAGCCCCCTTCTTCAGGGCAGGCTTCATGCCTCTTCCTTACACTTTTAATTAGCCTGTCATATTTATAAACACTGAGGAACAGCACCCACAGATAGAGCAGTACAGGAGCATTGATTATGTCAAAGCAGGCCAGCGTCAGCTCTGAAGCAAAGATGAATGTGGGAGGATTTTCTTGCCCTTACTGGCTTCACTGGGTGTGGGACAAAAACACTGTTGTGAGCAGGATTGTTAGAGTCCATATTCTGTACTCCACAAGCTCGCCTCAGGTGACAGAAAGAGCTACTTGACAGAAGGACAAAAAAAGAGTAAAATTCTAAAAACACTGAAAGCTCTTACACATTTTCCAGCATTAAGAAACAGCACTGTGTAATCACTGGATGTAGTTATTAAGCTTGTTAATTTTCTTATCTGTCTTTATCTAGCACAAAATCCACAGTTTTACTTTAAGGAAAGCATAAAGGCAGCAAGCTCGCAGTCCATCCTGAGCCCTCGCTGATGGATCTATACCTTCTACAGAAGTCAGGCTCCCTCGGAAATTCTCTGCTCTTAATCTACATTCCATCACAATGCGGGTGAAGCCCTTAAGAGCCTTTGGCGGCTGAGGCTGCTGGGACATGAGATTTAAGCTGCGTGGGTAACAGCCGTTAAATAAAAAAACTCCCATTTTCTACAGTGAAACGTGATGTAACGTCGCTCTGAGAGCCCTTCACTGATTGCATATATAGCAGCAGCATCTGTAGCTGGTGTAACGCAGACCTAAAGTCAAGGGATTCATGAACCCGTGGACAGAATTTTTGTTTACTTGAACTGCATGTAAGTTCATGAAATATTTGCCCATAGGTCTGTATTACAAACTATACCTTTGATTTTGCAAGGGACATTATGATGCTACAAAAAACATACATACACAAACTAGCTCCATCTTGCAGGTTATGATATTTTTTATAAACCCTTAGCTTAGCTTCAAATGCAAAAGGTCGGGAGCTAATGCGATACAGCCATTTAAATACATTACTTTAGCAGTATATAACACACTCTGTCAGTTTCCTTCTCGTCTCATCTGAAGCTTTGTGTCTTGCTAAATTCCTGGTATGGATGTTATCACCTCCTGCTCTGCTGTAGCTCTTCCTGTAAATTGAAAACCATCAACATAACCATAAGCTAGGCTGATCCAAGCAACACTGTGTACACGATGTCCCAGAACCACATGGAGATATCCATCATTAGTGTGGGAGGTAAGACACCATACAAGAGAACAAGAAAACACATTTTTTTTGTGCAAATAAAAAAAATCTGTTGACATTTGTAAAGTCTGTATCCCACATAAATCACATTATACCCAATATGACAAAATACCATAAACCAACATATCTCCCCAATTAAATGTTCACTATTGCGAAATTTATAACATTGTCCAAAACCACAAATTAAGGTCCCGCTATGTTAACAAAAGAGAAAGGAACCCAGGTTATTGTAATAGTTAACAACAAAGAGCCAGAGGCCCATTTCTCATTCATGCTGTGGAGATTTTTATTGATGCCTTTTACAAATGGGAGATTTCAGAAGGGCTAAAGTTATCCCTCTGCTAGGAAATAAAACATAATTTCCAGTCCGAATGCCTGACAGTTTGTTAGATGATTAAATCCCCTCGCCTTCATCCTGTCTTTGTTGCTGTCATTTACGTTCACTTCAGCCACAAAAGCAGTATCTTACGTTGTGTAGCTTTGCTATGCTTCAGGTAGCTGTGGGGTGGTTCAGGCTCTTATAGTCCGCTGATCCTAATAAACGGCCTCCTGCTAAACATCAGCGGTATGTCGCGCCATCGGGTGCAAGAACATAAGACATTAAATTCTTCAGAAATTCTCCCTACAGTGCACAAGTTTACTGCATTTTGTATATGAGTACGTGAGCACAATGCGTCCAGAGCTGCAGAAGTTTAGTGGCGGCTTCTGAAGGTTGTTATGCGGCAAAGCCTGGGGTAATCTATTTACAAAGAAGCTACTCCAGTAACTGGCAATAGAGAATAATGTTTAATACAAAGGGAGACCTTAATTGTATTGTGTGCTCATGCATAGCCATAAATGTTTGCATGCTTCATTTTATACACCTGAAGGAGAACCTTAATGATTATCCAATAAAACACTTCATACCCTAACCTAATAGTGGGAGCAGCTTACAAGCAGCGACCATTTCCCTGGGAGCCAGTGGTTCAGCTCACTTCCTACTCACTCCCCTACCTCTCAGAAGGGATCTTATGTCTGTTATGTCTTTGCTGGTCACTTACACTGACGAATCAGGGAGGCACATGCAGTCACATAATGAATGAGAATGTGCAGGACTGATTGAATATACGTACTTCAAATACTATATGTCCAAAGTTCCTTATTTAGAAATGTCTTCCCCCATGGGGCCCAGCCAGTCAAACCCCAAAGGGGTAACATAGGTTTGCCCCCATGTCGGTCCACTACCTACACGGGGAGCTGTGGTGGTTGGGTGCAGTATAGATCGAGTGGCAGTCGATGGCAGGGGTCTAGAACAGACTGATCATTGGCAACCAAAACTGGCTCTCGGTAAATGGAATCTACAGGTAAGCTCTCTTTTCACATAACTTGTCACTTAACTTGTTCATTAAGTTCATATTCGATATTAGCCTCATATTCGATATTCTGTTTTATGGCTTTAACATACAAATTTTAATTCATTTCTTAATGTTTGAATGTATCCATATAATGTGGAATGGGACAACACATGAATGGGTTACTAACTTTATAACTAGACAAGACAGGCACTTCTAGTGAAGTGTGCTTTGATCAGTGGAGTACAGGGAACAATGCACAACCCTTAGATTTTCAGAATAACTTTCTCTCTAACAGTTATTAACACATTGTATGCATATTATATGCCATTGCTCCATTTCATATGGACAATTAATTGATAACACAAATTTATCCATAAATAAGTTGTAAAGTGTGTTTTAGGCAGTGCACCGTGGGACAAAGCAAATGTACTGCAGTTGAATTGTTTGATTACGTGTTTCGTCACATTTAAAGTGATCTTAAAAATCCAAGGGGTGTGCATTATCGCCCAGAGTCCACTGATCAAAGCACACTCTATAGGACATGGCTGTCCCATTTTGTCTTAGAGCTATTAACCCTTTAGTTGTTGCTCAATTGCACTTTAAGTGGATACAATATAATAGTTAATAACTATTACAGACAAAAATAATCTGAAAATCCATATGAGGCTAATTTAACCACAGTCAGTGACATGTTATATTCATCTTCTACCAAAACAAATAGCCAATCGTAGTCAAAATGTTTTTAAAAAAAAACAATCAAAGGAGCAGAGATATTAGTCACTGTTCCCAGCTCCAAAGTGTCAAAATTCATCCGGTCGAGTGAGCGAGTGCTGTGCAGATGTGAGCGTGTGCAGAACATGGGTTTTCTGCTCGCAAGCGCATACACACAAGTGGTTTTTATGCGTGCAAGTTTTTCACTAATTTAACGCCATGATGGTGCCTTTGGTTACTAGACTGAGGTGGTGGTCCCAATCTTAAAGCAAGGGGACCAGAGAAAGTGTCCCAACAGCAAGGCGATCACACTCCTCAGCCTCCCTGGTAAGGTTTATGGCGCAAGTTGAACCTCAGATTCAGAAGGAACAATGCGGATTTTGTCCTCACTGTGCAACACTGGACCAGCTTTTTGCCCTGACAAGAATACTGGAGGTTTCATGGGAGTTTGCCTAACCAGTCTGCATATGTTTTGTGGACTTGGAAAAGGCTTATGACCATGTGCCATGTTCATAATTTTTATGGACAGAATTTCTGGGTGTAGTTAAGGACGGGAGGGGGTCCGGTTCGGGGGCTCTTTTTGGATGACGTGGTCCTGTTGGCATTATCAACCAATGACCTGCAGCATGCACTGGGGCTGCTTGCAGCTGAGTGTGGAGCGGCTAAGATGAGGATCAGCACCTCCAAGTCTGACGCCATGGTTCTGAACCGGTGAAAGGTGGATTACCTGCTTCAGGTAGGGGATTAGAGTTTAAGTACCTTGGGGTCTTGTTCATGAGTGAGGGAAGAAGGCAGCAGAAGATCGACAGACAGATCTGTCATGGCAAAGAGGTTGCTGAGCTAGAAGGTGAAGCTCACAATTTACCAGTCGATCTACATTCCTACCCTTGCCTATGCTCATGAGCACTGGGTAGTGACCAAAAGAAGGAAATTGCAGATTCAAGCAGCAAAAATGAGTTCCTTCCACAGGGTGTCTGAGATCAGCCTTAGAGATAGTGTCAGGAGGTCAGACATTTGGGAGGGGTTCAAAGTAGAGCCACTACTCCTCTGCATCAAAAGGAGCCAGTTGAGGTGATTCAGGCATCTATCTAGGATGCCTCCTGGGTGGCTCCCCGGGGAGGTGTTTCCAACTGGGAAGAGGACCTGGGGCAGACCCAGGACATGCTGGAGAGATTATTCCTGCATTCCATTTACCTTGGCATCCGATTTTCGGATTCTGAGATTCAAATCCGCTAAAAACTTGGGGAAAACCCATTCCATTTGCACAGAAGTAGCAATACTATGGACCCATATGAAAAAGCAAGATTTTTTGCTTAGCCAGACAACTTGTCAGATTTAAGGTACCACAGTTTAAATGGCCTCTATCTTTGTTCACTTACAATTAGCCTAAACTACCATAAATCCGACGAATAATCCAACTATCATGAAATCCAATTCTAGCCCGGTTAATTATTAGCCATTCTTAGCAATTTCAGTTGATAACACACTACACGCGGTGCTTCACATATAAAACTCCATAGAAACACATCCACAGATAAATTGGATGGCATAGTAGGTGTGACCGATTTAATGAGCTACAAATGAGAAGTAGTGCTTAAACAGGATAAAACTACAACTTTCCCTTCTGTTGATAAAGGGTCCAGCCATCTCGGATTATGAACTTGGGATCCTCTGTGCTGTCCGAGATATTTATCCGATCTCTGGAGAAACGGGAGCGCGCATGTCGTCACTTCTGGCTTCAAAACTTGGAATCTAAGTTCTGAGGGCAAATGGAATGCACCATATATCTCTGGGCTGGCCTGGGAACACCTTGGAATTCCCCTGGAGGAGTTGGCTGGTGAGAGGGAGGTCTGGGGATCCCTGCTTAGACTGCTGCCCCAGTGACCTTAACACGCGTAAGCGGTAGAAAATACATGGATGGATATAGTGTCTGGTGGTTCACTGGGCAGCACTGTGTCCTAAACCCGCAGTGTGAATCCGACCCCCCCTTCTTTGCACGTCTGCAGTTTGTGGGATCTGCCTGTGCTGCCTGGCTTCCTCCCAAAGCCCCTATGAATTACCCAAAGTCTGAGCATGTGTGTATGTGCCCTGTTATAAGCGGGGTACCCCGGCCTTATGTCCTGTGATAAGGGGGGTACCCCGACCTTATGACCTGTGATAAGGGGGGTACCCCGTGTCCTGTGATAAGTGGGGTATCCCGGCCTTATGTCCTGTGATAAGGGGGGTACCCCGACTTTATGTCCTGTGATAAGGGGGTACCCCGGCCTTATGTCCTGTGATAAGGGGGGTACCCCGACCTTATGTCCTGTGATAAGGGGGGTACCCCGTGTCCTGTGATAAGTGGGGTATCCCGGCCTTATGTCCTGTGATAAGGGGGGTACCCCGGCCTTATGACCTGTGATAAGCGGGGTACCCCGGCCTTGTCCTGTGATAATGGGGGTACCCCGGCCTTATGACCTGTGATAAGGGGGGTACCCCAGCCTTGTCCTGTGATAATGGGGGTACCCCGGCCTTATGACCTGTGATAAGGGGGGTACCCCAGCCTTATGTCCTGTGCTGCCTCATCTCATGAGGCCCAGACCGAGATAAGTGGTTCAAAAACAGATTGATGGACTCTCATCAGAATAATGCTAGGCTGCTCTCCCCGTGTTCAAGAACAATATGAACCATTAAAAGAAGCAGCTCTGCACACTTCAGAAAATGAGTTCTACCCATAAACAAGTCTGATCTAAAGGTTTAAATCTCCTTCCAAAAGAAACTAATCATTCCATCACAGCTGTTCAGTCAGCTTATGCATCAGATTCTTTACTAGCGGCTGGTCATCCCTGACACTCACAAATATAAGACGATTAACCGCAAAATGCCAAAGCATTTACCTTTAACATAACAGATGTGAGCATCTCCTTTGCTTATTATACTTCTATAACAACATAAAAATGACTTTAAGAAGGAGGGGAGTAGTAGGGTGGTACAGTGGTTAGCACTGTCACCTCACACCAGTGGGACCAGGGTTCGTCATGGGGTTTCCTCCGGGTACTCCACTTTCCAGCCGCAATCCAAAAACATGCTGAGGTTAATTGGAATTGCTAAATAGCCTGCAGGTGTGCTTGTATGAGTGAATGTCTCTTGAAATGTAGCTGGGGGAAGGACATAGCAGCAACATACAGGTCAAAACCAAACAGGGATTTATTTTGGAGGAGTGGCAAAACTAAAAGATCATGAACGATCAAAACCAAGGGACACGATACACAAAGGGAGCAGATAACAGACAGGAGCAACAATAGGTGATATGCCAGGGACGACGTCAATGACTGAACTGGAGAGCATAAGACCTGGAGGCACTTTATAACACCACTGATGAGGGAGCAGCCAAGAGGCAGCTGGAGTCAGTCACACAACGGTTGAATTGAGAGGCGAGACAAATAATTAATAGCTGTGGCTAATTAGAGAGAACAGGAGTGACAGAAGCAGGGCATGACAGATCGTCCCCTGTGATGGGTTGGCGTGCCCATCCTGGGTTGTTTCCTACCTTGCGCCTGTAGCCTCCAGGATAGGAGGACCCCCTGCAACCTTAAATACGCAAGCAATTACAGAAAATGGGTGTATGGGATTATTGAAAATAACAGCAAATTGAAAGGTCAGAAATTAATTGGCTTTATCTAATTGAAACCTTCATTTACTTGACGTGAGCACAGCAAACTGAATGCAAAGTAAAAAAAATTAAATTTAGATTAGCATCATGTAATTAACAAGTCACATGGAAGTATAAGATTAAAATAAATCTGAGCTGGGAGCATAATGACTCCTCATTAAACCTAATTGAAGCCTGCATTAATCAGTTTGGTATTTTGCAAAAAAAAAAAATGACTTCATCCAACCGTGAGGAGAGAGTCTCCCTTTAATCCTTAAGCGTGTTATGGGTTGCTTGCATATATGAATATGTGTGCAGCTACAGCCGCATATTCGTGTTTACATCTCTGTCCGCCCTCTTATTTCGCATCTGTGTTGTCTGTCTTTGGGGTGTTGAGATAGGTAGGGATGCAGTAAGTCCTGGAGGGGGCAGTGAGGCAGAGGGCTATCACTGACTAATGAAGTAAATAAGGTGAGGTGGTGCATAGCATTTGAAACGGCAAGAGCATCCATTCGTGAAGTGGATGTTAAATGTTTTGGCTTTCAAAGACTTAAGACAATAAAGGGAAAAAGACAAAAAAAATATTAACGCTGAATACAGACCTAATGCAGACACATTTTTGTGTGTTGAGACATAATAATATGCAGGTAAACAACCAAACACCTTTGCGCTTGCCAGCCTGGTTCTGTCGGTAGGTGCATTTCATCTGTGCATCGTCACACAGCAGCCGCCCTCCAGGGGGCGTGTTTTGGCTCGAGCTCCCGGCAGAGGGCTTGGCAGCAAGCATCCAGGAGGAACCGCGCTGCTCTGTCATGGGGCAATCTAGAGATAATTAATTAGTTTCTGTTGAGGCACATTGCCTCTGATCCATTTTCATTAACATACCAAAGATGTAAAGATGTAATGAGCGGCTCTGCTGGCAGGACGATGAGATGCTGTGGAGCAAGGAAGAAAAAAGCAACAAATACAAAACAAGCAGCCGTACTTTCACTGATACAGCATTAAAACAGCCATTAAAAGAAAGCAAGTCACAGCGAGATTAAAAATGGGGCAGGGCGTGTTTGTCAACCATCATTTCAGTTCAATTTATATTGATTGTCATTTTAAATGAATGCAAAATATCCACAAAAAAGCTTTAACAACATAATTGAAAAGTACACCTGCAACATTTGATCTTTTAACGCAGAATTAGGGGTATCCTTGTTCCCTTGTGTCTCCTGTTCATTTAGGGACTATTCCTCTGGTACAATTAATAGTAAAATCATGATTTTGGGGGAAAATGCGTTTATTTCTGTTGCACAAAAGCATTTGCTAAACAAATAAATGTAAATGTATTCTTCTGTTGAATGTTATCATGCTACATTTTTTTCACATTTATATAATGGGGCATATTTATGTATTGGCACTAAGTAACTGCATAATATTTAAGTATTCAGTTTTTAATATTTAGCATTAGACTTAAAGTGAAGTGCCACATGGACAGAGGTCACTAAATGGTCAGCTGTGAGTGTCCAGTGGTATAGAGACCTGGACCCAACATCCTGGGTTATGGTTCCTGGGTTATATCGAGCAGCGGCCTCCTCTCCTCGCTCCCTAAGGAAAAGGCCCTCACTGCCTCTTGACTCCCAGTAAATGTGAGGCGCATTCCAGTGCACACCCCCTCCGGCTTCCTGTCCCCCCCTGCTCCCACAATGATGGAACCCCATGGGGTGTGACTCTCTGCCCCCTCCCCTATCACTCACCAATTCAAAGTATATCATTGGCTAATGATAAGGTTGGTACCTGTATATGAATCATAGCCCCTGTTATGCTCCCACCAAACTCGGAAAATATCCGAGATATTTTGATATTTGCACCTTTTAGCCAACCACGCCGATGACAGAAGCGCATCATGTTAGGAGTTGGCGGCCCCACTGGCAGAATTCAGACAGCACGCCCTGCAGCGGACATTAGGGACATGACACAGCGCTGCTCAGAGACATATTTACTAATGAGTGAAGGGGAGATGAACCAGCCTTTTAACAGGGACCCATGTTTTTTGTATCCTTGTTACAAAATGACTGTATGAGACCATCATGGCAGCATATCTGAGGAAACAGAAACCTCTTGGATTGGAGATTTGGCACTCTGCTGTGGTTTCCTCCGCCTGAAACATTTTTTTCCCACTTCTACAGAATACAGTATTTCCAGATCTGACACTGAAACAAAAACATTATTCTGCAGTTATTTATTTTTTGAAACAAAGGTATTGCTTCTTATTATGTACCCACTTGGGTGCTGATTCCAAATTTCAACGGCAGACAAAAACAATAAAACACAACCTCGGCTTCACCACTCCAAAGCAGAACGATCGATAAGAGCCGAATGCAGACGGCGCTTCATCGAAGGGGTTCAGGATTGGGACCCAATAGGCTTTGCCCTGGGTGGCCATGTGATGGGAAACAGCTGCCAGCCAATCAGCTCTGCCATTACCTGGGAACCCCTTAAACTAACATGAATGTTGAGTGGCTGAGATGGAGTGCAAAGATGGATGCGTAGCTATGATGCAAGTCCTCCTCAGATCTCCCTAAAACACAGAGGACCCCGATCAGCAACATCCCTTTTCTCGCAGGCATGAAACTGCCGCCCGCTCTCTGGGTACAAGCCCGCCCACGGGGACCACAAACTGTCGAGCACAGAAACCCAAATGATAGCAAACAACAGACACTATTTATTTTTCGACATCCCACTGTCTAAATAGCAGCAAATGCTACTTTAAATACGCCCTGGTGGTGCAATTAATTCACCATTAATAAAAAAAAAAATATTCCTGCCATTTCTGCAGCAGCGACAGAGACAGACGTGTATAAGTAACGGAATTTTACTCCAGAGGATTTGTCCTCTGCACATTCCTACTCACTTAAAAGCAAACTATGCAAAAAAGCCTTGAAGAAGAAAGCCACGTGCCTGGCATTTTCACTCTGGCACCATGTGACCCCACCGTCGCCCCGTCATGCCTCATTAGTGCAGTAAGGCATCCGGTAAAAGGCGCTTATTAATAGGCAGGCTATGACGGCACAGGCACGGCAAGATAGGCAAATAACAGCTGTGTTTTCTTGCAAATGATGCTGCGTGTTATCAAGAGGTAAACACCAATCCAGTGGAGTGGGGAGGCGAACAAAATACAGAAACAGCATAAATAAAAGAAATAGATTAATGTTAAGCCTCCAGTCACAGTCCAGCATTTCAGAACAAGAGCCAATTACAGGAAACAGAGGACACAGATGCCCAAGGATCACAGAACCACACACCTCCACAGACAAGCAGGACCACATTAGGGCAGAATGACACTTTCTCTAGCCTTGCGGGGAAATTTTCCTTCTGCCTAACCTACCCCCCCCCCCCCCCCGTGGGGAATTTCTCCTTCTGCCTGACTCCCCTCACTCTCCATGAGACACACACAGTCGAGAGCAAACTTGGGTGCAGCCACTGATGGTGCCCAAGAGGCGGGGGTGGGGGGGGGTAGGGGGCTCGCTCAGTGCTCCACAGACATGCGACAGTTCTAGTGAGGCCCAGCTGAATAGATAGCTGATCACAGATACAGAGGCTGTAAAGCCCGACTCCCTAGTTACCTGCCTCATATGCGTGCAACACAGAGCGTCCATTCCACTCATTCTTTAACGCCAGTCAAGGCTTGAGACTGAGGACAGAAGATGAGAGACTAAGGAGTTTGCCAGGTGTCACTCGGCTCGTGGTCACATCTATGGCCTGACATTAAGTGAAACGTGGTGCTGAGTTCACTTCCCAGGCAAAGAGCAGCAGGGATGGGGGGGTGGCCTTTAACATTTCCAATGAGGCTCTCCAGACCCGCGAACAAGTTGCCCATAACTCTCTGTCCATCAAACGCTGTCCTACACCTGCCTGCCTACTTTACATGATACGGTGGCCTAAAACAGACATTAAGCACCGATGTGACATTCAGAGACTTTCAGGCAATTTCCTGTGAAGCCAAGCTTACAGATTCACGCCTATAACTTGGAGGCACCTTAAAGAATAAAACCATCGTCCGCTGCCTTTTCCTTATTCAGGAGCTTCTATCTAACACAACGTGCATAATTTACACTCCTACCCTTTCACAAAGTTCTGTGAGAAGTAAAACTACCAAATCACAAAGGTACAATCATAATGGCCTTCCCAGAATGCCTTGTGACATAGATCCTTCTAGCTCCAGGTTCAAATGCTTCCCCACCGCACTCCCGCCGTGCCCCACATGCAGTGTGCTCCAGCTCAACATGCGCTTTGTTCTTCTTTTGCATTCTGTTTAAGAAGACGGCCTAACTGATTTCTACCATAAAAGAGTTCATAAACTAAAATCGTGCCACAGCGATGACGCCCCTACATCATTCCTTCAACGTGGGCAAATATGGGATCACAGAATCTGCGGAAGATTCCTTGTGGGAATTCAGCCAGGTGACAAAAGGGGCAACCCGGGACATGCCATAAGCCTTGATGCTAAACGCACCAGGCTCACCAACATGAAGAAGACGGGGGGGGAAATAAAATTAATTTGAAAAATGTAAAATTTTATTTCCAAAATGTAAGCAACAGTGTACACAGGTAACGTTTGGCAGAATGCAGTCCCCCAAATCAGGTTAAAGCCACATCCAAGCCTTCCAAAATGAAACACTCACAAACGGACATTTCAGCTACTCAACAAAGAGGAAAATCCCCATTCGTCGGGACTAGAATGGTCACAGGAGTCAAAAGAATGATACAAATCAACCGGACAGCAAATGTGGGGAACAGATGATCAGGATGCTGTGCCTTTAATACAACAGGTGTCATTTCTTCAGGTTGGTTTTACAAATTGTGCAGTATTTCTAACTAAGGCTTGGGTCTGCTGTGAAATGGGGTCTTACACAGTGGCTGTATGATCGGACCACAAAGGGACCTGCAGTAAGGCGCTGCTCTGTGTGGGTGTGGGGGAGCTTGGTGAGAACTGGGGGAAGCGTGCAGCTTAAGCACGATAAAATATATGGTGCTGTATTAGAGCCATTAAGGTGAGATCTTCTGCAGGGACAATAGCAGGGCTGGCCAGGCACGGTGACAAGTGACGATGACAGATGACGCTCCTTCGCTGTTCATTTGGGCTCTGTTCTCCAAAAAAAAAAGGTGTGTGTTTTGTAACCCAATCATCATCATCATCATTGTAAAACACAGTAGACAAAAAATAACAATGTGGGAAAACTGGGACATATGAATATTAAAACTACAATAAATAGATCCTAAGTCGCAATTCAAAAAAGCACAACAATACTGTTAACCCACCCACCCCCCACTCAGAAAAATGGAAAAATATCACTGACACTGAGATCACTTTCTAACCTGTGGAAAAGGTGTACTCCAGTACCGAAGGTCACTGGATGGAACTCAGCTCGTCTTTAGCGAACTAATCATCAGTAAACTAAAGCGTTCAGTGTGAAGTCCGTAAAAGCGATGATTGAGCAAAAAAAAAAAAGAATGTTTCATATATTTTCTTTAGTGCAATTTTTAAATGTAAAATAATTCCATTTCTCAGAGGTAAGGATATGCTTAAGTCCCTCCCCCAACATTTTTTTTGGCAAAACTCTTACCTCACAGAATAATCTTCAAACATCCAGAGTGTTTGAGTTTAGTTTTTTTTTTTGTTTTTTTGCTTTTGTGGCTTCAAACAGGCTTCCACAGCAAATAAATTACCATAACAAACACAGCAGGACATCCCATTCCTGAACATTTACAATATCCACCAAGTGCCTCCAGACTCCCCATTCCGAATCTAATGGCAGTTCCCTTCCCTTCTGCTGGGCATTGGGAGGGGAGGCGTACGACCAAACTGCCCAGCGAATCAATCACAGAAACAAACCTTCATATAACACAGTAGGGTTCCCTCGGTAACCGGGATTTCCTGCAGTACAGGAGCGTGGTGCTGAAACAGCGCCTGA
>JABFEA020000001.1:675669-699211 GCA_019775915.2 Cyphomyrus plagiostoma | reverse complement strand
GTGTTACAGTACCATGGCATTACAGATTAAAGTGTTACAATAACATTAATACAACTGCAGGTACAGAGATTAAAGTGTTACAGTACTATGGCATTACAGATTAAAGTGTTACAATAATATTAATACAACTGCAGGTACAGAGATTAAAGTGTTACAGTACCATGGCATTACAGATTAAAGTGTTACAATAACATTAATACAACTGCAGGTACAGAGATTAAAGTGCTGCAAAGGCACAGTATTATGACTAGTGGCCGAGTGCCAAAGACAATCTCATCCTCCCAAGGCAGGATCTGCTATCTAAAAAGGTTTGCAGTGAATCATTCACAACAATGTGTTTAATGGTCCCAGAGTCATGCAAAGGCAATTAATTTACCCATTTACATATGTGTAGGTATTACCGTTGTCAGAGTCTCTGGGAAAATTGAATCACCACAGTCCTTAGGAGCGTATTTTATAATCCATTCCCACTCCTCCATGGGAACTTTTCCAATTAATGTTACAATTTAACTGGTTTATGGAGAGGTTGGGCACCTCTCACCAGGATGTCAGAAATCTCTGGACTGGGTCAGCAGGCTGGTAACACACACACACACACAGATACAGACATAGACAGACAGACAGACACACAGACAGACACACACACACACACAAACACACACATATAGACACAGACAGACACACACACTGACACACACATACAGACACAGACAGACATACACACAGATACAGACACACACAGACAGACACACAAAGACAGACAGACACACAGACAGACACAGACAGACAGACAGACACACACACAGACACACACATATAGACACAGACAGACAGACAGACACACACACAGACAGACAGACACACAGATATAGACACAGACAGACAGACACAGAAGATGCTCTTAAGGAAAGCAATTCCCTTCAGCATTGCTTATATATCTGTTATTAGTAGTATTGTCAGAGTAAAAGCCAGCACCACTTCTCCCTTGTGGAAATGCACCCCCACTCCAACCCTGGGACCCTCTATATAGGGACAGATTGAAGAGAAGCTGATCCAAAAATGCAGGTGTTTTAGGTGTGATCTCCCCAACCCTATGGAGCAGATTGTCTGCTCTGCTTTTCTAGGAGAGAGGATAAAGAGTTTATGTGCCGAAAATTAATACTAACACTGCTTTCTTCAGTAGGTAAGAAAAACTGCTTTTTGCAAAATAACCAGGATCAAAACAGTCAAATTAATTTGATCTTCTATGAATTATAATTGATTTTGATTCACTTAAAAATTATAAAGGTTTAAATTATAAAGGATGTCAGTTAATGCCGATTTTCTTAAGGCACAGAAGGCCTAATATGGGAGTGTCCATCTCCGTTTAGTATGTGCAAAAAAAAGAGGTTTTGAAGTCTTAATGAAGTGTCTTCTGCATGCTGAGTCATTAGCCAGTGTAGCAATACTTATGGATGCCATCACAATCATGGCCACACCCCTCACATGAAAGTGGAAAAACTGTGCAATTCTGCCATCTAGTGGTCAGAGTTTTGATTCACAGTAATACATAGTAACTCCAACATGACGAAGTGATAAGTGATAGAGCACTTTGAACCTTGTTTTCTTTTTAGATGTGGCCACAGATATTCACATTATGAAACAGCTTTTTCCATGTTAAGGCAGTGTTTGAAATTACATATCCGTGATGTTTTGTCTTTGTGTCTATTGGCCATTACTAAGACAAAGGTCATTAACTCAAAATAATCTCACACTTGGATGTCTTCTGGAGATGGCCAACACATATGGATACATTTTAGATGTAAGAACACCCTTGTTGTTTCATAAGGATGTGATGGCAATTGATATTGACCTAGATCACAGAAACTGTGATTTCAGTAACTGGATAAACAAGGTCATTGTCACAAAGGATTTAAACTATATAACCTAAACTCAGAACCTGAGACACTGTAGCGGGTATTTCAGACACCACCCTACTATTAGCTTTGCAGTACACTGTTGAAATCTATGTGTTACATTACATACAAGTGTCACAATGTGATGCCTTCATTATTCATCTGTGACAGAATAATGTATGTGATTGTCAAACAGGGTTTTTAAAGTGGGCTTGAATGAGCAGATAATTATTTGATTTTCTGATAGTATTTAAACATGATGAGCTCCATTACATGATGGTGAAATGAGGAATTGTACACCTCAGTTACACTTTCATATTAAAGGAATTTTGCACAGATTAATTATATGCTATATAAGCCAAGAAATTCAAACTTTAAAAAATTTCCAGGTGAATAATACATAAAAGCTTTCTTACATGGTTCTGGATTCAAGTCCTCAGACACCAACTTAAAAAACACTGGAGATAAACACCATTTGGCTAATAGTTTTTGTCTTGCACTTTATGTGAAATTACTATATTGTTATACACAAGTGGGAAATGGTATAAATTGTAAAAAATAAAAATATATGTTTTTTTATCATGACATTTTTGCTTCATCATTATGCAAAGTAAGTTTGCCTGCTGTGATGTTCTTGGTGTGTTTTAGTGTTATGATGCTCATGCATTAGTTTTATTTGGTCCCAGGTCCTTGGAAATGCTTTCAGTGATTATATACAGATTTCTTAGGAGTAAAAGGAAGAAAACTACCAAAATTGGAAGTGAAATCCTATCACCATACAAAATGGGACATCTGGTCGGAAGGTAGGATTTTTTTTTTTGGCAGTGTTTTTCGAAGGGGGTTTTATATCACCATGTTTAATTACAAACGCAAGACAGTCATCACCTTATCAATTTTACATTATAACCTCTGGACTTTGATCTACTGTCAAACTCGATGGAAAGATGCTGCCTGGACAGCATTTTGCCACCTTAAATGTTGCTGCCACCTTAAATGTTGCTGACACCTTAAATGTTGCTGCCATATTAAATGTTGCTGACATGTTTGGTTTGTCTTGTGTTTGAGGAAGGTTAAGGACTGTGAAAGGGATCATGAAGACATCAAAATATGACACGAGGAACGTAAATGTTTAGGCAGCTGCAGCAGGCAGCAGTGCATTGCCAAGCTTGTGGGTGTTTTCCTGCAAGAGGTTATAAAACTGAGGACAGGGAGAAGGACGGGGCAGCGGGTTCGAGTGTAGTACAGTATATATACTGCTTAAACAGCAAACACTCTAATCTGTTTTTCCACTTGCTCAATCAAATGTAAAACTTATTTTTTTGTGAAACATCAATGACAGAAACTTCTCCATGTTATTGCAGAGTCCTGTGCAGTGGGGGTGGTGTCTGAGTATTTGCCCCTTTGCCCAAACGTTTGAGAGTGCCCCCTCCCCTTTTGAGGTTGGAAATGCCCCTTTTCAATAACCAAAAATCATACTAAATTTACTCACCAGGACCCCAAACAGTCAGCAAAATTTACCGTAAGCTATGCACCCCCCCCCCCCCACACACCTCCTGCCCTAGAAAAAGCCTATGCGCAGCACTTACTGCTGGGGTGGAAATCTGATTAGTGATGCCAATGATAGTAGCTTTTTGTGAATGACTCCATGCAGGCGCCATGGTTGTCTGCAAAAAGACAACTGAAGTGTATGGGCTATTGTGTGAGCTGCAGGTGGACACTTACTGTCGCTGCCCATCCCGGCTTGTCACTCCTTGTCTGAAAATTCTTGTGTGTTATTTGTTTAGTTCCTCCGCCTGTTGCCTGTTTCCTTCTAGTATGCTGGGTTATCTTTAATAAATACCAAAATTAGAAATCCTTACTACCAACTGAAAAGTAAACACTAGGGTTATTGATGCAGAACACAAGCGGGGCAAAGCAATGACCGGAAAGCCAAACTAGAACACGACAAACACAAGGGGAGCACAGTAAATATTAATAAAAAACAGTAAATAATTGATGAGACCAACCTCGATTCCACAACTGGAAGAAACCAGTCTCAGAGCTGCACACTCAACCCACCAAGCTAAGCAAGGAATAAAATGCACATGCAGAGGTTTTCAGACGAGGACTGACAATCCAGGAAGGCCAGCGACACCTGCTGGCCATAGGGGGAAAAGATAAGAAGAGCAGGATCCGATATGCACTGACTCTGACAGACTAGGGGGTTTAGCAGTCCAGCTGACCTTTGGGCCAGGCATTTTGAAGCCTGCTTGACAAGCACCTCCAGGTGTCCCAGCCTTAACCACTGAACCAGAAACTAAAGGTCACCATTGCTGCCAACCATATCAAATGACCTTGTTCAAATACAACCTCATGTTATACACATACAAAAAATAAAAGTCAATGACTGGATTGCCTCCATAAATTAAATCTGTCATGATTCACTGTACCATTGTCTCTGTGGAAAAACAATGAGTTTGGAAAGATCAGGACATGGCTGCCTGCCAGGGCTCACCATCTGGGAATGTGTGTCCGCATCTGCTAGCACCACTGCCAGCGTTCTAGAAAGTGGAGTCACGTCCACCACGACTCCGGTGTCTTCACATGTGCGCGTGACTCGGCTGGTGACCCGACATGTCAGTGATGCTGGTCGGTATCTGGTGACAGGAGGAACAGGGCCAGGATAGAGTGAAAATAGTCACTCCATTGCCTGGAAAATATTGAATTATCTGAAGCAAAACCAGCCAATGGAAATGTCTTCTGAAACTCTGTAGCCATATGAGTGTAGCCAGACTGAAAATCTGAGAATCAGGCAAATTATCTTACAAAAGATTTTACAAAATTAATTTATTTAAATATGACAGTATATTTAACATAAGATCACACATTCATGAAAGCCTGTTCAATTAATTCATAAACATGAATTTCATTTAGAGGGAAAATATCAATAGCATGACCAAAACGCAAACTCATTTGACTCAGCCAATCACACTAATCATGAACAACATCTTTTGGCAAATGATTGCACTTCAACATTTTTTATTGAGGACAAACAGTGTCCTGACATAGTGAGGAATCAATGACAACACATGTTCCATATCTATGAGAAAGGCCTACTCTAATGGCACTACAATTCATCTACCCCTCAGACACTCAGTACTCAGCATCAATATCTGAAATGCCAATAAATGATTATCCAAATGGTCCATTTAAGATTAACAAAGTTCTATCTAATAAACCTTCACTATTTTGGTTCCCAAAAAATTATTTTGTTCTCACAAGATCTTGAAATCAACCATGAATCAATTCAAAATACCCAAATCCATGTGAAGTTGGCACAATCACGGTCTGTATTTTTTCTTTTCTGCCTGTTTTGTTCTGTCCCTTTCTTGTAAGTGTTGTTTCTCTCTGTTGTGGGATAACAGACAAGCCGAACACAGATAAAGTGCAAAGCAAGCCAGAAAGCCATACTGGTAAATTGCAACACAGAGGACGGCTAACAGGATAACGTACAAGATTGTTCTTGAGAGATGATGTGGGTTGATTATTCCCAGCAGATGCAATATGTACCCCGTGTTCTTAGCTTCTGCTCGCTCCTCTGTGCTCATTTTGACAGTTACAGGCTCTTTCTGTGTTCCCAGGGTTAAGTGGAAGGACGCTCCTATTCCCTGAGAGTCCTCAGCGTCCTCATTTGTCAAGATGCAGGGTATGTGGTCTCCCCAGTCCCTGGCCGAGCCCCTTGTGCTGGCAGATGTGGAAAGGCCTTCTGCAGCACCAGCTGGGGTCTGTCCCTCTTCTTGCCTTTGGAGGTTTTTTACTCTGACCTCATTATTCCCAGGAAGGCTCACAATGGGGCTGTGTAGATCTCCCTCTTCAACACCCGCATCCTGCTCCACATATGAAACCTGCCCTGCGTCCTTCAAGTCCTCCAGCCCCGCTTTAAACAAATCACTGTTCCTGGTGCTGAGAAACCCCCTACCCTTAGCATGGGGAAGGACCACTTTTTCTCTTGCTGCATTTACCTCATGAGGCTGCTCCCTTCCTCTGGTCACCATTCCTCCCTCCTTTCCCCTCGATACATTTTCCATTCTTCTATTCGCTTTTTCAGCGTCTTGCAGTCTGTATGCATTTACCTGTCGTCTTTCATCTGGGACATTAGCTTGTGATCTATCAGAGTCACCTTCATCTATGGGGGCCTCTTCTTCCTCATCCTGGATACTGAGCTCCTGTGGTATTTTTACAATGTTCATCTCTGTGTGACAGTCTCTGTTATACACCATACTGTCTGTTACTGGAGACAGCATACTCTCTTCCTCGTACTCTAATAAAATTCTTTCTATACTCTTGGTGTTCAAGAGATGTCGTGTTGCATTCTGGGATGTAGCTGATGTATCCACTCTCCACTCTGTATGCTCCTCATAACATTGAACTGTATGGTCTATCACCTGTTCAGGATGTATTCTTTCTCGATAAATTA
Organism: Cyphomyrus plagiostoma; assembly: GCA_019775915.2. Lineage (NCBI taxonomy): Eukaryota > Metazoa > Chordata > Actinopteri > Osteoglossiformes > Mormyridae > Cyphomyrus > Cyphomyrus plagiostoma. The sequence continues at coordinate 692,860 of JABFEA020000001.1, read as the reverse complement.
TGTTGCCTGGAATCATTTTTATTGCATCTTTGTTGAGCCCATATACACTGATTTCATCTGAATAGTGAACCAGTTCACTTGCACTGAATTCAACTGAATTATCAACTTGCGCACTTGCATTGATATTAGCTGAATTATCAGCCAACTCATCTGCACTGATTTCAGCTGAATGGTTAACCAGCTCATCTGCACTGATTTCAGCTGAATAGCCAACCAGCTCAGCTGCACTGATCTCAGATGACTGGTTAACTAATTCAGCTGAATTATCAACCAGCTCACTTGCACTGATTTCAGTTGAATGGTCAACCAGCTCAACTGCAGTGATTTCAGTTGAATTATCAACCAGCTCATCTACACTGATTTCAGCTGAATGTCCAACCAGCTCACCTGCACTGATTACGGCTGAATGGTCAACTTGCTCATCTGCACTGATTTCAGCTAAATGGTCACCTTGCTCACCTGCACCAATTTCATCTGAATGGCTAACCAGCTCATCTGCACTGATTTCAGCTGAATAGCCAACCAGCTCAGTTGCACTGATCTCAGATGACTGGTTAACTAATTCATCTACTGTCATTTTGTTTGAATGCTTAACCAACTCACCTGGACTGATGTCAACTGAATTGTCTATTGACTCTCTGACAGCAACTTCAGGTGAATAGCTGACTATTTTGTCTTTTTCAGTTGAACGATCATCTACTTCAGCCAGACTGATTTCTTCCTTAGAAGCTGTATTTTGTATCTTGTCAGAAGGTTCATCCTTCTCACTAGCACCTCTTCCCCCTCCTAGCAGGAAACCTGCTTTGTCATTCTCAGTTGGACAGTGAAATCCAGTAACAGGGGTCATGGGAGAACTAACAGGAAAATGATCTACAGCAATCTCTGTCAAGTGGCCAATGGGGGGAGCTGCACTATTTAGCTGAGTATTGCTGCCGCCCCCCCTGCTTGCCCCCGCTTGCTCCCTACTCCCCCGAACATCTGCGTCCTCCTTGTATAACTCTGTTTGAGAACAGGATCCCCTGTGAGGCTCTGACTCTATGTGAGGATGGAGACCAAGCCGTCTGTCGTCTGTACTGCTATCTGAGCCCTTCATGTTTACCCTGCAGATCTCCACTTGGAGGTCACCCCAGAGAGGATGCCAATCCAACCCACGTGCGCAGCATCGCTCATGGTTTTCCGTTAACACTGCTGGCTTGCTGCTGAAATCTAATTGACTGATAACATCCTGCAAACAGGAAGAAGGCAGATCCAAGAAGGGGCTAGAAGAAGTGGCCATCTCCAGTGCTGTGGCGTGCACTGTGTTATCAATGCTGAGAAAAGATTCCCATGGGTCTCTTGGCACAAAAGCAGTCTGTCTGTTTTTCGAAACTACAGCATCGAGTGGGAGAGTAGCCTGAGGGTGTAACTGTGCTTTCTTGTCGCTCTTGCACAGTCCAGGAGGGTAGGAAGTGGCACTCTCTGACGGTGACACACTGACTGCAGGAGGTTCCGGAGTGATTGCCTGCACAGGCTCTGCCTCTCTGCATGAGAAGTGGTCATGTAACTGTACCAATCGGGCAATTCTCCGTCTGCTCCTGCGGGTGCTATGCCAATCACAACCCACCTGTGAAGAGACGACAGACTAAAGCTTACACAGCAACCCTGAGCTAATCCTACTGCTTAACTAAACATTGCTTCTCAAAGTATATGTTTTTAAATATATTTCTTTGCTACCTTTACTCATCCCAGCAAAAATCTCTACAGCGTTTAGCCAAGAAGAACATAGCATAAATAAATAACACTATATACTGTATTTTTTCAGCCCTGCAGAATAGTTCACATGAGATAATGTGACTTCTGTGAAAAGCTGTGAAGTATTTGGTTTAGAGCTTTATGCTCTGACAAGCCCAAGAGGGGTGGCAGCATAAGGATCACACTGGACTGAATACTGTCCCCTGCACACAGGCCCATTCCAGAAGAGTCCCTCTTAAAAATAGTACTTATAAATATAAATGGTGGGATTGAGATGAGCTTTGAGCCTTGAGGGGAACACCGAAGTTTATTTAGCCCCCAATCTTACTGAGGGTCACTTCACAGTCTTGAGGATCGAGGTGCCTCAACACCCCCATTAAGGTGCAAAAAAGCACTTCACACGTATCCTGTGCTCTTCACATTTGAGGACATCTTGACATATCCATTTCACTGCATCTCCCACCCCCTGCATCATGAGCAAGCTATCAGATAGCAGTATATAGTCTCATCTGCATTGTGCTGCTCAGCTGCTGTGTGACAGTGATACATGGTAATCTCCACACTGCTGTGTTCAACGAACATGTGTTACGGTGCTGCTTAGCTAGAAGTGCACATGGCTTTGCTCAGCTGGTAACAAGAGGCAGAAAAGGAGAAAAGGAGACAGAATCTGTCATGGTAATGAAAAGGTTTATGTCACGTGGCCCAAGAAGTGATGTGAGATGAAAGCATGAAGATGTACCCAGTTCTGCAGGCATCTGGGTTGTGAAATGTATGTACACTGGTGTGAGATGCATGTACATCAGTGTGAGATGCATGTAAACTGGTGTGAGATGCATGTACACCGGTGTGAGATACACATACACTGGTGTGAGATGCATGTGCACTGGGGTGAGATGTGTGTGTGTGTAGACCAGTGTGAGATGCAGGTACATCAGTATGAAATGCATTCACACTGATGTGAATTGAGTGTACACCAGTGTTAGATGAGTGTACACCAGTGTCAGATGAGTGTACACCAGTGTGAGATGCATGTACACTACTGGTGTGAGATGCATGTACACTGGTGTGAGATATGTGTGTGTGTGTGTGTGTGTAGACCAGTGTGAGATGTGTATACACTGGTGTGAGATGCACGTACACCGGTGTGAGATACATGTACACTGGTGTGAGATGAATGTACACTGGTGTGAAATGTGTGTCTGTAGACCAGTGTGAGATGCATATACACTGGTGTGAGATGCATGTACAGTGGTGTGAGATGCATGTACACTGGGGTGAGATGTGTGTGTGTAGACCGGTGTGAGATGCAGGTACATCAGTATGAAATGCATTCACACCAGTGTGAGATGAGTGTACACCAGTGTTAGATGAGTGTACACCAGTGTGAGATGAGTGTACACCAGTGTGAGATGAGTGTACACCAGTAATAGATGAGTGAACACCAGTGTTAGATGAGTGTACACCTCACCGAATGCTGGCCCTCTTCTAACTGTGTCCCAGCAGAAGCCACGTCTTTGTCGCTTACTGCTGCATCTAGGAAAATAAGAAATGCTTAAATGAACAACTGCATAGCTCAATCGCTGAATTCATTCACTTATCCACAAAGCAGCCTACCTGAAATTTCAACAGGAGTCTTTGCTAGATGAAAGTCAGCTGGATTGTCTCTAAAAATCAGTAAGAAAGTGAAGATTTTGGTGGGTAAGACTGCAACATAGATCCTTAGCAGTAAAGCTGAAAATAACATGTTTGCTAACATCAATGAAAACGTAAGCAGAGGTTTTTAACTCTCCTTAATATTTGTGTTTCTCACTTCCTGATAACTGCCATAACCAGCACTTCAGACATTTCAACCAAGTGTCATATTATACTGATATAGTGTGATACTTTATTATTCATAATGAACAGCATGATCAAATAAACACTGCCAGTGAAGTTTTGTTGTCCTACTGATTCCTTGAGAAATACTTAAGAAAAATCTCATTCTGCTGTTCCCAGTGGATTGGATTTATAAATAAAAATTTTCAGCATGATCAAGAGGAAACTGGGCCATCTGCCAAGAGATTCTTTTTTGCACAAATATCATGGATGATGAACTTCACGTGATCTTTCCCAGCCTGCTAATCCCAATCTACATTCAGACATATTTCCCAAAACACATCTGTTGTGTCCTCAGGGGACAGACCCAACAAAATCTGTACAATAATAAGATGATAAGTGGTTATCATTTTATTACTGCAGCATATTAAGCATGAAATGTGCATCATCAGTAAAATATTTATAAGTGTCAAAACACTGTTTGATACATCTGTTGTATGGGGATATCCAAAAATAATGTGGTACCACAACACTGGAAAGCAGACTTGTAGTCCAAATATCGGGGGTGGGGGTTCATTAAACCCGTAATTTTACCATGTGGCTACGTGCCTGCCTGAGTGCAGTGTTGTGTTGTTGCTGGCAACCAATCTAAGTAACATTACTGCAAGTAAAACTAGTTTGTTAACCAATCGCTGTTGTGAAAATGCAATTATTGGATTAAACCTGGGTTTTTGGACATACCATAACATGTTTGGTCATTTGTCATTGAACGATATTTAAAAATGTGTAATGCCACAAAGTTTTCCTTATAGATGTGCTGGATTTTCCTAAGTAATGATTATGAATAATATTTTTAGATCAATAGGTAAGAACACAAAGAATGGATGTTAAGGAGACAGGGTGACCCCAGAACGCCCACCTGCTGGCCTTCAGACAGCTTTTCTTGTTTGGCTGGAAGAGCTCTTCCTGAACTCGTACTTTCATGTCTCTGGCTGTCCTCTTGTCATAAAACAGCACATAATTCCTTCCACTGTTGTTGTCCCAGAAGGTCCCCATCGCCGTCTCATATCGGAGGCAAAACTCCACCCTAATCCTTTGTCCCTCAGATGGGGACATCAAGCTGAGCATGAAGGAGAACCTGTCGGTTTCACCATCACTTGATCCCGGTACGAATTCTGCCAGCAGGTCAAATTGAGAGTCCCACTTGTCCAGAGTGGTCCGAGCATATACCTGCTTGTCGAAGGATAAATTCAACACCCTGATGGTTCCCCTCAGTGATGTCGTTCCAGGAAGCAGCTCCACATGCTCCAGCTGTATTTTCTGTGCTTGCAGTGTCCGCCTCAGTTCCTCCGGTGAAGATGGCACTGCAAAGAGGCGTGAGAGGCAGGATTCCTCACAGTCCTGGAGGCTGCTGTGGTCTGATGGACTGCTGGCAGCTGGAGTTGGTGTGTTCCAGGTGTCAAACTCCTTCACAGAAACCAGGTCCAGCCCGAAGGCATCGGCAAAGGACACCTTTCTGACAATGACTGGAGGGGCCTCTACATCTGATTCTTCGGAGGACACTGAAGCTCTCCGTTCGAGTTGTCGAGCCTCAACTCTCATATCGTCCTCCGAGGGCTGAGTCTCATGGCTCCCCAAAGAAGCAGAGCTACCAAAATGCAACGAATCTCCAGCAGACTCCATGGGGCTGTTAGAGAAACAGCCAGGCACAGAGCTGCACTGTGTCTGGGCACTGTTATCTGAGGAGCCGGCAATAAGCAGATGGGATCGTCTTACAGTCCCCGTTGCGCAGAGATTCCGGGCTATAATTAGCTCAGACAGTCCATAAATTACCCTGTATTTAGCAGCCTTCTCTTTTGCAAAAAACTCATACACAATGTAGGCTTTAACAAGGCATGCTTTTAATGCTGCGGCTTTTGATTTATGAAGATGTTACTACCGCATACTGGAGTTCATCTGTATAGGCACCCGTTTATATAAGCCGATTCTGGCACGCTGTGCCCTGCTGGGGGACATTCTAAAACGTTTAATGTGTAAAAAAGCTTAATATGGTTTAATTTACCAAAATAGCAACCAATAATCACCAAATTTCTCTCTCACACACACATCTGGTCAAAAAGACTTTCACCTGACAAAAAGTCAATACCAAAATGAAAGGAATATGGACTTTAGCTTATGTTAAGCGTTTTCCCCCATTGACGCCCAATATAAGGAAAACTCTTAATGTAACTTAAAGTTTTTTTTGACTGTCTTGGTACTTTAAGTTACATTCCGATCAGCGGTCCAAAGATTCCTCCAGTGGATGGTGCTGTACTTCCAACTCAGCTGTACTGAGCTGTCTTGTTAAACACTGTCGAGAAATTCAAGTGTTCATTACATGTATTTTTGCTCCACTTCCATATATTCTCTGCCTGACACTGTGGCTCATGGTATATCAAGATTTTAAAACCGGGATATAATCAGAGCACAATATGGAGTAAGGGTGTTTATACCGAGTTAAATTAAGTTTTTTTTTTTTAATGAAGTTAAGTTTTTTTTAATGAAGTTCCGTTTCAGTCTCGCGGAGAGCCTTTTTCCTTCTCCCTCGCTGTCTGCTCTAGGCTCCAGTACACTCGTCTGCTAGCGACGCGAATAGCATAAGCTTAACATCGGACAGTACCATAATTATATGAACTGCACACGAATACTTGTTGATGTAAAAAAAAAATATTAAGTTAACGGTTGGGGTATTAGTAACGGGTTGGATCGATTGTGGTCTATGTGTAGCTGAACCTGTATATGAAAGTAAGAGCTGTAATTAGAGATCGTATTTAAGTATTTAAATGCATGATATTCTTCTTAAAGTTCCAGTAGAAATATTGCAAGGTATCATATCAAATCAATTTTAATTTAGTAAATAGCGCATGGTAGGGAAGTACTTACTAAAATGTTTAGGTTAGAATGAAATGCTTATAGATAAGATCACCTGAGCATGAGCTACTAAACTGGGTTGGCTTTACAAGCTTCTGTTGTTTGCACAGATGTAATCAATATTTTGGTAACGAAAACCTAATTGCTCTTGTTATGGGCTACAGTTTATTAACTTGTTTGTTGAAACAATGGAGAACATGTGACAGCTACGCCATTTGGTCCAGAGATGTCATAATCTGAAGGATAATAGTCTGCAGCCATCGGTTCTTATGTTGTACAAAAATGTTGTACATGCGCTGTTATTAGCCTATTTTCTTTTATTTTACAACATCGTTATATTTGTTTTGTAAGATACATTCTCCTATAATTTCAAATACATTTATACATGCCAGTTTTCATTTACGTTTAAATATTTGTCTTACATTTGCATTGTGTTCGAATCTGTAGCCTAATCACACTTATATACTGCAAGCACGTTCAGATACCGTAGGCATGTTAGTTAATTATAAATTAATTTGTCATGGACTTTAACCTTTATTTTGTTAAAGTGACATCTTGTATTGCCATCTTGTTGACCTACTGAACTGATATACTGAGATATACATCGGATATCACCATTCTGCCAAATTATATCGAGATTTTTGTACAACATAAACACCGATGGCTGCAGATTATTATCCTTCAGATTATGACATCTCTGGATCAAATGGCGTAGCGTTGCTTAAGGTAACAGAGTACAGAAGCAATCTTAGATCGGTAGAACCCGTAAATGTAACGCAAATTACATACCCATTCTTAAGTCAGTTGGAGACACGTACCCTTCAGTTACGAAAAATGACTACTACGTTTAATGTCCTCCGCACGAGTAAAACTTCTTTGTTAAAAAATCCCAAATTTCCCTTCGGAATAAATAGGGAAGTCATACCATTTTAAAGAAATCTCAATAAAATTATTATGCTGTGGCTTTCCTTCTGATTAAAATCCATCCCCTTAACCGGAAACTTTTGGAATGCATTTTCATGTTACCTCTTCATGAATTTAGCCGCTTATCACAGCTAAACTCATTTAGAAAATCATTTCAAATCCGGACAATATACAGCACACAGCAGAAGGTGGCGCCATGCCCCCATTTGAGTGTCAGTTTCCCCCCCGTTTGGATATCTCCCACACTTCATTTTTAAAGATATATTCTTTCAAGTTTAATTTTTCCCGTGATACTGGCGAAGGAAAATCTAAAGTATTTTAAAAAGTTTATATAATTTATTTATTTTAGGATATAGCAACGCGCTCCGTCCTTATGTGATTTTTAAAGAATTGTTACAAATCTTGTTCTTTCCATACAATTAACCTAACTTTTTCCAAGAATACCTTTATTGCGCATTAAAAATACATTTCTGCCTTCTTTCACGGAATTATAAACAGTGGTAACAATCGGCAGTTATCTTTGCTTGCATACTTTACTTTATATTGCTTTTAAATTGACGGATACGTTTGTAACGTAGGATTATTAATCACAGTTGCGACCCACAGTTACCTAAATTTGTAGAATTGTGTTATTTACATTCACATTTTTCGTGGTGTTATCAAAGCGTAGGTTTAGCAATACAAATCGATAAACCACGATAAATACAAACTACAAAAATGTCAGCTGCGTAGGTCTACAATGTACCTTTTATGCTTTAGTGACATAAACAATTTCTGCCTCCCTTAAAAACCACTTTGCGTCGCAGACTGACACTTGCGAGAATCTAAGTGAAGGGTTACAGACAATATCAAGGTAGTTCAAAGAAGAAATACCAAATATGAGCAGAATGTTGTCTTTTATAGGCCTAACTATTTTATTTTGTTAAACAATGAAATTATGAAAAAGCAGGACCGGAACCCTCAACGCAATGGAAAATACCACTATGTTTTGAAAAGGTAAAAGAGGAAGAATACGAAAAGAAACCAGATTAATGGACTCAGTCGTCATAACAATGAACATGTCTTTTCGAAGCCCGAAGACCTGGGCAGGGGACAGAAAGTTCTCGATGAATCCTGTTTATATGGTCACCAGAAGTCCACATCGACTCAACTGCGCTTAATAATAAAAATGATGGCGTTTCGTGTAAAAATGGATCACTAGATGGCGATAAAAACCACAATTTTCATATTTGTCTTACTGTGAATATAGATTTTTGTGATCTTTTTCGGAACTACAATTTATTTTTAATACACATATTGATGTATATTTTACATGTAGCTTAGAATTACATATTTTATGCGTTTCAAATAAATATAACATATGTATAACATAATATAATATAACACATTTTAATTAGGTCTGCAAATCTTTTAATATTGCCAAAAATTGGAAGACCCTTGGGCCAGAATTTAAAATATATTTAGCCCACGAATATATGTGTATTTTACCGGAAATATATTTCACAAGCTTTCACACCTGATACATTTCCCTTGTATTACAAAACCGCCCATTCAACTTATAAAACCAACAAAAACGGAAATATTACACCTATCTTAAATATACAAATAAAACAATAAATAATGACTAAAATGTTTTCACAGCACAGTAGTCCTATTTCTTTTAGCGGCTGCAAGCATTTTTATGTACAATAAAAATTACTCGCAATGATGAGGTAACATCCGTGAAATACACAGTTTTAACACGGCTTAGTCTTTTAAAAATAAAAATTAAATAAATGGTAATTTTTACGTTGAATCCCTACATAACGTTATTAAACATGCTTTGTTGCACTGTAAGTCACAATACAGAAAGCATAAAGAAAGGCGACAGTTTGTCCAATTTTCTACTCTATGTAACCGGTCCGGTACAAATAGATTTTAAAGACTATAAAAGATAAATATCGAAACAAACCAGCATAGTAAAATACACATGCAAAATTTTTATATTTTATAAAATAAAAATGTAGACTAAAAATAAAACTCCGACTAAGTAGTTGATTAGGATTAAAACAAACCGAACACATAGGATATTGCAAACATTTTTTTTAATTAAAAATTTGTTTCCACAATTTATGCAAATAAATATGATCAGTTTCTAAATTCCTGAAAATGGTTAAAATTAGTACTGTGGCTACTACTCACAAAACTCGACGACTAATTACAATTCCAACTTCACTTGCGTGGATGGTGGATGCAGACGAGATGCTGTGAATCTACGGCTTCGCGTTTGCTTTCAGCATTAGTTAAAAGCTGATCTCTCAAACATGTATGTTGTAAAATATAAAAATACAAGTTTAGTGGGATGATCTTCGCAAAAGTAGGGTACGATTCATGATTTTACAGGTGCAAAAATATATATCCATGCCTTTCTCCTGAACACGGATGTTTATTTAAAACGTGAATGTACAACAAGTGCACATTTCTATTCGCCTGCCTTTAAGATAAATATTTTTTATGTTTTTTTATTGGGAAATATATCATTTTCATTACTATTTTGTCAGACGAGATTCAGCTTTTCATTATATAACTAATATATTACATATGATTTGTAGCAGTTACTTTAACGGTGTACAAATAATTCAACAATAATCATTGCACATGTATTATACGTATACATGTACGTATTGGTGGTTATAATGTGACAGCCAACTATAGTATTGCATATTGCACTCTCTTCATATCATATGGTAGACACAATGCTATACATTAATATTTAAAAAAGAAACAGTATCTGGCCCTCCCCTAGGATCGCATTTAGGGGCAGAGCGTACTCCTTCGTTGTGAAAGTATTATTTGCTCTCGGCTCGTTTTACACATTTGTCAAGCTAACCGAGAAAGAGCTACATTGTCTATTAAGCGGGTGGTATGAGCTAATGTGGTAAACGTATGTAGTCCAAGTCAAGTGTGCGGAGTTTATCGGGGCTTAAAAGGTGGGCTACGAGTAACAGGGACAAATAAGCAACTTCAAAAGACTTTTTGTTTACATAGCAGGTGGACGTGACGTCACCGGCGGTCTCAGCACGCCGAAAAATAACAATAACCAACTCCGCCAGAGTGCCTCCCCCGGGGCAATATTTTAATAAGCTAGTCCCAAATACCTCACCGGATCCATTCTGATATATTGAATCCTGGTGCAAAACATACAACATCGGTTTACTCCGAGAGCAATATAACGGGGGTTAGTGGCTTATTCGTTTGCATTGATAACAACAGCGCAGAACAACTGGAGTAGGAGGGAGGGACGGAGGGAAAGAGGGAGGCAGCAGAAGACGCGTGCATCCCGGAGCCCGTTGCCAGCGGAGGAATACCCCGCTTGTTTACGCCTCGGTTTGTTGTTCATTTTCTGTTTTGTGATTAATCAAAGCTCGCACGTGCCAATTGCCCTCAGTGTAAAAAGTCGCTCGCAAGTTATTTCTGGCCGACTGTTCTTATTTTTTTTTTTTACCGAGGAAGTACTTCTAAGTCTCGGTAAGTGTTCACGTTGCTGTTTATCTCCCTTTCTTCTCTGACTTCTACTTCGTTTGTTATCGACAAGTTATCTGCAAGTAATGTGAAGTAACTGGTCTACTTGGCATCTGTGATACCGTATGCACGCACGGTCTTAATAGACGCGTACTCATCTATAATATATCTTCTCCATACGCCTTTTCCCCTTAGCAGCGCACTGTATGGTTCCTGCTGTCTTTTGTATCGGCGGCTGACTTTTAGCGAATGCATTTCTCAGTAATGTGTTCTTTGAAAGACAAGTTAAAAGCCAACAAGATAGAAAACTAGGCTATAACCACTAAAACGATATTTGTCTACTCACTAGTATACGATTTAAATAGCAATATTTTTAGTTTAAAAAACCCAGAATGCCAATTTTTCATAGGACTGGAAGGAGTCCTTTATTTCACTAAATGTCTTTTCTGTACCGTAAGTATGCATTTCACATTATGTTCCTTTTTAGAAGTATCGACAGAAACATTGCATTTGACTGCTACCTCAGGGATTCAGTTTTTAGTTTTCGATTGAATAACTCCACGCAACACGTGTGCAGATTTTAGGTAACATCTGACCATTGGAAACCGCTCCTTGTAATATACCAACAAGGTGACAGATATTTAGTTACTGATCCATTGTGGTGACCTGGTAATGTTTAACATTTGCCTATGTACGTGGCTTTGGTTGCATGCAGTTGAAGTGAAAACTGCGAAGTGCGCTTGCAGCTGTGACAGTTTGAGACATTCCCCTAAAACCTAATAACGATCAAAATAGTAATACTGGTTCTGTTGGAGAAGATTCAAGTCTTATTCTTCTTCGTTAAAATGACATTTATCGTCCACTTAAACGTGATTTCTGTAATTTGAATTACAGCTCTAGGCCTAACAGAGTTTACTGAAAAGAATAGCTCGATTTGAAGCGATATGAAGATGTTATCACAAGTTATAGGGTTATTTGGTGTGAAGCTCGGGTACCGTAGGAAATTGATTGATTTAAAACATTTCAATGAAATTCTAATTGTGTAACAATTACTGCAGACAACACGTTATGAGTATCTTATATATTGCTATATTCAGTTTAATGTAGACGGCTGTAAAATGTAGTCCTTTTAATACTTTTCGGGTTCCTTAGTTTTTGAACCCTTATAAATTTAAAAATCTTGTAACTCTTCGCAGAGTTTTTGCTTTAGAGTCCTGTAGTGTTCAAACAAATATTTTCGCTTGTCAGTGATTGTTCAGGATGGTGAAACCATGTTATTCGTGTTCCACAGTGTTAGTAAATTATGTATAATTTAGCCGATTTATATCGTTTCGTGCGGTCAAATACTCTTCTACACATTTTTTAAAATGTAATATTTATCATTTATAATAATAACTGAGTTATACATAGGAATGAATAAGTCCTGTAACTTTAGGACACGCGTATATGGTAGACCCATAGCTTCTGAAGTTTTACTTGAATTTGTGCTTTGAGCTAAATTCAAGGATCTGTTTTTTAGATAGGCTGTTTTTCTGTGCACTGTAAAAAGTGAGTTCACCTGAAAATAATCGCCTCAATTTGGATTATTAAAGACTCTGTTTCTTACATATTTTGCTCCGTGGAAACTTGCCTTTTAAGTTTGGTGTGTTTGCTCGCTTTCATTATATCACGACCACACATTTGATTGCTCGGCCAGTCCATTTAAATGAGTTTTCTTTATTTGTGAGGCAGTGAACCGATCTCTTGTGTTGTCCGTGGTTCCTGTGGGCATATACATTAATCCTAAAATGTGTAGATGAGTATGAAGATGGTACTGATGCGGGGTGCTTCTGTTTGAAAATCACCGAAGCAGGATTTGCCTACAGATTGACCAGGGCTTTGACTTGGGCTTTTTAAAGGATGGGAAGATCATGCCGCATTAGCTATAATGGCAAACGCTGTTTTTATCCCCATGAACTTCATTAAAATGTTTCCATGACAACCTTCAGGGTTAGTTAAAGCTACCAGTGGTGATCAACAGCTAAATACTATATTCAAACAATTTGTCTGCGTATGTGTACATATGCATATCAGTAATATATCACGAAATAAAAATTACACCCGGAAGTGAATGTACTTCGGCAGTTTCGCTGGTCTTTGGGACTCGCTGGAGTGGAAGCATTTGTTTACGTGATCATGTGCTGTTAGCTGTCAGCCCGCGACAGAACGCCTTTCTTTGATAAAGGGCTGCATTACATGCCTAAGAGAGCTTTGCACTTTAATTATGCTCGCTGGCGTAATGGTCGCGTTTGTGTGCTTCAGTGCATCCGAAATGAGGGGCTGTCGTGGATTATTTAACCTGTCTGGCTGCTGCGTCCTCTTCTTCAGATAAAGATATTCGGATTTTTGGCATTGAAATATGGGTGGGGTTCGTGTGTAAAATTAAAATGAATGTGTTCTGGAAACGGAGGTTTTCAGTATTATTATGCACTATTACGGCGGCAACCTTGTTCTCCTCTATTTATTTGTCAAAGACGTAATAAGGTGTGTAATGAGGTTTTCGCTGTCATTTTTACAGTATGACTGAAAGTGCCATTCAGGTGAGAATGGCACACATTTTTAGAGTACGTCCTCTAGATTCTTCTTAATTATCCTAACATTTTTCCAATATTGTAAAACTTCATTTCATGAATATCACACTCTGGCTGTGATCATGTTTTGTTTCAGGTGAAATTGTCACATCTGCTCTGGAATGCTGGAATTTCGCGCAAAGATTTTTTTTGGTAAAAAAAATGAACTTTCAGAATTGTTAGACTTACTGAAATGTTTTACAAAACATATTTAATGGCCAGAGCAAAAATGTTTTAATTAGTCTGTGCATTCGTCTTTTAAGCTCTTGCCTGGGGGTGTGTTAACACTGCAGAACACTCGTTTACATGGCCAGAGGTGAAGAGACAGCTGTGTGAAAGTACACAAATTAGCCTGCTGCTTACTCTAGGGCGGCGATAGGGGCCACAAACCCGGCACGGTATAGTGGTCGGAGCCAGGACGTTTTAAAAGCATCATTGTTTTAATTGGCTGTGTTTACCCCCATGTGCCCACCTGTCCTTAAACGCTATTCACTATGTTACATTGGCTATAGGCGATTTGTGAAGGGTGCAAAGATATTTCAGAAATGAGTGGTATAAATTACTGTACCTGCTGTCATGAAATGCAAAAATTGCAAAAGAAATGTGTTTATTACACTCTTGTTCTGGAAGCTGATGCTGACTTTGAAATCAATTTATAAGGGCAATCTGAAACCATTTTATTTTATCCTGTAGAACATTTATAGGTTAATATTGCTTTTTTCTCCTCCTATATGTGCTTGTTTCTGGGCATCACTGAAGCAGTGCATCGGATATTGTTTAATTTGTTGTATTGGACTGACACTGATATGCAGAATGTAGAGATACCACACACCAGTTTATCATTTAAATGATTGTAATTAACATTTCTGATTAAATTACAGTTTTGGAATATGGGGAGGGGGGTAAATGATTTTGAAATGGTAGCCGGCACCTCTTACCCCTCATACTGCACCCTCAACGACACCTAAGAATTAATTTGGCTCCCTCTTGTCGGGTTCTCGCGAAGGCGCCAGCCCTCCATCGTGAGGTTTTCATTAAGTGCCATGTTCCTCTCCGTATAGACATGTGAGTCAACATATAATATCTGGTGTCACGGAGGTTAAATGCCTCTTCCTGTGAGGAGTTTAATATATCCATGACAGATATCGCTTGTTTTGCAGGCAAATGTACAGTATGGCCAACAAGCGACATCAGCATCTGAATTTCACGTTCTACATATTGACACGGTCAAAAATCAAATTTTGTAGGGAATTATACCGATAAATCGTAGGACTTGTGACTGTGGGCCAGGGACCACTTTTACAGCTGAATAGCTTTGATGTTAAGATGTTGCTCCAGGATTAACGTGTGATTTAATGTGTAGGTTTTTTTTTTTTTTTTTTTTTTTTTTTTTTTGCATGAGGTTAGGGCTTGAGGTACTTTCTTCTGCTGGATTTGTTCTACAGCATATGAAAGCATATTTTTGGGCAATGTTAGGCCAGAGCTCCTCTCTTAACTCAATTTCACATATAGAGGGACTAGGTCTCCAAGATCAGGAGTTTTCAAGAATCATATTTCCTCAGATGGAGTTTTGGGGATGTGTGATAACAAGGGTTGTGTTAATGCTACTTATCTGTGTTTTATTTTCATCCAAAACAATGTATGATTTGCAGTTTTATACATTTGTCTGGATTTTTACTTGGAAGTTCCAGTGCAAAAGTGTTTCAAGATTACATTTTCCTCCTTGACTTTGTGTAGGCCCAGCTGTTAACAATAGCCCAGAAGTCTGGGAAATTTATTTCAAGGCGTTATTCTTGCTTGGCATTTGACCTTGACATATCCGCGGGATGGTTTTTGATGACGACAGTGTGAAGTTGTCCCGTCTCGCACCTTAGAGCTCATTCACCTCAGAACTGCTTTTGCCCGCTTCCACCTTCTCATTGCCAGCTAACGAAGAGTGTCTTACGGGCTTCCACTAGTAATGTATGATTAGAGTATAATGGTGGTGAAAGCCATTAGTGGCAGCCCTTGATCTACTGACAAATGCTCACCAATGGCGTGGAGGTGAGCTGTAATTTATACACTCTGTACTTTGAGGCTAATGTTGGGTCGGGAGGGCCTGGTTCTGATAGGTCTCTCGCCATGCTGGCAGAAGCAACATATGGACCCAACAGAACAACAGCTTATTTCCGTGGTGTTCGATGAGTGGTTTTTAATTTGGGTCGTCGCTGCTAGCAAGCCGCAGCACAGATGGTGTATGTTATTGGAGCCTGGGGGGGCCAGCTGTTGCTTATAAACTCTCTCCCCCCCAATTAATTTCCTTTTTTTGTTTCAGTCTAGCACAGTGCAGATTAAGATGAGTCCGACCTGTTATGACACCTGTCTTTTTTCGCCTATGTAATTTGTGTTTTTGTCAAGTCATTTCAATGATAAACAATAAATAATGATGAGGAGGAGGAACAAATGGCCCCTCGCCAGCGTAGAATCACTTGCTGGGCCTTGACAAGGTCTGCAGGCTTGGATACTGTCATGCAGGGGGGTGGGAATCTGGGTACAGAGGGAGGGAGTTCCTGAGAGCTGGCTGTCCTGCTGTCATCCTCAGTACCAGACTCCTCAGCCCCCCCATGAACACACACACACACACACACACACACACAGAATTATATCTTTGTGGGGACTCTCCAATCATTTCTATGGGGAAAACTCTAATACCAACATGACGACCTTAACCCCCACCCAGAGTTTTGGCATTTGTAATTTTTTGACTGCATTCACAGAATGGGGAACATCGGGTCCTCAAAATGCAATATGAACATAATACACACACACACACACACACACACACACACACAATGAATTTACTGATCAAAGTAAGCGGAGGCCTTTGTGACCTGACATCGGAGTGTCTTGGGAATGTCGGGATGTGTTGTTCCCTGTATCGTGCGGGATGCTGGAGTGTCACTTTCATAATCATGTGCAGGCCGCGGCTAGCCGCTCAGTGGTGGGCACCACAATCACTGGGGAGAAAAACATGAAGTCTAAACCACCGTTTGTTCATACATCAAACCAACCAGAATGGCCCTGTGCTGTACGATTCTGTCAGAATTCATGGTACAGAGTAAGGGATGTCCAAACCTTGCATTATCACAGGATGCTAACTCCAGTTTTCTCTCCTTCCTGTGCTGCTGAGGTGCGGCACCGGTGGGTGTAAGAATTAATAAAGCATTACAGCATCTTCTATTAACAGCATTATAGTGTTGATTGTAACACTTCATGAGCTCCAATGAAGCTCTCACCTATAATAATACCTTCATAATGCATGAAAATGATTGGTTTGACTGTAAACCCAAGTGCAAGTGAATCTATCTATCATCTAAATTTATCAATTTATTTATTTATCAATGTATTTTCTGTCTATTTATTTATTTATGCTGGTTGAGGAACGCATGACTCAAATGCTGCTAGGTTCAGATTGTTCTGTCTTGCCTACGAATTCACCTTAAAGACATACAGTGATACCTCAGTTCTCGAACTCACCAGTTTGACCAAAAATTCGATCTGAATATCGGAAGTCGAACTGTGAACGCTTACCTAATATAAATTGTACGCGCCAGTAAATGAGTCATACTACAATGCAATTCTTATTTGAATGCCTTCTTCACAGACTGGACGATTAACCAAATAAAGCAGCCCAACATTACAGTAACTAACAATAAATAAAC
>JABFEA020000001.1:661358-675569 GCA_019775915.2 Cyphomyrus plagiostoma | reverse complement strand
AACAAACTGAAATGCGGACTTAATACAGAGGACTAATGACAACAACCAGAAACAGCTAATCACATGGGGATCCCACATGGGGTTAACAAGTGGGCGTGGCACACGGAAGGAGTGGATGATTGGAGCAGGACAGGGGTAATGTTGGGGTATGATCTTTATTGTTTTGGAAGCCATTAAGAAAAAAATGTTCTTCTTGTTTTATCAAGTTCATTTTGTGTTTAAATGTTAAAAAAATATTTAGGTATAATTTTGGGGGTCGGGAAACAATTAATTGGTTTTCCATTATTTCTTATGGGAAAAATCCGATCAGAACTCGAACTTTTTAGGATTCGATCTGGAGTCCGGAACGATTAAGTTTGAAAACCAAAGGTACCACTGTACTTAGGGAATCTTGTTCATAACCAGGAGACTGCCATTGTATTAGTATTTTTTTCCTTTGTTGAATCTATGAATTATATAATAATCATTCATTATCACAATCATCAATCAACCATTATTGGTTGATCAGGCCTAAGCTAAATAATTTCTTATAGTAAGTAACCACAGCGACATCCATCATCAAACAGGAAGTAAACAAGATTTCCACCTGCCAGTAGTCTCCCTCTCCCTCCCTTTCTTCCCTGCCCCCCCTCTTCCTCTGTGAAGTAAGTCTTTATCGTTTCCTCCAGAAAGGCAGCGGTGGACCATTTGTGGTTTCCCCAATTCCCTACCGTGTGCTAATCCCCTCAGAGCGGGCCGGCGTTTGCCGCCAGTGGGCCGCAGTGGCATGGAGAACCTCCCCCACCTCCGCGACAGAGAGGCATTTCAGAGGAGGGTCCGCCTCAGTGGAAGCCATTCGGGGGGCTGGAATCCCCCAGCGATCTTGAAGGTTAAGAAGGCATTATGAAGCTGGTCTTCAGCGATACCCCCCATCTGGGTCTGGGACGGTTTCCACACGGAGGCTGCAGATGGAAGCAGGCAGATACAACCAGGGAACAATCGCATCTCATGTTCTCTTATGATGTTGACAGTAACTAAAATTTCCCTAATCTACACCCCTCCCTATTCTCCCAATCTGCATTTCAAAGAAACCTAATTTAGCAGCGAGTTACGGTTTTGCAGGACGAGACCCCTTTATTCTGGCCTTTTATTGCGCCTGCTGCAAATTATCTGGTGTCTGTGGAGCGTCACTTGGCGAGACGGGCTCATGGACCGCGAAGGGCCCCCCCGCACGTGGTGTGATGCCCGAGCCGCCGACCGGGGTAATTACACGTTTGGCGGTGAGTACAATGGGCTTGAGCGCCATCCTCGTTCAGGCAGAATCGTCCGTCGAGTGTAGATAAGGCTTTTGCCCCTGAAGTGAGTATCACCCCGACACTGCTTAACACCCCCTGACAGAGGTGCGATTGCCGTGCGCGGTAATCAAGCCAGTTTGCTCCTGTGAGCACGTTTCAGGCTCCTTTTGCACCCTGCATTTATACATCGTTACGCTGCTCCCTAGGTCTGACAAAATCATCTTGCTCTGTCATGGTGGGGTCTTTACCCGAAAAAAATGCCATAAACCAGCTCTTCCATGATTGAAGTATAGTATGATCGCTGCATGTTGGCTTGTAAACTGAAGGTCCGTTTACAATGTAGGGTTATTAGTTGTTGTTTTTTGTAATTTTCTTCCTGATTGGCCATTTGATGCATTGTCTCTGTCCTTTGTTCCTGGAAATTCCTTTATTCGCCCGTCCTAAAAAAACGTTTATCAGAAAGGTTGAAGTCAGGGAATTACCGGTATGTTTTAAATCCAGTACAGTAACCGGGGCACAATCATGAAATCAGTGCAGAACATAAGGAAATATCTCACCTAAATAATTGAAATGTATAATGGGGAGGGGGGTATTTCAGAAGGTCAGGGGAAAGAGGAGTAATCAGGCTATATGCTAATCTGTGGCCGCGGTTCTGAATTTAGCATCTGGCTTTTAGCTTTTAGCGCTTAGCGAGATGCCTCTTAAATGAAGCCCGCAGGCAGCACGGCATGTTCTAGCAGGGCTCACTTTCCCCATGATCCTCTCTGTCATCGCAGGCAGACCCTGCGTCCAATCAGACTTCACCTTATGAGGGGTGGGAATGGACCGGGCTCTAAATCCAGATCGGGGTGAAGATTTAGTAACTGGCCCCTAAAATCTTTTATGATACTAATTCTTCTCATTTGGTCCCAAACTTTACATTCTGTATTTAAGAAATATTACACAATACTGTGTTATAAAAATGGTATTTTTCCAATTTTCCTATTATATATTATATTGGAGAAATCATAATATTGAATGTGTTGTTGCTTCTTAATGGCTCTGAATCTTGCCTCCTGGACTAAGAATGGGAGACCTGGCCGTGGCCTGCTTGTCTCATGCTCTCTCATGCAGGACCACCATGTTCCACAGCTGCTCCAGCCCACCATGCTTCCGGGACAACTTGAAATAATTTGTTCTTGCGCTAATGAAGGGGCTGATTGGAGCCTTTTTGTGTGTCAGGTGTGTCATCCGTGACAGTTCATCTCGAGGGGGGGGGGGCTCTGTTGATGAAGGGGTGGGAACCTTTCAATCTGGGAATAAAAAAGGAAACTTTTAATAATGGTAGTGTTGTTGTAGGGTTTAAAGATAAAGCAGGGCTCCTCTGAGGAGCCAAATTAGCGATCCAAATGTAGCCCGAAGTTGGTGTGTTGCAGAGAACTCTCCCCTCTGGGGGTTGCCATGTTCATGAACTAAAATACCGCCATGGCCTATTTAAGGCTCCAAGTTTCTTCCTGTTTAAGGTGATAATCTAGTTTGCTGGGTTGTGATTGCGTAAGTGCGCCGTGCCGCAGCCTGGGGCTCGGTGTCCGGCCCATGAGAGCTGCACGCTCCCTCTGATGTGCTCATTCACCCTGCGCTCTCTTCCGCAGGATGGAATATGGCCTAGGGGGCGCCATAGCGCATGGCAGAAGAGGCCTGTGGAGCCCAACTGAAGTGGTGAGTCTACAGCATCCATGAAGTAGAGAATGAGAAGGGGTCTGCGGCGTCCCAGCCCTGATCATGACTTAGTGTCAGAAGAGATGGAGACCAGATGACGGTCGGATGCTCTGAGCTCCAGCAGAAGGGTTTTTATGGTGGAGATTGTGCAGGTCCGTACTGGTCCTTGTGTCTGTACTGGTCTGTGCTGGTCCTTGCATAGATCTGTATTGGTCTATGCTGGTCTTTGCACAGATCTGTACTGGTCTGTGCTGGTCCTTGCACAGATCTGTACTGGTCTATGCTGGTCTTTGCACAGGTCTGTACTGGTCTATGCTGATCCTTGTGTAGGTTTACAATGGTCTCTGCTACTCCTGGTAGGTCCAGTCAGGTCTGTGCTGGTCCTTGCACAGGTCCTTGCTGTTCTGTGGTGGTCCTTGTGTAGGTCTGTACTGGTCTGATCTGGTCTTTGCTGGTCATTCCACAGATCTGTACCGGTTTGTGCTGGTCCTTGCACAGTTCTCTGTTGGTCTGTACATGTCCTTGCACAGGTTTGTACTTGTCTGTGCTGGTCCTTGTACAAGTCTGTGCTGGTCCTTGCAGGTCTATACTGGTCTGTGATTGTCCTTACAGGCCCATACTGGTCTGTGCTGGTCCTTGCACAGGTCCATGCTGGTCTATGCAGGACCTTGCACAGGTCTGTGCTGGTCTGTGCTGGTCCTTGCACAGGTTCATTCTGGACTGTATTGGTACTTGGAATTCTGTGCTGATCTGTGCTGGTCTTTTGTAACCTCTCAGTATCACTGTTGACTTCACACATGCCATTTTTTCACGCTGTGATTCACTGCCGGTAAGCCCATCAGACATCCCATTGGGTGGGCTGTCCGATCACACCTTCCCCAACTTGTCGTAACATAGGTGAAAGTTAGAAAGTTACTGTCTATATAGGTCCCCTCTGTTAATTTTTTTTCTGACTGTGGAGGCGGGGGGATGTGATGGTGTCGTGATTGACTATGAATGCCATGAAGGTTGTCCAGTCGATAGCTATTAACCAGGTGGTGAGCACCGCTCAGAATCATCCTCTCGACGCTGATGCATATTCTCAGCGCAGTGGCAGATCGAAGGCTGATCACAGGTGCCACAGGATACAGGTGCGTGACTTGGGTCACTTTGAGCTTCTGCCTTTCTTGCTGCCATTTTCAGATCACCTTTACTTCCCAGATCAGAATTCCTACCAAAGCAGCTGCATCTCACTTCAGTTATAATGTTTCAGGATCATGGTTAAAACCTCTGGCTGTATCCGGTTTTATGCCTTGTACTTTAGGTGTTCATGAGTGTCAGGCCCTGACCGATTACTGTAATGTTCGTGCCACCTGACCACCCAGCACTGACATCACATCACCTTCCGGCGTGCCTCTGAGGTCACTCTGCTCTAAGGTTCCCCCGGTGCTCCACATCCTCACTCTCGCTCCAAACGCTGCCATAGAGTGTGGACTCTCACCATCAGGACCTGATTAAATGATGGCAGAGCCCTGTGGCAGGATGACTTCGTGCCGAGGGGCCACACGGGATGATGGTGGAACAGGATTTTTGACCTTGGCTTTTAAAGAGATTTTCACATTTTTCTTTTAATTTGTTCAGCATCCAATTAAATCTTCAAAGATGAATTCTCAAGTGTATCCTCTTAGCACAGGGAGGAGTGTAGATGCCCCCGAATCACACTTTGAATATGCATTAAAAAAAAAAACCTACAGCAATTACTCACATCTTACCGGTCTGGATTTTCAAAATGATGTACAAAGTGGCGGCTTTAGTGAAATTTGAAATGAGCTTGCCGTCATATTCCCGGTTGAGCTGTCTGGAGAGTGAGGATCCTGGCTGCTTTTACCCTGGACAATAAGGGGCAGGAGAGTCGGATGGGACATCAGAGAGGCTGGCTGCTCTCGCGGGCCCCATCAGTGTCAGTACAGAGGGGGGATTCTTTTTAATCTCTGTCCACCGCTAACCCTGGTGAATAGCTCAGGTCTGGGATGTGGTCATTGGTCGCCTCCTGAATATCTTAAAGTTTAAAGTCAAGACTTTCAAACAAACCAGTTAGGCCTCACTTTTTAATTTATTATTAATTTATTCTTACTCTTCAAAGTTTTTTCCCCTTCTAAGACTCTGTTGGACCTGATCTGGTTATGCAGTCATTCTTGGGCCTGCCATCTTGTTTTGATCCCTCTTCTGCTGAACTTCTGGTCATCTGTCTAGTTCACAGTTTTAGAAGTATAATTTATCTACCCATAATTGCTGATCTGATTTAGCAAAGTAACTTTCACCAAAAAAAACACACGCATGCAACAGAAAGGATGCTTAGCAGCAAACAACACCTGATACATTTTTAAAGACTTGTCTTTGTGTTGTGTGTCAACAAGCTTCCTCTGAATGAGCATATTAATAATTCACATTAATAGTCTTTATGGTTGGGACCTGGAATCATAACTTCTTCGTCTGT
The DNA here is from genome assembly GCA_019775915.2 of Cyphomyrus plagiostoma. Lineage (NCBI taxonomy): Eukaryota > Metazoa > Chordata > Actinopteri > Osteoglossiformes > Mormyridae > Cyphomyrus > Cyphomyrus plagiostoma. The sequence continues at coordinate 670,121 of JABFEA020000001.1, read as the reverse complement.
TTTTCTCTTTTGTTACTCTTTTTTCTGCGCCTGTTGTTACAGTTTGGGGCTTCTGGCATAAGACATGCTGACTTAGGGATTCTTCATGTTAATAGTTAATAGTTAAGGTTGGGACCTGGCATCATAACTTGTCCATTATTTCTTTCTCTTTTTTAATCACCTTTTTTCCTGTTTGTTATTCTGAGCACAGCAGGCCATAACAGACAGCACGCTGACTTGTGCGGTCACCAACAACTCATATGAAATTTGACATAGAATTGAGCAATATATTGATAAAATATAATATTGTTATTATGAACATTAATATCGCCATCATTCTGAATATCATGAGTATCGTGATATAGTCTAAACACTTTGCTTGCATTATTAAAAGTTATAATGCATTTTTACGCGAATTCCATCAAGGTATGAGGCTGTTGTATATTTTCATATGAATTATATTTTAATATTACGTTTCGGTTTTGCGGTCCCTTTAGTTTGTTGCCTTTATTTATGTTCTGTTTAAGGGCAATTCTAAGGGAAGTTTAGGCAAAAATCGAGAACTGAAATAAAGAAATAATGACTTGAATTACATTTTGATATTTACTGATGTTGTTTAATGTGAAAAAAAAAATGATCATTGCAAAATATTTTGCCATATCGTTGAGCCCTAGTTTCACCACATGGTTGCTATGGTAATTAGGGGTGTCACCCGGTGGTCCTCATCGGTGGCATTCGGGGGGGGTGGGGGGTATTTCATGTGGCATCAGCTGCACACCTTTCCTTGCTGCGCCCTGAGCTGCTATGGTCAGGTGTGTGTCACCCTCTGCATCTCAATGGTGCTTGCCGTTAAGGTCTGTGGTTCCTCTGTGGAACCTGCTTGAGGAATCCAAGGCTGTCTCTGCTTTCAAGGGGCACGTTAAATTTGGGTGTTGGTGTGCCTTCCACACTCTGAGTAAAAAGGGAGCCAGAGGTGGTATTTCACACGGAGGGGGGGGGGCACTTCAGTGAAGGAGCGCCAGCACAGCGCATGAAAATGAGCAAGTGTCACTGTGTAAATGTTACTAAGTGTCACTAATTGCAGTGTTTTCATGTTTTCTAAATGGATTCTTAATTCCAAGGGACGTCCTAAAAAGATGGCCTTCCTGCCGCAGACCTGCAGTGGGACTCTGATGTCATTTTATGAAAATCAGCTAATGAGGATTTAGGATAACCATAAAAGCAGGTGTGGGGCAGGCTGCCGCGCTATGGCCGCATTCTGCAATAACGCGACGCTCTTTTACGCCATATCGAATGGCAGGCCTGGCCGGGGGGACCCATGATGCATTTCACAGAGGTATGAATGCCACTGCTAGGGTACGTTCGAGTTGGTGGTTAAGTGTCCCATTTGTAAAATTTTAAAGGTTGTTGAGGCTTCCCCTGGCTCAAGGGCCCACCGGTCTTGTTTTCAGTGTATGTGGGGGGCAGGCTTTGGCTCACAGCAACCCTGCAGCTCTGCCTGGATGCTTCACAGCAGCAGGTGGTCAGGGGTTAAAGGTCAGAGGTCACACACAGCTGTTAGTGCTGTACTGGTCTCGGAGCTGACAGCAGCCTCCTGGGTCTCAGTCGCCTTCTGTCTGCGGATGTATCTCAGCCTCTTAAAAGCACATTCCTGAGCTGTGTTATTTACATTAGAAGGCAGGGCCCCCCACCCCCCTGAGTCTCTGCTGCCTTGGGAAGCCAGAGATCTGCTCTTCTCAAACCTCCCGGAGTGCCCTGAGCCTTCAGCGCATGTATCCAGAGTTACACTCAGCTCATCTGTCAGCCTACAATTAGTAGAATCTGGTGTGCAGAGATGAAGACGTAGAACATGCACAAGGGAAGGCTGGGGTTCACATGTAGAAATAGGTCAGCGAGATGGCACCTGAAATCTTACCTGAGCTCGTTGGTGTGTATCTATGAGCTAACAGAGTGTTAGCTGGGATAGAAGCTCAAATCTGAATTTAATTATCCAAGTAAACACTGTGGATTAACATCTGTTTTACATCTGAGCAGCAAACATTAAATTGTGGAACTGAGATTTCCAAACGGCTTGTGCAAAAGGGCCAGCAAAGGAAAACCTGGTTGGTCTTTAGCTTGTAGCCTCCTGGACTCTTATTTTGCCCCAGAAGAGCAGCATGGCAAGGAATGGCGAGCAGGCTTATGGGCCCAGGCTCGCATTCTGTCCCACGGGCAGTGGGCTTATGCCCAGGTTCCGACCCACGGTCAGAGTGCCCAGGCTTACATTCTGACCTGAAGTCAGCAGGCCAGGGCTCATGTTCTGTCCTGTGGTCGACATGCTTAGGCTCGCATCACGACCCACAGTCCAGGTGCCCCGTCCCATAAACCTTTGGGCCTCCACTCAGGCATTATCCAGGCTCTGGGGGTGAAGGGGCTCAGATTATTCAGCATGAGGATGGATAAAGTGTCTTGTTTGAAGCAGAGTGTCCAGATACATGGGCACTGACACCTGGCGGCTCTGCCCCCCCCACCCCGGCTTCCGGGATCCACATGTGACACACAAGCCTCTGTGAAAACTAAGGCCCTGAAACACTGAGGGTGGAAGCTAAATGTGACCCACAGGGATTTTTAAAAAGTAACTGGGACCAGGGACATGTCCCTCCCCTTCCCCAGTATTTATTTTGGCTTCATCCACCCCCCCCCCCCCATAAAAAGACCTTTGTATTTANNNNGTACTGCCCCCCCCCCCAAGTATCGAATTCTCTCTCACACAATTCACTTTAGGTTTGGCACTCATGGCACCTTGGTGCTCATGTCATGTGGAGATTTGGCACCTCCCAGCCCTGGTCCCGATCTCCCAGCCCTCAACGCTCACCCTCCCAGATCAGAGTAAGATCGCCTTAATGCAGATTGACTTTTTGGCAGAGTGGCAAAGTTTGGAATGCGCAGCAGACCATTTAATTTAAAATAAAGCAAATAAAGTCAGCCGGTGTGTATGAGCCCTTGGAATGGGGTGAGCTGATGAGCAGTGATGGTGAAATTATCTGGGTGAAGAGGAGGTGCATTGATTCCTTGTGTGTGTGTCTGCGCGCGTGTGTCTGCGTGTGTGTGTGTCTGTGCATGTGTGTCTGCATGTGTGTGTCTGTGCATGTGTGTCTGCATGTGTGTGTCTGTGCATGTGTGCCTGCATGTGTATCTCTGCGTGTCTGTGTGTGTATCCATGCATGTGTCTGTGTTTGGAATTTTTATAGGTAAACGTTACTAGCAAGTCTCGTGTCCTAAGGGGCTTTTCATGACACAGACCATCAGATCGAAGCCACTGGTAAAGGGATCGTTACCACGACGACTGCGTGATAAACCCTCTGAGTGTCATTAGGCTGGGGGGAGCTTGCTGGCACTTTGTCTTTGCTGGCATGCAGAGTGTGTCACCCCTATAGGCCATGGGACATATGACACACTGAAGGACTGTCAAAGTAACCCAGCAGTGGGCTTATTAAACACGCAAAGGCATGTCCTCCAGAAGCACTGGAATGCCAGTCTGGCCCAAGGGGATGGCCAGTGCAGTTAAACTCATATTTTTGTGCACATTATTACATCTTTGACTTAATCTTAATCTTTGATTGCTTATTGCTGGAGATGGTCAGACTTGAAGTTCAACTTGTGGTCTGTAAACTGTGATTTTCAGACGGTGGTTTACATCATTTGGGTGTGGTTAACACCCTCGCCTTATGCTGAACTCACATTTTGCATATCATCACCAGTGGTGTATCTAGCACTAGAGCAGCCCGTTGTGGCTGGAAGATTTGCACTTTTGCTTGTGCGAGTCATTAGATGCGTGCTCTGTCCACTGTTTGATATGGGATCTTGGGTATTGTTGGAGTCAGGAGGTGAATGTGAATTTCCTACACCTGTTGTTTGTCGAAGTTTTGAACAGGCACAATTGAATGGGCCACCTTGCTTTCTGTGAATGTGGTTCTCAAAGGAGCTTTACGTTATGTAAATGATGAGATGGCCTTTGTAATTATTCTTTTATTTTCTACTGTCTTTATGGTCAGAGCATTGAGCCCCATCTCATTCTCCTTGTGGCTTCCAGCCGGCTCTGTTCACCCTAGGTTGCACCATGACCTCATTGTTTCGATGATAGCAGCGACTGTGCACGCTTAACGGCTGACGTATGAGCTAACAGGATCATGCTCTGGAAAATACGTCACATGTGCAGGAGCCCAGCTAGACTGCCATATGTGTCTGTCCACCTGGCTTCATTAGCCTTTCCTGGGCAGCATGGAGTGGTAACCTGGAGTGCCACAGTGTTCCGTGATGTGAAGGCAGGCCTGGCCATCTCTGGGAGTGTTCGTCTCTGTCTGCCTCGTCTGTGAGAGATAATACAGGAACACAAAAGAAAAGCCGGGGGTTTTACTCACGTAAAGCACGTCTCCATCTGCCATGTCTCTGAGCCGGGAGAGTTTTACAGCGCATACTCAAACAGTGCATGTGGGATGGGGATTTTCTGCACTGCTGTACATTTCCTTGTGTATAGAAACAGTGAAATTTCACATTTTTTTTCAGACCGGTTAAATCCCCCACTACCCCCAGACTTGCACACATAGCACAGGGATTATGGGTAAATATTGACAGTGTGATGTACTGTATGTGCCCATGTCAGGCCCATGTCAGGCCTGTGTCAGGCAGTACCACTCTCGTGATCCCTGTCACATGTCACTCTCTGTGGCTAATTCCTTTGGTTTATTCTCTTTTGATATGACACAGGAGCAGCTTAACAACATAGGTGCTAAATCTGTTATTTTTCCATGTCTGGCCCTAATATTTGTGTTTTTTTTTTTTTAAACAGAAATAATCATCTTTAACTGTTTTACATTTTGGAGCTTTAAGAATTGGTCGCTACCATGTGCGAATGTGTTTTTTACCAGTGCTGGGTAATAACTCCTTCCTGCTGGAAACACATATAAACCAATGGCCCTGACCCCCAGTGACCTCTCTTGCGTGCAGTCTGTTACATGGTTACTTATCATTTACATGGTTCCTAAGATGTTTAATTACTAAATAGTAGAATCATGATTCATCTCATGGTTGGGGGTGAGTTTGCGCTCCACTGCTGCCCCGTTTCTCTGATATATAGATTAATTTAAGAGCTGTGACGGGGGTTTTTGACGGCCCGCAGATTTACCTGTGATGCTCGGCTGATCCCCCAGCCTCCACTGCTGCTAATTCATTTATTTATGCCTCAGTCTGTGATGCTGATTACATGCAAATGAATGCCCTAACATAAAGACCTGACATATTTATCCTTGTCTTTTTTAACCCTGCGTCCCACCTCCTGATTGGATGGTTAACGATGCCATCTGAATCTCTGCCTATCTGCAGCGTCCTGTGGGCGGGCCTGCTGTGGACGGCGGACTCTGATAGGCCCCTGGCATTACAATGCTAATTATTCTCTTTGTTCTCTGAAAGAGGGCAGCGTTTCTCCCCTTCTGGACTCCTCTGTGGTCCCGTAGAGTCCCCAGCTTCGTTTCTAAGGCGTGCCGTGTCCTGTCCAGTTGAGGTCCTCCTCAATTCTGGCTCATATCCCCGAGTGCCAGATCTGCAGGTGTCTCACAGAGAAACCGTGTTTCTAATCAGGTCATATTTTCCCATTTATCTCTTCTCAGAAATTCAGCTGTAAACTGTGTGTGTTTGTGTGCGTGGTCATATCTATACTACATTGTGGGGTCCACAATGACTGTAATCAAAAGATTAAAAAAAGTCTTGTATTTTTTTTAGTTGCGTATGGTTAAGGTTAGGGCTTAGTTGGTCTGCCTGTGGGTTTTCATCTTTTTGTTTGAATAAAAACAAGTTTTGAATAAATCAAAGATATCTACTTCTACTGAGATTGACCTAACTCCTCCAAGACTGATCATTGGTGCTGTCCCCATAAATACTTTGTTTTTCAGTTAATCACATCTTTGAGAAGTACCAAAACGTATCAATTTATTATGTAATTCAGTACCCGTTTATGGGAGCGGAGTTATCTGTCACACTAATCAGTGAACTGGGAGGTCCCCACAAAAACAGAGGGGTGACGTCTGCATGCCAATTCTCCAGCACCTACGGCCCAAAGCATGCTGTTAGCCACACTAAGATTGTCGCATGCACTGTAAGCTTATGAATCGTACTTTTTTGCCCGCTTTCTTTCTTTCATGCTTGTGCATGCTCGCATTGGCTGCACCACAGTAATACGGCCAGCGTGAATAATGGGTGATCGGGCCGGCCGAGGGACCACGCCGGCTTGCCGGTAAATAGATAATCACGCCAGAGGTAATTGAGGTTTTCAAACCCCAATCTATCCTGCCAGCATGAGCTCGTTTGCATGCTAATCGCGGAGGTGATTTCCTCCATCGCATGGAAGTTTGCACCCTTTCATAACCAGCTTTAATTGCATTTAAAATGTCACAGAGGTGGAACGCATGTAATTTAGCCATAACTGTGTCGAACTGACAGGGGGTGTGGAGGTGCTTGTCAGACCCTGGACGCAGAATCGGCACGTCTGGTTTTTATTTGCCTTCAGGAAGGTGTCTCTGTAAAATGAGTTTGTTTGTGGTTTTCTTTTTTGTTGCTGTACAAAAGAATTTTCTGGATGTTGCCGATGGTTACCTAATGTCATTGACACATAGCCATGCTTATGTAAGAAACAGAAAATGTAGATGATAAAACAAATTATATACTAGTCATTGATACAGAAATCTGTACAAGAAGTTTCTTTCTGAAAATGAAAAGGTGTATCGCTATTTATGTTCTTGTCCTCCTTGTTTCTAGTATTTTTGCACAGGTTACCAGAATGATCTTCCTGCGCCATTGATTAGGAAGCTCTGGAGTGTAGGATCCGCAAAACAGACACTTTTAATTTTTCATAGACGGGTGGAGATTGAAGAGAAATGCGGCAGACGCTCCTTCTCAACACGCTTCTCCATTTCTGCACCTGATCAAGTCTCTAACCGCCATGTATTTTTTTCCAGAAACAGAAAGTACGCAGATGAAAGCTAAGAACTGTTGAAATGTTAATTTTACCATCTGCTACCTTTTGTCCCCCCCTCCCAACTTTTTTTTAAAAATCCCAGTGGTTCACTTCTGTTTTATGAAAGTTGTGGTATGTCAGTCGTTTGAAGTTCAGAGGCCGAGAGCACGGCTTGGACATCAGAAGGAGCAGCGCAAAGGGATGGCGGTCTGCTTTTAAGACCTTCGATCCCGTGTGCCTTGAGCCTTCACTCCCTATTCGTGTTTTAGTGTGTTGTGGGACATATTATGCTGTGTGGAAAATTATGTGCGTCCCCCAAAACATGTCTGTGTCAATCTCTAACTATCGTTTCTCCAGTTCTTAACATTCTCACTCTTGAAACGTTTAAAAGCTTCCTTTTAACCCTTCGGTTAAATGTAAATTGAAACTGTTTTTTATGCTTTGGTCAAAATTACCCCAGAAACCAAAAAGCAAATTTGTGTCTTTCACAGTTTGTGTACTAATAATAATATTTCACTTCTGTCCCCAAAATCATACCTCAGTTCTCGAACTCATTAGAACTCAAATTTCTTAAAAGTCGAACCAACCAGTTAAAAAAAAAAATTACCTAGAGCTCGATCTGAATCTCAGAAGTCAAACTAACACCAACCTAAGATAACTTGTACGCACGGGGAAATGAGTCACAGGGCACATCTCTCAGCCTAGCTCAGATCGCACCATTCATGTTTATACTAACTGAATACATATATTTAGACAGTAAAAATACATTTAGACAATGATAGACAGTAACAGTAATTGTTACTATATAATAAAATACATTAAAAAATAAAGATTTTTTATTCATTATTTTAATATTAATAATAAACCATTAATACATTTAATTATAATAATATTGTTGTGCCAAGCGGGGACAGAATGGAGACAAAGGTGCAGATGTCAGGGTATCGGGGAATACGGGGTTTAATTACAGGTAAGGCAGGCAAAATGCAGACGGACAATACAATGACTGGACTGGGAAACAAACTGAAACGCGGACGAAATACAGAGAGCTAATAAAAACAACCAGACACAGCTGATCACATGGGGATTCCACAGGGTTAACGAGGGGGCATGGCACATGGAAGGAGCGGATGATCGGGGCTGGACACATTGTTTGGATACATTCATTTTCTTACTTTACAAATTACTGTTTTGATAAATGTGCTTAGAAGTGTTTAGTACAGTATATGCTCTTCTTGTTTTATCTGGTTCATTTTGTATTTAAATGCTAAAAAAACATATTTAGGTGTAATTTTTTAGGATACACCTAAATGCTGTTACCGCAGTTGCTTGGCAGTGACCTGGCTGCATGTTACCACGGCTACTTGGCAGTGACCTGGCTGCGTGTTACCGTGGCTGCTTGGCAGCGACCTGGCTGCGTGTTACCGTGGCTGCTTGGCAGTGACCTGGATGCATGCTACCTGGCCCGGACACCCATGTTTAGTCTGCCCTCAGCATGGACCAGCATCTCTTCTGGAACTGCAGTTAATAACCGTTTCAGGAGAATGAGAGAGATGCTGAGATGTATTCAGGTTCTATTCTTCCTCCTATTTCTGTCTGGCTGCTCAGTGCTTGTATTTCTCATTTCTCATGCTGCCTTTTTAAAAATCCACGCCGCCGTGTGACCTCATTGTGCAGCCTGCCTTTCATTAATGACTTGTGCTCTCCATATCTTGTAAAGTGGAATGTTTTTTTTTTCCCGTTAGTTTGTGGTAATAACAATTTAAGTTGCACATCTGGAAATAACATATTTTGGT
>JABFEA020000001.1:597702-618351 GCA_019775915.2 Cyphomyrus plagiostoma | reverse complement strand
TTATTTCATTAAACTTTTTTTTTTTTTTTTTCTGTAAGTTCTATTAAGCTGCTTTGTTTTTTTTGCCCCCCCCCCCCCCTTTATTCTGATCCATCTGCAGTGTCATTTCTGGCTTCCCCACTGGTGTGCACCCTGCAATATGTGGGTGCTTCTTGGCTGGTACCAATTGAAATGTATTTATATTATATTATATTATATTAGATAGATAGATAGATAGATAGATAGATAGATAAAGTGAGGCCTGGCAGTGAAACAGTGTGTCATGTCTTCCTGTTCAAACTGGAGGGCTTTCTTCAGTACCTCCTAAACAATGCAGCAGGTCCGGCCCTTTCCATGAAAGCGCCAAGTTGCCTGTTCCTCTTGTTAGTGTGTGAAGGATATCCAAGTGGAGAGCACGGGATCCTGACAGCTCGCTCTATCGATCTGCTGTTCTTGAGTAGTGGACGTTTGAAGAGGAACGTGTGTTTGTAACTCCTCAAAACAGAGATTTGTTTTTAGAAATGACTCATCACAGAAGAGCTATATCTCTGCCTGTGCCGTGAGATTAGAACACAGACTTTGGCCTTGTTGTTAGCAGAGGCTGTTTGGGCTTCTTCCTGTAAACATTGCCATTAATGGTGTTTCGATACTCCAGCAAGTCAAGATAGTTAACCTTGTCTTTCCTTAATCAGCCTTTTGAATCACTGCTGTGTCCTGTGTTTATTTCTCAGCATTTAATTGGTGCTCTTACATCTGCTTCTGACTGTAACTAAAGATGCGCCCATACGCTCAATGCCACCTCATGCCATTTATAACACTGTGAAGAATGCAATTCTCAGGCAATCTGCCCTCCTCCAATCAGGAGCTGCCGTCTCGTCCCTCTGCTCCCCCACTGGCCATTGCTGAGGTCTATGTTCTATGTGCAGGTGCCAACAACGACGGCCATGATGAGTCCCCAGGTTATCACCCCGCAGCAGATGCAGCAGCTTCTCCAGCAGCAGGTGCTGTCCCCCCAGCAGCTGCAGGCCCTCCTCCAGCAGCAGCAAGCAGTTATGCTGCAGCAGGTACAGAGTCCTCGCTTCCTACTGCACGCCTGTTAGCGTGTACCCTGCCCCACCCCACCTCCTCCCACACACCTGTTAGCGTGTCCCCTGCCCCACCCCACCTCCTCCCACACACCTGTTAGTTGTTTACAGGCAGCAGGGTCAGGTTGCTCTCATTCTCGCTTGCTATCTCTCCCTTTCTGTCTGTCTGTCTCTATCTCTCTCACACACACACATCTCCATTTGCAGCAACATCTGCAGGAGTTTTACAAGAAGCAGCAGGAGCAGCTGCACCTTCAGCTGCTGCAGCAAACGCACCCGGGAAAGCCGGCCAAAGAGGTACCGGTATGTCTGCAGATGTCCCGTGTGGGGGGGCATAGGTGGGTCTGCTGACATGGCCTAAACAAAACACCGGAGAAACCCCCTACCCTCCCAGCCACAAACATGGCCTCTGGGGGCTTCGGGGAAATCCAGCTGCTATCAGGTACCAGGCCGTACAGGCCCTGCAGTTTTCCGGGGAGCGTGCCAACCTCTGCCTTCCTGGTCAATCAAAGATAACAACCAGTAGAAGTAGCCTCTCTTACTCTTGAGGGCAGCTGACATTCTCATAGAGCGTCCATCTAACAAATCATCTCGTAACACCATGCGGAGCCAACCATCAGGTTCAACCCACCCAACATGAGCTTCTAACAAGACGCCTTTCTCCCTTCTCAAATCTGAGTGACATCAGCAGGAGGGCAGAGAGGTTAGCAGGACAGTGCAATGCACCTACTTCCCAGTCCTCCGCCAGCCCATGAGGGCCCGCCTCATGGCTCTATAAGGGCCCCATTTATCTGGCTGAGGTAACACATGGCGGCAGCATCCATGCACATAGGGAGTGAACACATCTGCTAGGGCTGCTTCATTACCGCCAGCCAGTCGGGCCGTGTTTATGGGTGATATCTCTGTGCTTAGTTACACACTGGGCTTGGTTGCTGCAGTCCTGATTGGTCGGGATGCCGAGCCCCATCTGAGCAATAAGCTGCCAGCCATTGTTTTGTTGCCATGGTTACCGCTGTTGTTGTTGTTGTTTTTGTTGTTTCGCCTCTATATACACAAGAGGCAGCCTAGCCTGGGTAATAAACAGAAGGAGGAGAGTGGGGAAGAGGAGAGCTGCAGTCTGGCTCCCAGCTCTATCCGCTCTCATCGTCTCTGTTCAGACCGCTGTAAGCAGGGATTGCCTGCGAACGCTTTCCGGAAGGATCTTGGTCTCCGTGGCTGGTGGGGGCTCGGCGTGCCGGGGTAACCGGGGGGTGCAAATAGACAAAAGCAGTGGTGGTGTGGGGGGGGGGGTGCTGAGCCAAGGCGCCGCTGATTTCTGGCTCTCCATTGCAGTGGGGGGGTGGGCTGAGCTGAGGCGCCACTGATTTCTGGCTCTCCATCGCCACAGCAGCAGCACCTGGCCACCCAGCAGCTCGTCTTCCAGCAGCAGCTGCTCCAGATGCAGCAGCTCCAGCAGCAGCAGCAGCACCTGCTCAGCCTGCAGCGCCAGGGCCTGCTCTCACTGCCGCCCAGCCAGCCTCTGCCCCCAGGTAGGTCCCCACACTGCCCGCCCGCAGATCCACTAGCCTGCAGCGCCAGGGCCTGCTCTCACTGCCGCCCAGCCAGCCTCTGCCCCCAGGTAGGTCACCACACTGCCCGCCCGCAGATCCACTAGCCTGCAGTGCCAGGGCCTGCTCTCACTGCCACCTGGTCAACCTCTGGCCCCAGGTGGGTCCCCACACCACCCGCCTGCTGATCCGCAATCTACAGCACCTCATCCGCTTGCCCCAAGTGGGTCCCCATGCTACTCGCCCACCGATCCACCACCTGAGGCACCAGGGTCTGCTCTCACTGCCACCCAGTCAGCCACTGGCCCCAGGTGGGTCCTCACATCATATGTCCACTGACCCACCAGCCTGCAGAAACACCGCCTGCTCTCACTGCCGCCCGGCCAACCTCTGGCCCCAGGTAGGTCCCTACACCGCCCACCTACCAAACCATCAGCCTGCAGCACAAGAGGCTGCTCTCACTGCCGCCCCCCCAGCCACCCTCTGGCCCCAGGTGGGTCCCTGTGCCACCCGCTGATCCACCACCTACAACATCAAGGCCTGCTGTCCCTGCCGTGCGCTCTACCTCTGGCCCCAGGTAGGTCCCTACACCGCCCACCTACCAAATCATCAGCCTGCAGCACAAGAGGCTGCTCTCACTACTGCCCAGCCAGGTACCCTTAAGGGGTACAGGCAGGACCAAATGGGGAAGGCTGGGGGACCTTAGAGATGGCCCTTTCCCAGTCTCTTTCTCTCTCTCTCTATCTTTTTCTCTCTCTATATCTCCCTGTTCCTCTCTCTCTCGCTCTGCCTGTCCCTCTCTTCCTTGCTCCCCCCACCCTTGCTGCCTCTCTCTCCCTGTCCCCCTCTGTCTCTCTTACTCTCTCTACCCCTCCCTCTCTTGCCACCTCTTTCTCTCTTTCCCTTCCTTGCTACATCTGTCCCTCCCCCCTCCCTTGCCACCTCTTGCTCTCTCCCTGTCCCTCTCTCTCTATCTCCCTGTCCCAGTCTCTCTCTCTATCGCTCTTTCTCTATCTCCCTATACCTCTCTATCTATCTCCCTCCCTTCCTTGCCACCTCTATCTCTCTCTCACTCTCTCTCCCCTCCCTCTCTTGCCACCTCTCTCTCCTTCCCTTCCTTGCTACATCTCCCCCCCCTTTCCGCCTCTCGCTTTCTGTCTCTCTGTCCCTCTCTCTCTCCCTCCCTCCCTAGTTGCCTCTCTCTCTTTGTCTCTCTCTCTCTCTCTCATCCTCTCATTCCCTTGTTGCTGCTGTTGTTGTTGTTATTGTTGTTTACCTCCCAGCAGCAGCCACCACCCACAAGCCGGTCACGTCCGGTGCTCCATCACCCCCTTCTGCTTCTCATACCTGTCTGTCGAGCGACAGATTGCAGGAAACACTCATTTTTGCCTCAGTACCATTTCTTTTTCCCTCAAGTGTCTTGTTTTTGCCGTATGATGGAGGCAGTGGTCTGCAGCAGCTGAAGGTGTGTCTGTATTCTTCTGGAGGATAAGTGGGGGGGGGGGAGTGGCAAGCCGCCCGTGAGCCGCGATGCACGATCTTCCGGTGTCCGCGATGCCGTAAGTCCCACGTCGTTTACCGAAGCGATCGCCATCATGAAAAAACATCAAGTACAAGGAGCCCACACTGGTGAGAGGCAGGAATATCGAAGTGGCTGTGGGAGCAGGTCGATCGGGAACCACAAGAACCCAGGAGCTGGATGGAAAGGAGGCCAAACCCCTCCCACCCCATTTCCATGTTTGCTGGAGGATTGACTTGTTGACCTGATTTTCTTCCTTGTTTTAATTAGCCAGAATAGATGATTATGTTAAGGTTGAAATTTTTTAAATCAGCATGCAGTATTCTTAAGTAAACATTTAATGAGTCATTTACCAATGAGTGTGAAGTACTGTCCGAGTTGTCCTGGGTTAAGACTGCCTGCGAACAGTGGCTGTGCCCTTAGGGCAGAACAAACATGATAGCCAAATTCATGTTCGTTCAGTGTTTCTGTGCTTCGTTTCTGTTTTGATCAGTGTTCAGGATGTTTTGCTTAGCAACGCCATGCTAATGGTGCTAACTGTTAGTGGCATTGGTGTTCACAGCCGGCCTGAGCCCTGTGGAGCTGCAGCAGCTGTGGAATGAAGTGACCGGCACCCACAACATGGAGGACGGCCCTGGTGGTGGCAAACATGGCGGCAGCCTCGACCTGACCACGACCAGCTCCTCCTCCACTACCTCCACCAGCACCTCCAAAGCCTCCCCACAGATTACGCACCACTCTGTATCCAATGGAGCGTCCTCCATGCTCAGTTCCCGCCGAGACAGGTTAGCACCGTCAAAAAGCGTCCAAGGATCCTTCTAATGAATTAGTCCTTGCTTAAGAGAGGCTCGTTCCCTCTGGCTGGGGGAGACACAGCGACTCACTTTCGTTTGTTCATTTGTTTGTTTGTTCAGCGGTTGATTAATGCATCTACTGTATCCCCAGCAATAGTGAGCACCCAATAGCCTGTTTTCTTCAAATCAAAAGCTGCGAGTCTGTGCAAATGGCCGCGGGAAATGTTGCAGGTACCCTCGGCGTGCATTAAGAATTTAAGCCGTTTTTCCCAGGCTTTTGAAATGACTTTGTTGCGCTGCTTGTCATATAAACAGAATACATGATGCAGAGAAGACTTTGTATAACGTTGACGCTTTTATATACAGCTCTGCCGCTATGAAAGGCTGCTCAAATATCAGTCTGTCATATGCATTATTTAAGCATTTCCGCAAAGTGGTATGTGTGGAGCAGGTGCAGGTGGCTAGAGAGCTAACCGTACCCCACGATTCATTTAAGATAGGCAGCCAAGCCATACACAAATCGCAGCCTCAGAAGAAGACAGCAAGCAGAAATGATCAGGGTAAGGCAATGATTCGGGGCAGGTGCGGCTTTCCACATTCTACCCACAAGTGCAACCGGGCAGCGCCTGGTGGCGTGTCAGCTGGGCAGCTTGTGCTGCTGGCTACTGTCCCAGGAGGGTCAGACAGGTGCTGTGTCCTCAAACTGAGAAACTTTAGCGGAGACATCAGATGGTACAAGCGCATAAGGGTATAATCTATAAACTATGCAAATCACACTATATCCTAAAAAAGTCGTGTTAATGAATGATGTGGATCGTTGGGCTCCTTGAATGTTTGATAAGGACCACCTGCCGTCTCTCTCTGTACAGCTCCGTGCATGAGGACATGGCCCCCTCGCACTCCCTATATGGACATGGCGTCTGCAAATGGCCTGGCTGCGAGAGCATCTGTGAGGACTTCAGCCAGTTTCTCAAGTAGGTACATCCGATTCCTCAGGTAGGTTCCTGTGAATAGGTATGTGTTAGGGGCGTGCGTCTCCATCACTGAGAACTTCAGCCTGTTCCTCAAATAGGTATGTGTGAGGGGCGTGCATCTCCATCACATAGAACTTCAGCCAGTTTCTCATGTAGGTCCCTCTGCATAGGTATGTGTTAGGGGCTTCAGTCTCCATCACTGAGGACCTCAGTGGGATCTTCATATAGGTTTCTCTGCATAGGTATGTGTTAGGGGGTGTGCTTGTGTATATATTTCGGTCCCCACAAGGGAAAATTCAACTATATCTGTGACTGCAATCAAAAAACTAAAAATTCCAAAAGACTTGTATTTTGTTTGGCTACTTATGGTTAAGGATAAGGTTGGGTAGGGGTTAAGCTTGTCATTGTTGGTTTTTCGCATAGAAATGTATGGAAGGTCCTCATTCAGATAGGTATGCCAATGCGTGTGTGTGTGTGTGTGCGTGTGTGTGTGAGTGCACCCCTCCACACCTGCCTGGCAGGTTCTATTCCATGTACCAAACAGAGTTCAGTGTCTGTGCTCGGACAGCCAGATGTTCTACTGGCTGGTAAATAGTAATGGGCCGCTGCAGGACATCTGCAGGTTGACCAAGATGTTTCATGGTTAAATGAATGTATTTCTCTGTTGAATTGGTACAGCTACTGGAATGAGCATGCCTTTGGTGGTCTGTCAGAACTTTAGATAATTGGCTTGTTTTGTGGTTTCCATGACTACATCAGAGGTGCATGTTTACAGTGGTGCCGCACTTTACTGCACATATTCTGTTTGGCCAGTAGGTGGTGTATTATGAAAGTAAGTGCACCTTTAACAGGCTGGAACTCCAGGAGGGCTGTAATGTTTACGCAGTCATTATATTGTAATATTCTGTCATCAAGTAACAGTATCTCCTAAACAATTAAATATATTACGTAAGTTATTGAATCATTTACATGATGGTACATAATCAAAGAATGTTAACTGAATCCCAACATCAGTGCATTTTATGTAAAGCTTTGTACGAAATGCATATTTATTTTGTGTTCTACCTTGGCCTTTACTTAAAACATTGGAAAATTCTGGAATCTTACTGCATGTGTGAGGAGCATGGAGGAATGTTCCACAGTGCTCTGCCGTTCAGCTTGTGCTGTCCCATGCATGCTCAGAGCTGGGACATGTTCTGCTGTGTTCCAAACCATGTTCAGTTCAGTTTGAATGCAAAAGAAATTGGATTTGGCATACATAAGTTGATGGTCCTTTGAGAGCGCCCTCTCCTGGCAGCGTGCCAGCAGTGCAATGAAAGAGACCTCAGCCGGCACAATCCAACCCGAGACACACGTCAGCAAATGAAATGTGTGCAGCGACATGCAGTTCCTCGCACCAGCCTGCCTCAGGTGCCCGCTGTTGGTGTCAGGCGGGTCCTTTCATCCGCGACAGCTGTGTCAGCACCCATGCATGAGCACGCCATCAGGAGGGAAACAGCCGAAGGAGACCAAGTTCCAAAGGGTAGCTGTCAGGTTTGAAGAACATTCAATGCGGTCTAGAGCAGGGTTTCTCAAGCCAGTCCTCGGGGATCACCAGACGGTCCACATTTTTGCTCTTTCCCAATTGCCAGGGAACTGGAAGGAAGCAAAAACGTGGACCGTCTGGTGGTCCCCGAGAACTGGATTGAGAAACCCTGCTCTAGGGAACCTCTGCTGTCCTAGACAGTGTCCAGAATATTCTGGGGTTGGGGGTCCAGAATATTCCTCTGAATATTCCTGTGAAGCCTTTTGATGTGGTGACTTCTGAATTTCAGTTTGTAGCTGAACCCAAAATACAGTGGTGCCTCGTGCTTACCCATAATGCAGTGCTGCCTAGTGCTTACCCACAATGCAGTGCTGCCTGGTGCTTACCCACAATGCAGTGCTACCAGTTGAGGCTTTGCATGTTTATGAAGTCTCTGGTCCTTTCACACCAGACATAAGACTGCTGAGTTTCAATTATGGGCTTCCTACCTGCCATGAGTAGCCCCACCCACAGTGCGAAGGTTGGTTATCTGAGTGTGGCCAGAGTTTGTAGTTCTGTGTTGTTTTGAGAGCATAAGATAGCAGCATTTCCCTGTCAACACCCAATAAGCCTAAAGCACCAGAAACAGTCATTGTTATACCACGGTAAGCAAAGGACAGATGTACTGATCTATGTTATTTTAGCTAATTGAAAAAGGCTTGAGAAGCCAGATTAATCCCTGTCATAATTCCAGAAGAACACACAATTGAAATTCATCATTGTGTTCCATCTCAACTATTCAGATTCCCAGGGATGATCCTAATGCTCCTGTGTCTTTTCCCGGGAACGGTCTGCCTTCCCCAAGCTCCCTTGGACAGAGACCCATGCATCAGAGAGATGCCCAATCACTGGGAGAATGGGGCACGTGTTATTTACCACTAGGGATCCAGATGTGATTGGCTGGTGATTGGGTGTTTTAACGCCGGCGCTGTGCACAAACTGATGTCTGAGTCACAGGCAACGAGCAGAAAAATGGAGCCCTATTTTAGAACAGGGGGCCACTTGACCCCCCCTGAAGCGGTTGTAATTTAAGGTTGTAGATGGCCCTCAAATGGGGCTGGGAGGAGGTTATTTGGGGTGCTGCATGATGCCGTGAGGACTCTCATTAATGGTGCCTCTGCTCACGCACGTGGGCCAGAGCCGCAGTTAGCTGGATCTCACCACTCTGCTTCCTCCGTGCTCCGTTCCCAGTTTTAAAGTGAAGCATCCTGAGATGTCGGGCTGGACCCAGGCCAGACGAGCTAAGCGGGCAGTGTGCAGCTCAGCTGGTTTGGAGGCTCTCCTTGTTATTGGAAGGCAGCACTTTGAATCTCAGGGCTGGCTGGGTGGGTGATGTTCAGCAAAGCCCCTTAATTTCCCCCAGCTTTGGTTGTATGTCACTTTGAATCAAAGCATCTGCTAAAGAAATGAAATGTCAGTGGGAACAGGATATTGCCATGCTGGGGGGGGGGGGGTCCTATCTTTACTGACACGCATCCTGCCCCTTCTCCCATTCATTAGTGTAATTAGGCTGGGTGATAGTTGGTCAGTGAAACTACAGGGTGAAAACGGAGGGCAGGTGATAGGCTGGACCGTGTCATGTGGTTTGTCCCATCAGGTGTCACAATTCTTGTTAGGACTGCTGGGAGTCCTGAAATAGTAACAGAGGGCATTATGAGACCCTGCATGCTCTGAGAAGCCTCAGAAACGGCACAGGGGTCTCTGACTCACACGAGAGCAGGCAAGCGCTGTCCTTTGACCAGCTGTTTTTAGCTCAGCGTGAGCTGAGTCGGCTGGCATTTGCTATTTAAAAAAACACAGAAATAGAGTGTGTATCTACTGATCCCAGGGACCGTTGTGGCATGTTTGCCATGACCTGAGGTTCCGGTCTGTGCCAGTCGCAGCCAGCCTCTGCAGTCTGCCATATGACAGACAGATGAGTTTCACACACCCAGACACACACACACACACGGTGAGCTGCTTCAATTTCTGAAGTGGTCTTATGCCCTTAATACCAGCCTATCCCTGCTTGGAGGTCAGCCTCTGAGGGTTTCAGCAGGTCCTGCCTTAACGTCAGTGCTTCCTCCTTTACAGGCATCTCAACAGCGAGCATGCGCTGGACGACCGCAGCACAGCACAGTGCCGCGTCCAGATGCAGGTCGTGCAGCAGCTGGAGATACAGGTGTGCATCCGTCACCCTTCACAATTCACGCTACAGGACCATCCCCGTTCTTATGACCCAGGGTGACACAAATCTCTATTTTAAGAGATACACCTCTTTGCTAGTGATTTTCCATCTTGGGTATGTTGTTATGCAAAGTGCTCGCCAATAGTGGTCTGCTTGCTTATTGTTATTAGTGCCGTTGTTACTCACTGGGTTAGCGAATTTCGCCTGGGATCAACTATGAAACCTTGACACTTCTTTCCTGTTGCATTATAATGGCTAACTTTACCCCAGAGGAGCAAATCAGGTCTTTCAGGAAGAGCTTGGTATGTTGCTGACCAGTATTTAGTCATCGTCTCTCAGCTGCTGAAAAGAATGGGTCCTGCAGCAAGCCAGACATTGAGAGTAGGCCGGGGAATCGGGCTGGGACAGGATGGGATGACCGTGGATCCGGGTGCCAGCTCCTGTCACCCGATCGTCTTTATTTGATAGTCGCAGTATTGCTAATGGCTGCCCAGGGCTGAAGTCCCACCCTTCTGTCTTTGATGAATTCGTTTATTCACCCATGACCACTGCTGGCCATCCCTTCCCTCGCCTGGGGGGGCCTAATGAAACCCAGCGCAGCGTTCGGTGTCGTCTCCTTGCTCTGCTCCGCCCCCAAGCCGTCCCTGTCACTCAGTTATATTGATGATGGTGGGCTGTAGGGGGGCGCTAATCGGACCTCCGGGGGAGAGACTGGAGGAGCTCTCACCCCCACTGCAGCTAGCAGCCCCAGGCCACTCGGCAGCCGTCTAATTTGCGGCCTGGAGGCCTGTTACCGTCACCACAGACCATGACCTGAATCCTGTTATTGACAAAAAGATGAAGTGTGATTTGTTATCCTGAGTCGCCACGGCAGTACAACCAACCCAACCCCCCTCACTCATTCTGAATCACGCTAGTCTCAGGGACTCAGTCTGGGCATATTCAGGACTGGTCCCAGAGGTACGTACCTCAGAAGAGCACAGATCACCATGGCACAATGGCAGCATTGCTTGTTGCTAAAAATGGCCTCCACTTTCTGTTTCCACCCCCCCAACCCCCCCCCCGTCACAGCTTTCTAAAGAACGAGAAAGACTTCAGGCCATGATGGCTCACTTGCACATGAGGCCTTCGGAGCCCAAGCCACCGCCAAAACCGGTGAGTGTTCATGGTGAAGGGGCTAGTTCTGAGTGAGACCAACCAGCAGCCAGCGAAAAATGCCAGGGTGTCTGTGTCAACATGCAGTTTATGTCAGTGTATCTCAGTCAAAAGATTTCATGGGAAATGCAACTTTGTTTACCTCCTGCACAAGTACTTTGGAATGCTTCTTCAATTATGCTCACTCTGCATTGACAGTAGAGAACCCTTCTTCTGTACAGTAGAGAGGAAAGCTTAAAGGCCTTGCTCAAGTTCCCAGCAGAGATGGGATTCAAAAAGGTAACCTTCTGATCAGGGGCATAGAGCCCTAACCCGCTGAACCACACACTGCTCATGTGTGGAGTCTGCATATTTTCCATGTCAGACTGGTCTCCTCTAACACAAGGTGTTTGTTTTCCACTGGCGTAGAAACTGATATTGGCAGTGAATGTCAGGGTATTATGTAATGAATCTGAAAAATTACTGTATATTATAGGGCTGGACGATGTCCGATGTTAATTCTAACATCACATGTTATGCATATGCAATTCTTGCTAGTAAACTAGATTAAGATCAGGCTTTTTCTTACTTTCAATTCTGTATACAGACATTGTAGCGCAGGGGGTTAAAGTTTTGCTAGAATATTTTTACTCTGTCACTGTCACAGGAAAAAAATGTAGCAAGCTTTGAATTTTTTATTATTATTCTATTTATAGATTATGTAACATATGTTTATCAATTTAAAGTTTATCTCCGCTGCTTTTGCATGGGTGCTGCATGAATTCTTCGAGACAATCATAATTATTTTCATCCTTACTGTTTAAATCACTTGAAGACGGGTTTGTGTGAAATTTAGGATCTGCTTTTCTGTTTTATAAATACCAATATTAATTACAATAAAAATCCTGTTCTTTTTGTTTTATCAGATCACAAAATGTTCAGAGACCCTGTTTGTACATGGAAAGAGCGTTAGTGGAAAAATGTTTTGATTGCGAAAAAAGCAATGTAGCTATGTTACTATATAACTATTAAATACCATGTCTGGGGTAAAATTTGTATTTTGATCAAAATGTCCCTCAGAATTCACCGTGGTGTTGACACCTGTTTGGGGATGAAGCAGAAACAGGGCCACCAGAAACACCTAGCTAAAGGCAGAAACATGGCCGACTGTAGCCACAGGCAGAAACATGGCCGACTGTAGCCACGGGCAGAAACATGGCTGACTCAATAGGCAGAAACACGGCCGGCTTTAACCATAGGCAGAAACATGGTCAACTGTAGCTACAGGCAGAAAGAGGGGCAGCTCTAGCCATAGGCGTAAACATGGCTGACTATAGCCACCGGAAGAAACATGGCCGACTCTAGCCATAGGCAGAAATATAGCTGACTGTAACTATAGACAGAAACAGGTCCGGCTTTGGCCATAGACAGAAACAGGGCCAGCTTCAGCAATAGGTGGAAGTGTGGTCCGCTTAAGCTATAGGCAGAAACAAGACCCACTGAAGCCATAGGCTGCCTCTAGCTATAGGCAGAAATGGGGATGGCTATAGCTGTAGGCAGAATGTAAAAACAGGCAGAAACGTGTTTGGCTCCAACCATAGGTGGAAATATTGTCAGCTTTAGCCATAGGTGGAAACAGGGCTGACCGTAACCATAGACAGAAATGGGGTTGACTACAGGCATAGGTGGAAATGGGACTGGCCTAGTCTATAGGCAGAAAGTAGGCCAACTATAGACACAGGTGGAAACAGGGCCGACCGTAGCCATAGGCAGAAATGGGGTCGACTAAAGGCATAGGAGGAAATGGTACTGGCTCTGTCTATAGGCAGAAACATGGCCAACTGTAGCCATAAACAGAAACTGGGCTGGCTCTATCTATAGGCAGAAGTAGGATAAATGATAAATGTAGAAAAATTCTACATGTAGAGCCAGCCCGGGGATGGATGGATGTGTGTACCCATCACAGTTCAGTTGTAATAGTGTGGTATATCCATGGCAGTGGTCACTTATCATAGCTGCTAGACTTCATGTTTTGACCCAACTCGCTCATCTAGAATGTGGAAAACAACTCTCTGGCTAACAGGAGCTGTTTTTGGCTGTGCTACCATTGCAGCATTTGCAGCTCTTTGGAGTTTAAAGAGAGACATCAGATAACAATGCAGGTTATTAACAACTAAGGCTCCAGCTGTCACTGGCAAGAAGTCGAACAGCCAGCCTGACCTTGCTGACATGGCGTGGACTTCGAACATGATGCATGCGCAGAGCGTGATTCACAAGGCTTCAGCAGGATTTACATCCATCCATCCATTTTCCAACCCGCTTATCCTACTGGGTCGCGGGGGGTCCGGAGCCTGTCCCGGAAGCCACAGGCACGAGGCAGGGAACAACCCTGGATGGGGGGCTAGCCCATCACAGGGCACACTCACACACCAGTCACTCACACATGCACACCTATGGGCAATTTAGGAACTCCAATCAGTCTTTGGACCATGGGGGGAAACTCAGCTGGATTTGTCTGACTGATATCCTTAAGTTTTTATTTGATTGTATCATGTAAATATTATCTGGACAAGAAGACTGATGTATAGTGGCGATGGAAATATGATTCTTATTTTAATAGGATCATTTTCCTCATCACTTCCCATTGCATAAAGTAGATAATCATATGATAGATAATTACCCTATAATTCCATCAGGAATCTACAGCTTCATTCCTCTCACTCCCAATTAATTACACAATCAGCATTTTTCCCCCAGATCTCCAACAGTGTGGTTACATCTCCACTAATGAAGAGTTTTCAGCCCCTGATCGGCAACTGCATATGAATGAGCAATATACACAAGGCTTCTCTTTAAATAAGGCACACCTGAAAGAATTGCTAATTGCATTTGATGGCAAGCAATTAAAACAGAATGGTAACGAGCAGTTTAAAAATGGAGTTGTTACATTGTACTTAGTGGTGTAAAATACCCATTTAACATATGCTAAAAATATCCACTGCAGAAACGATTCCTCACTGACAGTGTTATCCATTGGCTGTTAGCTCTCAGTCGTGCTTTCAATAGGCTGATAAGAGGTGTTTACCGGTGCTGACAGCCCCCTTCCGTGTTCATCCCACAGTCACATGAAATCGACGAGGGCTGAGCCGAGTTCGTGTCATGTTAGTGGGGTATAAGGCCAGACAAAGTCAAAGACAAGTGATGCAAGAGTTAGCAGCCAGCAAAGAGTGTGCCATGTAGCACATGTGACATAAAACTCTGTGGGACATGTCACTAGTGGATCCCTACCTGTGAGATGTTTTGGAAAAAACGTGTGTAGTACAGCTAGGTATAGATAAAATAAACATTTTCTTTGTCAACTGGTCATGCAAATAGCACCTGTATAAAAGTTTCCTGGCTGGTGGATCGCCACTGTGTGATCTAGCAGGGTAATAAAGGTGTCCCAGCTGGAGGATGCACTGTCTGATCCTGCAGGGTAACAAAAGTGTCCCAACTGGAGGATCCACTGTGTGCTCCAACATGGTAACAAAAGGTATCTTGGCTGGAGGATCCATTGGGTGATCCAGCAGGGTAACAAAGGTGTCCTGACTGGAGGACCCACTGTGTGATCCAGCAGGATAGCAAAGGTACCCTAGCTGGAAGACCCACTGAGAGATCCAGCAGAGTAACAAAGGTGTCCCAAATGGAGGATCCATTTTGTGATATAGCAGGGTAACAAAATGATCACAACTGGAGAATCCACTGTGTGCTCCAGCAGGATAACAAAGGTATACTGGCTGGAGGATCCACTAGGTGATACAACAGAGTAACAAAGGTATCACAACTGGAGGATCCATTTTGTGATATGGCAGGGTAACTAAGTTGTCCCCACTGGAGGATTCACTGTGATTTCCAGGAGGGTAATGAAGGTGTCCCAACTGGAGGATGCACTGCGTAATCCAGCAGGGTACACATCGTATGGAGCAGTAGGGGGTGTGGAATGCCAGAAAGGGAATATGCATGCTCGTTACAGTAGTGCTGGTACGATTCCCAAAATGAACAAACCAAGAAATTAATAATCACTTTTCATATGTTAATTCCCTGAACTCACAAACAGATTGGCCCACTCATGGTGGGTGTGTGTGCATATGAAGCACTCCCACAAAGCATGATCAATCAGCTCTGAGTTTATTTTCATCCTGTTACAGGAACCCCTGCTTGTGCTGACAAATGAGGTGGGGACTGGGAGAGGGCTTTTCTCAGACAGCAACCAGATTTCACTTTCTTTTTTTTGTATACGTCTTCGACTGCTATTCTCATTACAGTGCTTGATCTTACCCAGAGTGCAAAGCTCCCCTAAGGGTAACAATTTGTAAATACAGCTGTGCCATTCTTCAAATACTAATGTATAAACTGTGAATAATGTACTGTGAGCTGTGCTGAAAAGTAGCTGGCAGTCGGCTCAGTCATTGTGTGTGTATCTGTGTTTATGTCTTTGTGTGTGTGTGTGTGTGTGTGTGTGTGTGAGAGAGAGAGAGAGCGATTGGTGTTACTTGGCAAGGCTTCGCTTACCTTTCATGAGTTTTGGGAACATTGTCTCACAGCAGGGGTGCCACTACAGATTTCGGGTCCCATGAAGGAGTATTATATTGGGTCCCCAACCCAGACCAAACTTTTAGGGTCCCAGTCACATGAGGGCCCTTGGAATCATCCCAACTTTCCCCTCCTTTACAGTGCCTCTGCCTCGCAGCACTTCAGAAATCACTCCATCTCATGCCTACAATCTCAGAATGTTGGTGTGAGATGGAAATCCATGCCCCCCCAACCCCCCCCCCCCCATCCCAATGAGCATTGAATCTTAACATTATCATCAATACACACGTGTGGAATTTCACTCAAGACTATAAAATCCACATGCTTTATTTACATCATATTAGCATCACTATCCACAAACGCTGCTCCTCTCCTCTGCTCTTCAGCCAGAGCAAAGTGTCCATTAGGAGGTGAACTCATATGGTGGTGTAGAACAAAGCAGGATGAAGACAGGATTCGATAAAGCTGCAGAATATCACAATAATTTTTGGTTAATGTAACTGGATAATTGCTTGCTGATGGGAATATGAATTTATGGTTTTCGAACCTGTGTTTTTTAAGTAGCAGAGCTCACCTTGTTTTCTGTCCCTTTCCTCTCATGGACCACCACAGCTGAATCTGGTGTCTAACGTCAGCATGACTAAGAACCTGCCGTCGGCTTCCCCCCTGAATGCACCCCCAGCACCCACCACCCCGACTGCCCCGGTCACCCCGATGACCCAGGTGCCCCCAGTTCTCAGTCCTGCCAGCCTGCCCAGCATGGGGGCCATGCGCAGGCGCCACTCAGACAAGTTCTCCATCTCCATGTCCTCAGGTAGCCTGATCCACAAACCCGGAGCAAACCATAGGGCAGCCTGGTGTATCCCTAATACCATGAATTTTAAGGCAACTTTTCTATTATCATTCATTCATTTATAGAATGAGTTTCTGCCGTGTATATATAATTATTACAGCTGCTCATTTTAATGCTCCTACAAGGAACAAAGCATGTGCCTGAAACTGAACATGTACATCATGTAGGCAGGGTTACTGTATGGCTAAGCATGAGAAGTCTAACATCTAAGGTATTTTAAACGTGCTGTGATTGTTGATGTCTGCCACAGTGCTCCCAGCATGTCAGACACTGCCGCTCTCCTGGGATTTTCAGGAACTACAGTGGCAGAGGCTGCTGTGATAAAGAGAAACATCCAGCCAATCTCGTCAAAGCTAACAGGAAGTTAGCTTCACAAGTGTAAAAATAACAGTGCTGTGCTATAGGAGTGTGCAGAAAGGCCTCTCTGAACGCATAACTAGTCCAGCCTTCAAATGGTTCTGGAGACAAAGGGGGTTCAACCTGGTACTACATAGCAAAACCTAAGAAAGTAGGCAGTAAGTCAGGTACTTGATCAAAGATATGAATACCTTATATATGAGTGTGTGTGTGCGTGTGTGTGTGTGTGTGTGTGTGTGTATACATATGTACAAATGTGCATCTGTATACTATGCACATACAGTATATTAGTAAACAAACTCAATTTAGTATATGCTTGGCAAATATTTCACATGTGTATACAGGTAGTTCCCAGGTCACCAATGAAATCCGATGAAGTGTGTAAGTAGGATCAATAATGCTACAGCACATAATAATAATAATAATAATAATAATAATAATAAAAGTAAATACAAGTACTGTGTACCTTCAGCCAATGAACTGCCGTAGCCATGCAATCTTTTCATGAACGTCACAAAGTTCTTTATGCGTTCATTATTATGAACCATTAATAACCTGAATGTTTAATGTAACAGCCTTTATGGCAGAGTCTGTCTGTAAGTGTAAGTTGTCCATAAGCCTGACATTCCTAGCCCAGGGACTCACTGTACTATGCACATACATATACTATGCATACTATATTGTTATGCTGATTTTACCTATTGAGACATTAATACATTCAGTGAATGTTTGCATGAGCTCATGAATTTAAATATGTCCTCTTTGATATTTATGTTTACTTAGGATTACTCATCACTTTGTAGGGCGTAGATTATTCAAAGCCATACACAGTATCTACATGGGCGTAATTTAATTCCTGTTCCTGCATAAATGCTGGAGATTTCTAATGACGTGGATTAATTAAAACATAATACATAGGCTTACATGTTGTTTTTTCTTTTTTTGTATAATAAATCGAAAATGATTTTTGTACCTAAAGGGCTAGAATAAGTGAAGAGGATGATCCAATGTTTCTCTTCCTCCAGAGATCGCCCCAAACTATGAATTTTACAAGAATGCAGATGTTAGGCCACCATTTACATATGCAACGCTCATAAGGCAGGTAAGTGGGAAATAAATCGTCTCTCTGATGAGATTAAAAATTAATCTTAACAATGGTAGTTTGGAGATGGTGTGGCCCTTGCCTGTCATTTTGCTGCCATCTCTCTTCAGGCCATCATGGAATCATCTGATATGCAGCTGACACTAAATGAGATATATAGCTGGTTCACACGCACCTTTGCCTACTTCAGACGCAACGCTGCAACATGGAAGGTGGGTCCTCTGTCAGCTCCTAAATATACCTTTTTTATTAGACCTTTGCCCCCTTTTCAGCCTAGTCGCCTGAGCTGAAGTTGTAATTAACTGGCAAGACCAGCATGTTCTATGCTTGCACTTTATACCTTTGCATAAGTAGTTTGTTGGCACCCTGTAGGCAATGCTTCATCTGTGAACTTGTGAGGTGCCAGAGCTCAAAAAGACCACCCTGGTGTGTCTGTTAGTTCCTTAAATACATAGCAATGCCACGTTTGTAACATCAAACTTTTCAGCTTCCACAGACGCTGCTCCTCTCCTTGCTCCTTATTCTAATTAGCCTTAGCTTCCACAAACGCTGCTCCTCTCCTCGCTGTCTCTGCTTGTTCTCATTAGCATGAGCATCCACAAACGCTGCTGCTCTCCTCACTCCTTATTCTCATTAGCATGAGCATCGACAAACGCTGCTGCTCTCCTCACTCTGCTTTTTCTTATTTGCATTAGCTTCCAAAAACACTGCCCCTGTCCTTGCTTCTTATTCTAATTAGCCTTAGCCTCCACAAACACTGCTCTTCTCCTCGCTATCTCTGCTTGTTCTCATTAGCAAAAGCATCCACAAATGCTGCTGCTCTCCTCACTCCTTATTCTCATTAGCATGAGCATCGACAAACGCTGCTGCTCTCCTCACTCCTTATTCTCATTAGCATGAGCATCGACAAATGCTGCTGTTTCACATGTGTATACAGGTTATTTTGCTGTGACAACCAAGCATGTAACCTTGTTTATTTTAGTTTATTTTAGTGGCCAAAAACCACATGCATGGTGCAGTTTGTCCCTTTGAAATCAAGTCAGATAAACGAAACATACTCATTTAGGCAGATATATTTTAAAAAATCATACAATACAAACAATTTTAGAAATATACATTTCTTTAGTTTATTTTGCGTTTATTCTAAAGGTTAACCGATGTTAATGTTCAGTTTAAAGGTGGAGCACAGGCTGCTCGGAGGCAGGGTCCAGAGCTGAACTCCAGCACTGGTTAAGCACTGGCTATAGGTAGACAGAATGATAGGTCATGCGTGCATAAGATTCCTGCGTTAGCACATAAGGTAAACAGGATGTGGGGTTTTGTTCATGTTCCCCAAAGTAGAAATATCAGACTCCACCTATGCCTAAAGAGATGTTTCCTACATTTTTCTCTTTGTGGAAGGGTAACTAGATAAGAGAACTCTGAGGTAGAAATTACCTAGAGTCAAGCACTCACATGTCAAGTATCCAGTAGCTATTTAAGACATGGTGGGGGGAGGGGTAAAAATCGGGATTTGGGGCGTTTCTTGGTGCCAGATTAGCTATTGTGAATGAACCTGGGTCTGAAGGTAGGAGATGCTGGTGAGCAGGGGATTTGTCTTCCTTAGGAGCAGAGGTAGCAGTGTTTGTCACATGTCAAACCACGCGTTCACATGGGCCCCCCACAAGCCCCCCATTAGCTACAAAGAGTCATTAAATTAAATATTAAATGAATGCATTTATGTAGGAGATGCCAAAGCAGCGTGTTCCGCCAGCCAGCTAGCTACCATCTTCGGACTATACACACTAGCTATTTATTTAGTTTTTGAAACAAAACTGCCTTTACTTACGAGATGTTTGCTTGCTTTCTTGAATGCTGGGGAGTCATCAGGTGTGTTTGTTTGTTCAGCTAAGATCAAGCTTCAGAATATATGCATATAGCGTTAAAAATATTTATTAAAATAGCATTGTTTGTGTTTGACACGTTTTACATGCATTGCAAAGATCAGGGAATGTACAGTTCACATGCACAATAAAATGTAATTAGTTATATTTACATGTGGGTGTCACATTTGTTTTATAGAGTATTAAAAGAGGGACGTGCTGTGGACCAGTCATGTGATTAAGTGGGAGAGATTTTACAAAGATATGAAAGGTGATTTAATATGTGAGCCTGGACTCATCAGTCCAGCTGGGACCCAGCCCTCATTCTGAAAAGCTTATTAGTTCTAACTATATAGCATGCATAATAAAACTGCTCATTTGCTCATTAATATTAAAATGATCATATTCAGAGCCATGGGCATTAAGATCAATCAAATCCTTGGTTTTCAGGTCAGATGTGAGATGTGCTTATGAGTTTTTATGGATTTCCTCCCTATGAGCAAAACCAGCTCTTCCCAGACATGGAATTATGACTGAAATGTCCCTGAAATGAAACAATAGGTTGATATTTTATGAAACATCTTTGATATTTTAATTAGGATCATTTGCATATATATGGAAAGTGTATTGCAAATAGCAAATTTATACAAACTGTAATTTTGTAAGACATAATGACAGTATGTGTTTTTTACAAGATCACTGAAAAGTCATTTCTTTGCTGAGACTTACAGGTTTTTGTACTTTTTATTTTTAATTTTTGCATTTTAATGTATTTTTATGAGTAGTGTATCTGCGTCTTAATTCTTGCCTAAATTTTTGTTACAAGTGAAACTGCTTTCCCAAAATAATACATGTTCACATTTAAGCATTTCTTGAAAAATGAAGGTGTGTTTACACAAAGGGGAAAAAAGGTTTTTACACTAAAATGAACCTCCACGTACCCAGAATGCTGTGCGGCACAACCTCAGCCTGCACAAATGCTTTGTGCGTGTGGAGAATGTGAAGGGTGCTGTGTGGACCGTGGACGAGATGGAGTACCAGAAACGGTGGTCACAGAAGATAGCGGGGTGGGTGCTGCCGGTGGCACTCTAACCGGGGTGTGGGGGGGGGGGGGGGGGGGGGGGCGCGCACTGTCGGGGG
>JABFEA020000001.1:582966-597602 GCA_019775915.2 Cyphomyrus plagiostoma | reverse complement strand
GGTGGGCACACACTGTCAGAGGAAGAATTTGTGAGCGGGAGAAATGTCTGAATTCTCAGCAACATATTCTTCAATCAAAAAGTGTAACCTTCCAGTTTATGACTAAGAATGGTTCCTTTTTGTTCTTTACTGTTCTTATGCACATTGTGCTTCCTACTTTGTGCTCACATCGTACTTCATTCTGCACTTTATGAGCTCACTGTGAACTTTCCCTGGATATTTTGGGTTAGGCTGCCTTCCTCAGCAGTGCAGCTGCAATGTAAATGCATCACAAATTGACGTTTTCCAAGTATATGAGGTGCCATGTCCGTCTGCTCTGGATTTACAGGAGCCCCACACTAGTGAAGACCCTGCCCCCCAGTCTGGGTTACGGAGCAGCACTCAACGCAAGCTTACAGGTAACTGGTGGGGTCTCCTGTGGACCCCCAGGACAGAATATTATCCTTTTGAGGCTCTTGTGGTGTAGGGATGGATGGACAGCCCAGCCCCATACCTGGGGTGGGGTGGCATTGGGAGAGAGTCAGACTAAGCACTGTTCTTGCTGTCATAAGGGAGGTAAGGGCCCCCTGTGGCAGGGGTTTGAACTGCATCTTCAGTTCACAGTTATGAAATTCATGCTTGTAACCGATTTTAGTTTTTACAAGTGTAAATGGAAAATTGTTCATGTTTGTCTTGTCTTGGGGAACATTTTGCATAACTGCTGGTGAGCATATCATCTATATCAAGCCCATTATAAAAGACTTTGAAAAACTTGAAAGAAGTACTGAAACAGGCGATCCTGATGTATCAGACAGAAAAGACCATGTTTTGCACTGTGTAATTAGTTTAATTAGCTTCATCGTGTATTATAGCTTCAAGGCAGGGAATTGTTTTTGCCTCCATGTTTTTTTAGTATCCTTATGTTGCTTAGCTGAAGTTTCATCGTAAGAGGCAAAAAACTTTTTGGCTCATTTTATGGAGGAGAAATCTGGGGTATCACTGCAGGTCCTGGGCCTTCAACTGAGCCTGCAGGTTAGCAGATGCCCTTAAACAAGGTGTTGCCCAGCAGAAATGAATTCAGATGATAGTGGTCGTGTCTCCCTGTCTCTCCTAGTCTCCCTCTTTTCCTCGCTGTCTTTCCCTGTCCTCCCCAATGCTTTTGTGTCTCTGTTTTCTGTCTCGCTCATATTGTCCCTTCCTGTTTGTCCTTGTCCCCTATGCTTTTCTGTCTCCATTTCCCTTCTCACTCACATTGTCCCTCCTTGTCCACCTCAGTGCTTTTGTATCTCTGTTTCCTGTTTTCCTCATACTGTTCCTACGGTCCACCCCACAGGCCGCCTTAGCTGAGAGTAACCTCCCCCTCTTGGGGAGCCCCAGCTTGATGAGTGGCAGCTCCACTGGTCTGCTCCAGGCAGCGCACGAGGACCTCAACGGTTCGCTGGATCACTTGGACAGCAACGGGCACAGCAGCCCCTGCTACTCGCCACACGCACTCATGTGAGTGAAGCTTTGGGCTTCCCCATCCCCACAGTGCAACACATAATGTCTTATTTAATTTACTTTGTTCACCATGCACCAGCTGACCATGGCACCTGTCTATTGATTACATTTGTAACACTTATGTCATTCTCACTTTTACTAGTAGGAATATTGGCCAGTTAAGGTGTGTAGGGGAATATGTGGATCTAAAAATACATCCATTAAAAGGAAACCTCTTGTTTCAGACTAACCTATAATCAAGGGTCATTACAGATTTACTTTTAATTACTCTGATGTCAGCATTGTGGGGGTCTGGATGTTATATTTTATGTAAGACTGTTCCTATTAATATTTAGCATCCAACTGTGTCATTAATTACTTTTAAAATCTTTGCCGTTCCATCTTTTTTAATGGAGTGGAGATAGGAAGACTATTAAAAATTGATGCCTTGTGGGTTTTAGAGACGTGTTTGTAGGGAATGTCAGATTCAGACATGCTGGTGATCTGTGTTTACCACCCTGAGGAAGAGAGTGTGGACATGGGTGTTCAGTAGATTACAGCCTTTCTCTCCGGGCCCTGATGGCGATAGTCTCGTGGTGAAATTTACATCGACTCGGCCTGAACAGATGAATTTGGCTGGGCGACACATCCTGTACTGCTTGCTTCTAATGCACTGATTTTCAGTTAGGTCTCTTGATGACCTGCTGATGACCCATCCATATAAAATTCCTCACCCAGGTGACCCAGTTATGTATATGACTCATGTAGGAGTCTCACACAGAACATGTGCTTGAATATCTTTAAAGACTAAATAAAGCTGCTTCCAGTTCGCTTATTTAATAGGACACTCTCTTGCACCACGTGCAGGCCATGGTGACCGAGCCACACTCTACTTTAGCACGTATGCTAATCTGACACGGTGCAATGTAGGAGGATTCTGAGGCTCTGCACAACATCAGTAGCATCGCACACTTAAGCCTGATGTATCTAAAGCTGTCTAGTTGTCTAACTAGGCTCATAAATGCACCAAATTTCGAATCACAGCAGATGCTGCAACCAGATTACCAGGTTATTACAACGCACACATCTACAGATGGATTATTGTCTAGTATTAGTGCGATGGGCTGGAAATCATTTATGTTAACTATTGTAGAATATATTCTGTGACCCTATTTCAATGCCCCAGTGAACTGGGTCTAAAAATTTATCATGGTAATAATATTCTGTGACTGTCACAGTCAGCTAGGGAGATATTATTATTATTATTGTTATTGTTATTATTATTGTTGTTGTTGTTGTTATTATTATTATTATTATTATTATTATTATTGTTGTTGTTGTTTTTATTATTATTATCTGCAATGGGTTGGGACCCTGTCCTGGGTTATTCCCTGTCATGAATACATAACTTCCAGGATAAGCTCTGTACCCACTCAACCCTGCATAGGACAAGCAGATGGATGGATATAATAATAATAAATAATTACCTGCCCCATATTGGGTGGATGGATTATTACTACATGTAAAGCATCCCTCATGTTTTTGTTCTCATTGCCGTCATTCATGTTCCTCTTCTCATTTTCACTAACATGACTGACATTGCAGCTGCAGATGTTCAGGCACTCCCAATGCTCAGCCCGCTTTGCCTTCACAGAATGCCCCTCCACCCACAGTTCCCCTGATAGCTGCAGATGTTCAGGCACTCACAACGCTCAGCCTGCTTTGCCTTCACAGAATGCCCCTCCCCCCACAGTTCCCCTGATAGCTGCAGATGTTCAGGCACTCCCAATGCTCACCCTACTTTGCCTTCACAGAATGCCCCACCCCCTCCAGTTCCCCTGAGAGCTTCAGATGTTCAGATGTTCAGGCACTCACAACACTCAGCCTGCTTTGCCTTCACATATTCCCAGCACGTCTATCACTCATAGCTGTCTTGCCCCCTGAAGTGGCATTTTGAAATTTGTAGCATTTTTTTTGTAATGCTTGATTCTTGTCAGACACCACATTATCTTACTGTAAGAACTAAGTTATACCTATTTTTCTTGTTTGTGGTTGACACATATACAACTGAAAATGAGACGTCCGACTGTAGGGTTTACATTTGGCTCATTGACACCACCAAAAGGAAGGTCATCCTCTCCACTGTCCATCTGTGAAACTCCTGCCAAGGACTTTAGCTGCATTTTAGGGTCATATTGTTAAGAATGTAAATTAATTAATGTCAAATAATGATTGCTACCCAGATACGTGTATGTGTATATCACTTGGCTTAACTAAAGGTGTTTATTGATGCACCTGCCTTGTCAACAGTAATATGTATTTGTATTTATCACCTTACAGCCATATTTAATTACCGTCATGTTAAGTTTTGTTTGTTCAGCGGCATTAAGAATTCCCTTTTATCACCCACTTCCTGTCTTGCGTTGTCATGTTTAGGAGTTACTCAGACCCTCATAACCTGCGTATATTGACAGCTGGCTCGTCGTTCCTTGCCGTTACGAGCCTGATATCCATTTGTTGCGACGTATGTGATAGAATCTGCCAGATGCGCCAGGCTCAGTGATTAATAGCTCAGCCTCGCTGCTCATATTCCTCTTGAGGAGGAGCTCAGCAGCCCTGAATAATAACTAGCTTGAGGTTGCTCTTAACGAGAAGGGTGAAAAATAGCGGACTCTGGAATCAGGCTTCAGGGGCTGAGGGGACAAGAAATCCTTCTTTTGTCTTTTTGTCTTGGTACCAGTTCTTCACAGTTTCTTGGTCTACTCCACAAACATTAGCTTCTGTCAACTGGATGCATATTGTCTGCATTCTGAAGTTGAGCTGCTGTGCTCCATTGACCGAGCTCCCAGGCTCCCAAGGACAAACACGTATGTGTCGATTTATTCTTTAAGCTGAATTAATGACATCAAGCAGTACCTGAGTTTTGAGGCTACTTTGCTGACTATAAGTAGTTTACCATTATTTGCTTCCTTAGGAGACACATTTCTCCTTCATGGGCTAAATTATATACAGCTGAATTTGGAGAACATGTATCAGGACTGAATGTCTAACTCCAGGATTTCAGCTACAACCTACTCTGGATCCAAGTAGCTCAGTGCACCAGTGAACATAGAGATGGAATGTAGCCGTTCCTCTGTGTTACCTGATTGCTTTTCTCCAGTGGCAGTGGCATTAAACCTTGTAAGCAAACATTTCAGTCATGTGAGTGAGAGGTTAATCCTCCATCATGGAGGCAAGAGCTTCTCACGTGGCCAAGAACATTCAGTGTAGTTCATGAACACATCCAGCTGCTCGGTCGTCGACCACTGACAGCGGAGCTGGAGGCTAATGGTGTCCAGCGGTGACGTAAATGTGACATGTGTGACCTGGAGGGTCATGGTGTCCGACGGGAACGATAACGTGACACACACGTGAGCTGGAGGGCTGTGGTGTCCAACGGGGACATAAATGTGACACACGCGTGAGCTGGAGGGTCGTGGTGTCCGACGGGGACGTAAATGTGACACACGTGTCAGCTGGAGGGCTGTGGTGTCCGACGGGGACATAAATGTGACACACGCGTGAGCTGGAGGGTCGTGGTGTCCGACGGGGACGTAAATGTGACACATGCGTGAGCTGGAGGGTCGTGGTGTCCGACGGGGACATAAATGTGACACACGTGTGTTGTTTATTTCAGGCAAGCAATTCACGTCAAGGAAGAGCCGTTGAGCATGGATGACGAGGACTGTCCGTTGTCCCTAGTAACAACTGCCAATCACAGTCCGGACTTGGATGATGACAGAGACCTGGAGGAAGGGAACTTTTCGGAAGACCTGGTATAAAAAAACAGCCCCCAGACTGAGGCCAAGACTCCGGCCCACGACTGCCCCAATCCCTCAGACTACAATCATTTACGGCCAATTTTCATGTGGATTGTTTATTCAGCATGCAGCACGGATACAGTCTAAAGAAATGGCTGTCAGTGCTCTTTGGGATGCAGAGAATGGCAGGCATTAAATGCTCGTCCCTTTTGTTTGTTTGTTTTTCTAACCGAACAAACACTTCATGAACTCACCTTGTGAACTGGGTCATCGAACACAAGGAAAAAAAATAAAGAGTCCGTTTTTGGAAAATGTGGAAGTCAGTTCTGCGGAATGTTAGTTGCCTCCCTCACTGCCAAAAATTAGTTCTGGTTAAATCCAGTGGGAATTTCATGCCTGCAGAAATTACCACAAGTTAATGGAATCCAGTTACCAGTCACTGCAAACTGTTGGCGATCTATCAGTTGCACAGGAGTAGTATCAGAAATTAGTGACACTGCCTATATGTTAACATTATAAAACCAGATGTTTTTTTTAATTACTAGGAACTTCACGGAATTATAATTTTGGCTCAACTCAACTGTAAATGACATTTCATACCCAAACATAACCATGGTGAAGAGTAGGTTTACTTTTCTTTTTTAGCGCGGATATGTGTTTGATATGAAACTGAAATGAAAGCGCTAGATGCACTTCTGCATGCTCTGCAGCTGTCTTCATTACCTCTTCTTGCTCTGAAGCTTTGTCTACCTGAAAACAAAGGCAACAGCTAGAAACCAAACGCCGCCAGTGTCCGGGCACTCAGTCAGGAGCTGCCACACTCTTCTGTAGCTTTAATTAGCACAAAGGAAGCTTTCCATCCACCGTTTTAAGAACCTCTGGGATCGTTTTGTTTAGCCCTGTGCAAAGTCAACAGAGACGAATGTTTGATTTGATGACTAGTTACCTACCTACATAGAGTCTAGAAGGGGTTCTGACTCCATCTTAAGACCAGGGGAGTGGATATCAGCAGGGAGCAGCCATTTGTGGATCAGGAGGTGCACCAACCAAAATGACCTTTGACCTCTGTATATCATAGAAAGTGCAGTTTAAGTAATCATAGTTACAAACCTCTTTCTCATTGCTAATTTGCATTTCTCACGATGCCCGTTTCTAGTGAACACTCACCCAAGTGTTAGCATACCTGCTCTGTACCTTTGTTTTTCAACATGGTTTGCTTACAGCTGCACAGAATGAATCTGAAAACATGGTAACCAAACATAAAGGTCTAGTAAAGCCAAATGAACAATAATAATAATTTATTAATCAATATGTAATAACTTATCTGACTTGGCTGTCAAGTGAAGACAAAAGATTCACAGCCATTGAGAACATTGCATTCGTGATGAAATTATCTTTTTTATGGGTGACATTTCCTATATAATATGTAATTCATTTTGTGAGTATTCATCCATAGCTGTGTAGATATAGCTAGTAAAATAGCTACAGACAGATTAAAACTTCTTAACTTTATCTTGTGATTTTTTAATAAGTTAAAATGTATGGAAATAAGGCAGATTTCTGCATGGATTTATTCTGTTTTGCCAGTGTTATCTATAAAAGGGAATGTGGTTGTTTTGATTGTCACTTCTGTTTTTAGTCAAACCAAAGCTACACAAAGTTCTGCCTTTTCTCTTGCAGCATCGTAAAACTAAAAATACCCTCCCCTCACCAAGACTTGAACACCGTCCACTATCTTTGGGCACTTGGACTCCCGTGTTTTTGCTAAGACCACTAATGGATGAAAAGAAAATGAACTTTCCGTTAAGCAAAAGAAAAAGAGTAGTAAGTAGTATTTGACAGCACTAATTGTACATATGATAGCCGCTATTATTGTGCTGCGTCTACAACGCTTTCCTTTGCTGCCTGAACCAAGGCAGCTCATAACCTGATTGTGTTTATTGCATTGCCGACAGTTTCAGACTGAGCATCGCTGCTACAGGAGAGTGCGCACATACACACACACACACACACACACACACACACACACGCACTGGGACCCGCCTCAAAACAGCTTGGCTCACAGATGAATTCTAAGGGTTAGAGTCCCGTAGGTAGGATGGAAAGACACGGCCTTCTGGCAGGACCAATGCGAGGGCCTGGTGTCTCTCAGAAAGACCTCCCCAGCCCACCCTCAGCCAGGCTCTGCCCAGCAAATTCACAATCATTACATCCACCAGAATGGGACACACCAGAGCTGCAGGAACCGGTGTGAAAATTACATCCTCAGCCTCGGAAACAGTTTCAGTCACGGTCAGCCACTTATATGACAATTATTAAAACACAGATATAGTGCAGGGGAGCCATGCTTACACAGGCAACACACCTGTATTTCCAACACGGAAATATGTTGGTAGTCTAATAATGAGATGAGTTATATAGGATAGAAGGAAGCCAAGCTTGCCCAGACACTCACACCTCAGTGCTGATGATTTTGGGGGGTGAAATGCCACAAGTGCGATAACCTCTAGGTTTTGCATAGGTCTTATATTTAAAAAAAAATAAGATTTACTTGAAAATGGTTTTAAATAGCTACTTGCACACACACACATACCGCAACAAGAACCTCCTAAACTGCAATCTGGATTTCTGTGAGGATTTTGGTTTGTCTGGGTTTATTTTAAAAAATGTTCTGTCTGTACTTGGATAATTTGTGCATTTTATAAAATGTCCATGGACTTTATCCCCTGCCCCCTAGAGTAAAAAGACCCAGCCCTTCTTTTCATGAGAAGATGTAGCTTTTCTGCATTACAGTCGCATTTTCTCTGCTCCTCTGTCACTGCCAGCAGAGGACAGCCTCCCTGTTTTTTCTGCATCTGCTTTGCGTAGCTGTTGTAGGGCTTTAAACAAATATGTGTATCTATTGCTCGTACCTCTATGTGTACCTTATGATGCAGTATGTCTGGAAATAAATGACTCCTTGTATTCTACTGTCATTCAGCTGTGGCTGACAGCTTCAGCCCCTTGTATACATTCGATTGGAACTCTAGCAAAAATATCCATTTATATATATTTCATTTATGTAAACTAATTTTTGATACTTTTCATTACTGTGTACTGTGTCCATACCTTGAATTCTCTGACATGTAGAAGTCATGGTTGAGAAACAACTGTTATTGTAACAACTGTTATTTGTTCTGTATTCATGGCTTTTCACTGCTGAATAAAATAAAGGACCAAAAAGCAGGATGTGAGAAGCAGCAGCTTTCTGCTTCCTCTGTCACAGTTCTGCCCACAAAGCCGCAGACTTGTCATCGACCCGCCATTGGTCAGCACCGGCTGGGTGCGGCCCCATACATACCGCTGCCCTCTGCCTGAGCTGCTGGCATGCCAAAGTCCTTCTCAGACAGAGAGCCCTGGATTCCCTCACCTACTACATGTTTCTGTAGCACTCTTGACCTTTGATGGAAAGTATTTTTGTGCCAAGTTAGATTACATCATTCTGGTTCTTGGCAGATTCGTACAAAGTAAAATCTAGTATACAGCATAGAATTCTGACTGATTTATACAGCTGGAAGTCACTGAAATTCTATGTAAATGCATAAATTGAGACCCTTACTCACTTTTCCACCTATTAAAAGGAGAGGTAAGGAGCCATGCACTGTTACAGTGTGTTGCCACATGCACCACATGACAAACCACCTCAGGGATGAGAATCTGAGTGCAGCCATGTGGCAGGTGATACCTCAGCACCACACTAGCATGAATGGACCAGTCTGAGGCTTTTTCCAGTGGCTGCAGTGCCAATCCTGCCACCAGCTCCCAAGTTATTCCCTGTAAGTTGGAGGATCCCCTTATAAGGCTGGATGTAGATTAACATCATACCCAGAACGAAGCAATCGCAGGTTAAGGGCCTTCCTCAAGGGCTCGACAGAGTAGAATGATTCTGGGCATTTATGGGATTTGAACCAGAAACCTTCAAGTTACTAACACAGATCCCCAGCCTCAAAAGCTACCACTCCATGCCACCTATTAAGCTTCCTGGGAACTAGGTTGTAACGGTGAATCGCGGATCGGTTAAAAATCAAAGTACAGTTTAGAAAGATAAATAAAGGAATATTTTTGAATAAATTTGTCTGCAGCTCATTCTGCTAAAAAAAAATCGTGAATCATATTGAATCGTGAGTTGAATGTATCGTTACATCCCTACTGGGAACTAAAACTTGTCATTAGCAAACTCCAGGATCACCTCTGACCTGCTGGAACCAAAGTGGATGATGTTACTTTGCTGCCCACTATTGTCCTCCAATCACATAGCCAAGATTTCCTCATATGACCGAGAGAGGCGCATGGGCATTATAAACTAATATTATCTTGTCAGTTCATGTGGTTTTCTGAGAATCCCCCAGAAATAAGACACTTATTTGCAGCTTGAATAAAGTCTTTTCCTTTTGGGAGTCCCCTTCAAAATTAAGATTCAATTGATATTCAAGTATCGCAATATTATGCTTTTATGAACAGTTTTATTATCACAAAAAAACTTTCTGCTGTCATAATGTTAAAGTCAAAATGAGTATTTTATTGCCTTAAATGGGTGTTTTGTTCAAAATTACCATGTAGCCGGTCTGTAAAATGAGTCGCTGGAGAATATGTGGCAGAGTAATGCTAATCAAATCCATTATTATCATGCATTTATTGAAAGCATCAGTACTGTAGCAAGTATGGCTAATAGCTAGGCTAGGGACGGGGAAGCATTTTTAAATGACTTATGCAAGGTGGTGCGATTTCATCTACACCATCTCCAGCGTTGTATCTTTCTTACAGTTTATTTGCATAACCTGGTCATTTTGTGTTTTTTTCTTATATGTAAAGTCCACTTAAATGTAGATTTTTTTCCTATGTAGATTTTATATGTTGTACCAGGGTTGATGCCCAGTTCACCCCCAGAACCACGCCAAAGGCCCTGAGACACATTCCTGTTAGCTGTAACGAGTCTGTTCATTTCACCTCCAGAACCATGCCAAAGGCACAGAGACACCTTCCTATTGCCTGTAACAAGTCTGCCCATTTCACCTCCAGAACCATGCCAAAGGCCCAGAGACACCTTCCTATTGCCTGTAACAAGTCTGCCCATTTTACCTTCAGAACCACGCCAAAGGCCCTGAGACACCTTCCTGTTAGCTGTAACAAGTCTGCCCATTTCACCTCCAGAACCATGCCAAAGGCACAGAGACACCTTCCTGTTAGCTGTAACGAGTCTGTTCATTTCACCTCCAGAACCATGCCAAAGGCACAGAGACACCTTCCTGTTAGCTGTAACGAGTCTGCCCATTCTCCTCTGACCTCTCTCATTAACAAGCTGTTTTCAGGCACAGCACTGCCCCCGACTGGATGTTTTCTGTTTATCCCTCCAATCCCTGTAACCTCTAGGCACCGTGGCTTGTGAAAATCCCAGAAGGGCGGCTGGTTCTGACATGCTGGAACCACCAAGTCTGGCGCCTGCTTTCACACCACATCTAAAGTCACTTGTATCAGGTCTTATAATGCTTTGTGTATCAGTAAGGGAGCCTTCTGACCCCATCTGAATGCTGTATACAGTATTTAATCATTTTTAGGCATGTGATTCTCTGCTTGCCTGCTTGAGTTAACGAGCAGGTGTGCGTAGCAAAGTACCAACGAAATGCACATGTATGCAGCATTATATATATCACGTGTGCGACATTATATATGCACAGCACATATGTTATTATATTTTACATTTGGTAACTACTCCCAACAAGATACTTCTGACTCTCCTCTTACATGACAACAAAGTATTATAAATATTTTGACCAGTTCTACAAAATATTAATACTAATTTATTCAAATAAAGCAGACCCTATTACTGCAGCCTTTATAGAAATAGAACGTAAAGTACAGACACAGCCTAGTCTAAAACCTCTGAATTAGTTTTGCTCCTGTTTTTTTTCTTTGACTACTTTCATGCTACTGAAAATGACAAGGTAACTGCATCATTTAATATTGTAATTCGTAAACAATGCAACTGAAAGTGGCCATTAAAAATGTGCAAAATGCAAGGCAGTGTTTTTAAACCTTGTCTATAAATTGTGCTTCATCTGTGTGGCTGTCACTGGCCAGCTCTCCTAGCTGGAAAATCATTCCTGCTCATATGCAGTCCTTCCAAGGACCTCCTCCATCAAACTCCATCAATTTCATGCGAATCAGATCAAGACCTAATTGCCAGTTCA
Source organism: Cyphomyrus plagiostoma (assembly GCA_019775915.2). NCBI lineage: Eukaryota > Metazoa > Chordata > Actinopteri > Osteoglossiformes > Mormyridae > Cyphomyrus > Cyphomyrus plagiostoma. Next base: position 586,117 of record JABFEA020000001.1, on the reverse strand, counting down.
TCTGAATTTATTAAAAAGAGGTTTCAATTACGTACCACCACTGAATTCTGATGCACCAAATTAAATTAGGACCCTTGATTGTATCTGTCTTAAACCCAGACATAGGCCTACTTAAAAAAAAACTTCAGAAAAGGAAGTTCCTGTTCAGTTAGCCCTTAAAAAATCCTACATTAGTGTGAAATAGCAGGTTAAATCACTTACTGAAGATTTTTAATGACATTTCACTGTTCCTCGTATAATTACCCTTCATCTAAGATATCCTGTAATGATGTTGGACAGTCGAGTTTGGGCTCACTGGCTTTTCTTCATTAGCATGTCGTTCCCATTTCACATCACGGGGTTTAATTGTATTGCTGAATATGCACAGCACTGCACTGAGCTCTAATCAAAGTGGATTCACGTGTATTATTCATACCCAAAAATCCGTCCACTTGCTATTTTTTATAAATAAAAGAATACGGAAAATACATGCAGAATACATAAATCAGATGTCATTTACTTGCATATTCTTGGCCTGTCTTCCAGACACGCCAGCGACCTCATCTCTATTCCACAAGATTATTTTCATCAAGATTAAAACGCAACTACATTAAATATACATACTAATTTCTGCATGAAGTAATCAGATTACAAAACAGGTGACAGGGCGCACCGAAATTCAAATGATTGCCCTTAACGAGGAGAGAGAGGCGTGCCCGGTGTTAAAAGGCGGAGAGCCTGATGTGGGGGGGGAAGAAGCAGATTATTCTATATATTAGTGACCGATAGCAAAGTACACAGGGCTACTTCTATAGCCTATAAAACGGGCAGAATTCTTTTAACCAAAAACAACAGACTTGGCATTATTTATCTCTTCAGCGAATAGTTATGCTATTATGTGCTGAACTGTTGGCTTTCTTGCCAAGGTTTTCAGGGGAGAGGGCTCGTCTAGAGACTTGAACCGGACGTATCTTGGTCATACTTTCGGTTCCTATTCCTGTTCTATTACTGAAACATTATTCTAACAACTTTCCTAAATTGTAGAAAAACGAGTTACAGAAAATTTAACTTTTCGACTTTGATGTCAAAATAAATATACCCATTTTATTACTTTTGGGCTGTTTATACGATCAAACAGATTGCCTACTGCGCAATTTAATTAATGTTCTGAAGTCGGTGAAAATTCAACAGCTTTTGCGAAAGGAACACTAAACCTAAAGCCACGTATTAAATATAAAAAGCCAGCCTCCAAAAAAAACAAATTAGGCAGTTTGTGGGGATAAAGGAGGGGGGAACATGCCTACAGACCGCACGTGGACATGCTATTATGTTAGATTGGAAAATACGCATAAATTGCAGGTAGTGTCCTACGCCGGGCACCATTAAATGCAGACTCCACATGAAAGAGAATATATGTGAGAAATGAGAGAAAAAAGTCAGACGACTAGGCCTATATGCACCGACTATAAGGCACTCAGTGCTCCTGAAAGAGGTGTTGATTGCCCGCTCCCAGTACCTGCGTATGATAAACGCGCATGGCGATATTCACATTAATGTTTCCTTTTCTTTTCCTTTGATCTATGATTTGCATTTTGCCGCCCACGGGCAACTCTCCTTGCAAATCATTTGGAAAGGATTTTTTCCCCCCAACACGCTCTCCTCTTACCTGAGGCTAATACACTCCCTCCGCCTTATCCCTCTCGTACCCTGCACTTATGCTCGTACCTAAAATCCGGGGAGCTGCATTCCGTCTCAGTACTTCTTGTTTTGGCCTCGTCTGACCTCTAGGGGATAGTGGTGGATAAAAAAGAAAAACGCAGGGCGTAAAACAAGTTACTTGCATGAGGACACGAACGGATTTCAACGCTTCGACTGTAAGACGTTTAGTTTGTACTTAGTCTGTAGACGTTTCGGGCCACGGCACAGTGGCAGAATTCGTATAGGGCTATGGAAAGCATCAAACAAAAGTGTCAACCCCATGAAAAGAGAGAAATATAATGTGTTTCCCCTTCTCGTTGTCAGCTCCGCGTCACTCTGCTTTTCAGTTTTTCTTTAAACGATGACTTGGCTGCGCAGGGTTTTCAAAAAGCGTCGCGGGGTCCCTCAGAAACGGTAGCATACCCTGCCCCCTTTGTCTCCTAGTATCTTAAGCGATCCCGCTGACAAAGGCACCGTCCGAAGGGCGCCATCGCGGTGTTTATCGACTGACGATCAATATAGTTTGATGTTAGAGCGTTCGCGAAACACAGTGTGCGCGGAATCACAGCCAAACATACAATGCAATGCTGCGCATTAATGCTGAGGCTATGAACTAAGGGATCTGTTGAGAATGAATCAAATCTTTTTTTCTTTTCCTCTATATTCTAAAGCATGGAAATTTCAAAGCTTGTAAGGGTGCCTTCGTCATTGACAATTATTTTCAAGTACTGGAGAGACTGGCGAGTGATATGTCTCATTTCCACGTTGGTATTTTACCCACAATTTGCTGCGACTGCTCAGAAAAATCTGCTTTGCCATTTTTGCAGGTTTTATTATGAATTTATTTAATGTATGAATTAACCAATAATAATTATTGCTATTCTTTGTATTTTTATCGTTCTTGAAATTACAGTATAAAATGTCTTGGAAATGGATTTGGCCGCTACATTGGTCACCTATTTATGGCGGGTTTCTGATTATTAAAAATGTATTATCATAAGGCGACAGATACTTAAGACTATAAAGTTATTTGCAAACAAGCCAAATCACACTTGTGTTCTGCTTAGTGTTTATTAGTATGGAGATACATAAATAAATTAATACAAAAAACATATGTACCCACTGACATAACCTTTGATTAAAAACCCACAAGATTAGAATTTTAATAACGTGCCCGTCATCTCGAGCCTTTGGTGAGTGAATGCTGTCTGTGAAGTAATTCCTTTCCCCTCGATGGATCGAGGCTCTCACACTTAAGAACATGTGTTGGCAGGGCTCCTGGTTCGAGTCAGCAGGCACCTTTCAGTGCCCAAACCAACCGTGGCCCCCGCGTCATTATCGCGTCCTCGGCGGGACGCGGTGACAAACGCCGTCTGTCTCCGACTTCACACCGGCTCTCTAACCTTCATATTGGCCTCCGTTCTAGTGGGGTCAGACAGGACCACATGCCCCTTTAGGTGGCGTTGTCTGTGCA
>JABFEA020000001.1:567796-578942 GCA_019775915.2 Cyphomyrus plagiostoma | reverse complement strand
TTACCAATTTGTGCAATAATTGTACAGATGAATTCTGGGTAGATTTGGGCACGCCTCAGAGTAGTAGTGTGCGCGGTGTCGGAGCGAAAGTGGAGCGAAATTGGAGCGGGACAGAGCGACCGCTCCAGCCTTAATTTAAAAAACCACTCCGCGCTCTGACCAAATTCCGCCCGCTCCGCTCCTCGCTCACGCTCCGCTCACGTGCTCCGCTCCATTCACACATGGGAGTCAATCGGAAATTGCCCAGACTTTGTACTAGGGAGCAGAGTAAAGTGCGTCTAACGTCTGACGCGGTATCTGTGATCACAGATACAGCCCCTCAGGATGGCACTGCCTGTCTGACAGGGGCTTATAAGTATTTATTTATACACAGACAACTGTAAATAAAATATGTCACAATACATAAACAGGTTGAAGTATTTTACATTTAACCTTAATAGAGGCCAGTGCTGGACAGACATTTCCTGTCCCCTGGTTAATGTCCCTCTTTCGGGGAGTGATTATGGCAAATGGATGGATGGATGGATGCTGCAAATATAATTAAATTGACCATGTGCTTTTTTATTCAAGGGAAAAAGGCTCAACAAATCCTCACACAATAGTACACCACATACAGCATGGTGGTTTTCAGCCTCTTAAGTAAAATCCTGGGTTAGCAGGCTTCTGTGATGCTGTTTTGAAGCTTCAGGCCTGTTTAGTATATAAGCACTGGCTTTTCCTGCCATTCAGCTGCAGGGAACAGAAGTGCGAATGTGTTCCATATTGTTATTCCAGTCACAGCACAGTAGAATAAGCTCATTAGTACTAATTACAAGCTTCTCATTCCATTGCTTTGCAGATTGACCTGTTGTAACCTGTGTGATTAGAGATGTTAATATTTCATTCTTGAACAAAAAAAAAGTTAATATTCACCTCACATGAGGCTTGGGGACATTCTGAAGTCGGGTGTGTGGTCAACCGGGGCCACCACTGTGGAAGCTGACTAGAACTGGGGCTTCATGCCTGTGTGATGATGTGATGATGCTTCACTATATGACCAAAAGTATGTTGCCACCAGCTTGGTCAAAATCTCAGCCCAAAACTGAGGGCATTAATATGAAGTTACTCAGACTGTTGTTTCTACTGTACTCCTTGGGGAAGGTTTTCCATCAGATCCCGGAACATGGCTGCTGGGACTTGTTGACATTTCATGCAGATTGGCCATTGATGTTCAGTGATCAGGTCCCTTTTTGTGAGCATTTGTCGCTGCCACTTTGTAACTGAACTTGATCCCAGATATTTTGACCTTCACAATCACCTCCTTTGCCCTTGACCAGTAGTAGTAGGCCAGAAATGTGGCAAACTGACTTGTTAGAAAGTTGGCATCCTATGATGCCAAGTGGGAAGTCACTAACCTCTCTGGTACTGCCACCAGTTCTGCTGCTAATATTTATTGCAGGGGATTAAGTGACTGTGTGTCAGAAATGGGTGTGGCTAAATTAGGTCATTCCTTTAATGAGCAGAGGTGTCCACATACTTTACAAGCTTTAGCATTTCATTCAGCAGGAAGGTAGCTTGGATGGAACTTCTTTGAACGCCTTGCTTGTCCACCTGGATTTATATTGCTATAGTGTCAGGTGATTCCTTTGTGCTTCAGTAGCTCTGTTTGCAATCTTCTGCCATCCTGCACAAAACCAGCAGCAGCACACATCTCCACAGTGATGGCTGCTGCCCTGCTTAGGTCCAGCTGAGGTGCTGTTGTGAGATGTTCCTCTGTAAAGCCAGAGGTCTCACTGGAGGAGAACACACTGGACTGTCTTGGAGGAAATTATTGGACTTTAATGAGAACAGACTTCATTTGAATCATTACACACACTCAATAGTGAAAGACTGTTTGGCAGCTCATAGACAATCAGAAAGGATAGTTCTGCTGTACGTCAGTTTATAATGGCTTTGTATTATAGGCTGTTGTAGAAACTCGGTTATGTGGCAATATTGCAGGTATTTTCATATATTAACTGGCTATCTCCGGATAACCTTGATCTGTTTACTTTCTGAGTTGCTTCAGACAAAAGCAAATAAGTTCATCTTATATATACACTACTGGTCTCACTTGTGAAATGCTGTAGGGTACATTACATCTCATTTCCTCTCCTGTTCTTTCATTCTCATTTTTTTTTGGTGACATCATACGTAACCCATGATTTTCATTTTTCATTTTGTTGATGCCCTTCCCATGGCAACAAGTATAGTTTAATGAAAACATACAGTTAGTGCAAAGCGGCAGTCTGCAACTGGGTTCTGATACAGTCTGTCTGAAACCGAGCCAGTCCAGTAACTAAGCCAGTGGTTTGGGGGTGGGGGGGAGAGAGGATATTTTCTCCCCTGCAAGATGAATTGCAGAGGATTTAGTACAGTACAGAACTACCATCAATATTTTTTTTCCATTGACTGAGGTTTTAGGTAAAATCAAGGGCATATGCATACATTATGCAAATAAGTAATTGAAAATGGATGCTTGAAATCTTCAGACTGGACTGGAACCAGTGGATGCTGACCATTTCAGTGTGGCTCTCCTTAACTCACAGTGAAATAAAAAAATGCTCAGTCCTGCTCCAATAATATTTTACATAGTCATAAAACAATTTATTTTTAAAATGAGTTAAATATGAGAAATGCAATCTTTTAAAGACAGCTTGATTCCGAATGACAGTAACCGTGCCTGAGGTCTCGTGGTGAGAGAACCCCGCTGATGGGGCAGATGAGCAAGAGTGGGTCGGTGCTGACTTCAGCATGGAGATGGAGAGTGGGTCCGAGCCGACGTCCGTCTGGAGATGGAGAGTGGGTCGGTGCCGACGTCCGTGTGGAGATGGAGAGTGGGTCGGTGCCGATGTCCGTGTGGAGAAGGAGAGTGGGTCGGTGCCGACTTCAGCATGGAGATGGAGAGTGGGTCAGTGCCGACGTCCGTGTGTAGAAGGAGAGTGGGTCGGTGCCGACTTCGGTGTGGAGATGGAGAGTGGGTCGGTGCCGACGTCCGTGTGGAGATGGAGAGTGGGTCGGTGCCGACTTCGGTGTGGAGATGGAGAGTGGGTCGGTGCCGACGTCCGTGTGGAGACACTGGAGCGACTGAGTGTTAGATATCATGCTCATGAGAAATTAGTTATGTCCACATCTGTGTAGTCTATGTACAATACAGGAAAACAATTGTTACACCAACTCCATATATCAGCCTAAGAAAAAGATAAGGGGCTTTACACGCACCATACAGATGACAACCTTGACTGGTTGCCTCACAATCACCTACAGCTATAAGACAGACTAAAGACTCAGGCTCTCACTGAGGATTATGCCACAAGGCCCAGTATGTGAAGCTTCTCCTCCCTTTTGTCAACTTAATTCTAAAATGCGGCAGGTTAACTAAAGTCTAATAAAGTAATGGAGATTGTGTAGGCAGATCTCAGGTACACATCAGTACAAGTCAGTTTAAGGCCTTTAAAGGTGAGAAGTCTCTTATATCTACTTTAGACATGCAGCCAGAGTAAAAGGCAAACAGGATAGCTGCTGTGGAGCACGTCTTAATTCTGATAGGAACTGGGGCATATCCATTCTGCAGACAGACAGCACACGTTCAATAATCTAGTCTAGAAGTAAGGAATGTGAATCGCAATACTATTCAGGGATCGCAGGTTTGGAAACAGGGGCTATGTTCTGCAAAAGAAATACATGAAGAGCAAATGTGAGGTTGTGTGGTGCAACACTAAAGTCTTGTATTAAAGCATTTTTGTATATATGGAAGCCACCCAGAATTTGGGAACATCACTTCTCGTACTGGAAGTCATAATCTAGTCTTATTGATATTTAGAAAACAGCTCATAAAGCTGTGTTTCTTTTAATATAGACATACTTTAAATGTAGTATCGATGCACAGATTTTAAACATAACTCTGTGCATCTAACTGTAATACTGTAACTGTGAAATAATTCTACAGCACAAAAATCGTCACTCTAAATTTACTCTTCACCGACTGCCTGTCTTGGTGTCGAAGGCGGAGTTGCAAACTACCGGTGTAATAAATAAAGGCTGTTAAGTAAACTGGAAAAAGCAAATCAATCAAGAAGTGCGAAGTAATTGCAAAATACAGCGCCTGTGCAGTTTCGGTGCTGAAAGACCGCGTCTGTCTCCGCTGACACTGCCGCTTCACTGCCGCATTGGCAGCCAGACTGCGAGCTGTTTTCGGAATCCGGAAATGATGAAAAATGTTTCAGGGGGAAAAGACTTGACTTTTCGAAGGAAGCGAACAAACGGCGGGCTGAGGAGCGGAGAGACGAGAGAGAAGAAAAAGAAAAGAAGACGAGGAAAGGGATTCACTACAGACTTGGTGACAGCGGCGTGACCGATGAGTAGATAAAGTGAGAAAAGACAGATTTCAGTACAGAGAAGTAGCAAGAAAACATATATAGCTAGGAAATTGCGGAAGATCGGCTGCGGGGAAACTACGGCTGACTGGAGATCCTCTGCGGGGAGAGCATGGGAGCGGGTGGGATCTGAACGGAAGGAGCTGGCATGTCCGAGAGGTACGTGGATAAGTTTGCAAAGCCAGCAGGTGCCAGGTACAAGGATGGCTGCGTCTTTATGCACATGTGCATATGCTTACTGCCAACTTTAGATACAAATTGACAAACTCGGTCGTTTTAACGCGCCCGGACCCGCCGCTTTCTCCCCCCAGGCTCTCACCCTGACAGCCGCCCCGACACCGCCGCTCTGTCCCCCCCCCCAGGCTCGCACCCTGACCGCCGCTCTGTCCTCCCCCCCAGGCTCGCACCCTGACCGCCGTGCATGACCAGCGCTGGCCCATGTCCCGGGACACAGTCTCGCCTTCGCAAGGGCCCGGCGGCCCGGAGACGGAGCTCCAGCGCGAAAGGCGCCCCTTTCTTTCCGGCGAGCATGGTAGGAGAAGACGGAGCGGCCGGGCGGGTTTATTTTCGGGCTTAAATAACTGGCAGTAACGGCTCTTGTACATTGCAGTAAGTAACGGCTGTTTGGCTGGTTTATCTGAGTCCGTTATGTTGTCATTTTACAATAGGATGCATTCTGTATATAGCACATGACACAGATGTAGTGTAAAATTTCTGCCTTGTACTTTTATATAACATTCTGATTTAATACTATGAATAAGACGGTAGTTTTTTATTTCAATAAAACCACATGTTTCTTTCAGCTGCAGTAACTACATTCACGTAAAACATAGATGAAGTATCAGTAACGACCTTCCTGATTAAGACTAGTGATAAAGCAGACTCAGAACCACTCAGGATCAAAATGCTGAAATTATTGTCATGTTTGCCAGTGTGGCTGTGATAGAGTTCGTAAATTACTTCTAAATAAGGGACTGGAAAAATGCTTTTGCGACTGTAATTGTAACCACAGTCAATTATGGTTTTAATTAACTTTCTGGTTGCCCATAAGATCTTCCAATGTAAAATAAGCCTGTACATCTTTTTTTTTTAAATCAGGCATTCAACCATATCACACCGTCCTATTTATACTGTGAGTCATTAAAGCACTGTCAAAAGCCTTAAAGTAGGACAAAGTAAGCAATTAAGGAGATAAAAGGAAGAATAGATTATCCCTGTACTGGCATTTTTTTCTCCACAATGATCAAATAGACTGATTCATTGCCAGCTAGCTTCGAAAGTGTAGTTTGTATCTAGGTCTATATTATCTGACCATAGGAGTATAGCTAACCCAAGGCAGTAGTGAAATTCACACCTTTACTCCACTGAAAAGCGACTTCTTTACTGAACCATCACTGGATACTTGTTCCTTACAATATGAACATCAGCACAGAACAGCCCTGTGGGGAAGGAAAAAAAACACCTTTTGCTTGCCTCTGGGTCTGGAAAGCCAGCCGAGCTAATACCCAGACTGAGTATTAGCGTCTGGGATTGAGAGCCCGGCTGCCTGATGCGTAGCTGCAGGGCGAAACCGCAAAGGACAGACACCTTGGCTGCCACAGGTACAGTGGGTTTGTCCTTAAGTGACCTTCTGCTGAGACTTTGCTGCGTGAGGGACGTGTGCAGAGCAGGTTGGGCCCACAGCACAGGCCGGAGAAGTCCGTCATCAGCGCATAAAAACAGCCATTCGAAATTGAGATTAGGCCCCATCTAAGATGAGTTCAAAACAAAGCAGAAGTAAGGCGATACTGCATCACACCATCCATATTCCAGCCACGTAACTACATGGTCACAGGCTTAGAGCAACACTGGAAAACCTGAAAAAATTAACAGAATAAAAGGGTACCGTGATGACGGCCCAAAACACAGATGCCACTTACAGACAGCCGTCCCAGTGCTCTCTGTCACCCAGCTGCTCCCATTTATCAGTTAACCAAGTCAGGCCCAGCTGGGCTGCATTAACTGGGGCAGATGCTGACACTGGGCGGGTCATCCAGCTGGGGAATGTGGGCTCTCCTGGGGCCCTCAGCTCCCGCATTGATGCTGCAGCACAGTGAATTCACTGGTTCCAAAAGGGATTTTTCTGTAGATTTTGTGGAGCTGGCTACTGAAACAGGAAGTTTCTCTCTCACCGAACAGCATTTGCCTGCCCATGTGACCCTGTATTGTTTTTTGAGTAGATGCAAAGCTCACTGTGTACTGTATTCATTTGGATGAACACTTTATAACTCTGAAACCTCTGGTAGGAGTGGTCTTCCCACGGGAGTGATCATTAAAATTAAGTCCAGAAATCTGGAGGCAGTGATACCTGATGCAGCTCCACTATTGTGCAACCTTTTGGTGAAGGAATATATCTGCGGGGGTATAAACACAAGCCGTCCCTCCTGGCTTCTCTTCCCGGATCTGGAGCCCAGTAAAATTGATCTTGTAGGTCCAATTTACATCCCATATATTTCTGGAAAATTCCATGATCCATCTGCGTGTAATTTAGGGGAGGGAGTGTAGACTTCACATTGCTGTTTGTGTAAATAAAGTGCTGAGTATGAAATAACAGCAGTGAAACACACTCCTGTCTTGCTTAAAATCATTTTAGATGGGAATAATCCCAAAAAAGAAAATTCTCTGGAAGAAGTCCACTTTTATTGAGATGAAGAATTCTGTTTTAGTCCTTGTGGTATATGTTTGCTAGTGGATTCTTTAACTTTTTTCTATAACATAACTTGATATTTGTGCAGTTATGCAATATGCAACATACAATGGGGTTATTGTACGACAGCGTTTGGATCTAGCTACTCAACCAAATAAAAAGCAGAATTTGTATTAGTCAACCTGAATATTTCTGACAGCTTAAGTATAAGTAGGGGCAGCGTGTGGCTCAGTGGGCTAAGCCTGTGTGCATGTAATCATGAGGTCGCCGGTTCAAACCTAGTCTCAGCATGTCTGCAGGTCCTTGAGCAAGGCCTTTAACCCCCAGCTCCCTGGGTGCCGCTACAGGTGGCTGCCCTTCACAGGCAATTTACTCCACAAAGAGCCAGTTGAGGGAGGCATAAAGACAATTTCCCCATGGGGATCAATAAAATATCAATTATTTATTATTATTATTGCACAATTATAAAACATGTTTGATGTCTTTTGATTTTTTTTTTTTAAGTGTTGCAAGGTTTTAACGTGATACTTTGTTTCATTCTAGATGAGAGAGATCAGCCAATTGAGTCGCAGAACCCAGGGGAAGAGACAGGAAGCCTGTCTTGTGGAGAGGGGTGTGACCAGGGTCACGTGACCGGGGAGAACATTCACATGGATGACCTCATTAGAAGTAGGTGGCATAAGTAAACATAAAATAGCAGCACTGGAAGATTTGGGTTAAGGGTATTTAATGACACCACACAGATGTGTAAATTGCTTGCTTGTTAGTCCAAAGGTACTTTAAGTTTATATATAGTATTTTGTTTTGAAAATTGTGGTAAGACTTTCATCCAAGAAACTGGAGCCAGTCTGCTTGCTCTTTCGAACAGGTCTTGCTGTATGTCCATGGATATTTCTAGGTTTGAGGACTACTGATGAGTTAAATGCTTTGTTCAGATAGTGAAGCATTTCATGCCTGCTGTTACCAGCCATGCCCAAGTGGAATTTCATGCTCCCCATAAATTGTTTGGGGAAAAAATAGTTTTGAGCCAAGCACAGAAAAAACATTTTTTTTGAGGTCCTTGCAGTTCACAAATTTCTGAGTGTCAGATGGGCATTTTGACTGATTGTTCTAAGCTAGTGAGATTTTCCAGGCGAGTTTGCGCTGAAGTGTTTCACGGCTGTCAGGAAGCAGGGAGGAGCAGTCAATGACATACGTGGCACAGGTGCCCCAATTGCGTGTTAGGCTTGGGCACTATGACAGTATTACAGTGTACCCCACTATTTAGAAATCTCAAAGGTATTATTTTTAACCAGAATACTGATGCTTCTCTTCATATTAAACTGATATGGGGGGATACTGTATGTACTGTAAGCGTCGTACCGCAGCGCACAGCATTAGCAGTGGTTGGGATGGAGCCCTTTAGGTGTCATGCTATAAAAAAAATATTACCTTGTAGTAATTTGTGCTCTCGAGTTAGTAATTTGTGAGGTTGAATTAATTACTAACTCAAGAGCACAAATTGCTCTCCAGTACAGGAATTACCATGACATTGTGTTTTTTCCTACCATAATACTTAAGGGGCTCCAAACATTGGAAACTTACTTAGTTAAACAAAAACCTGTCTAAGAATAATACACCTGTATAGGTTAATGCCAGAAAGACAAAATGCAGCAGTGTCAGTAAACGAAGGGTGATCTTTCTCTTCACCTTTGGGTCTGTCATTAATATTCCAGGTGTATGACTAATCTGCTTATCATAAGCAAATCTCTATAGTACTGAAAAGCCGTCTGCAGATCTCTGCTTGTTTCCCAAGTGCTGAGCTTCCACACTGATGAGCCTGGAATCTCTGATTCTCCAGTTTATGGTAGCTGAAGAGGAAACTGCATAAAGGAAATAAAAAACATGGTGAATCTTTTTGCCAAATGACAGCTAACTAGTGAAATGTAAGCAACAGCAGGAAGCAGAGTAGCCAGACTGGTTTGATCACAATGAGGGTCCTGCTTCGACCAGGCATCATGAGACGTCGCAATGAATCACAGTGCCTACTGGCAATGAATCACAGTGCCTGCACTCCTTAGTATCCTGCCTAGAGTGGCCCTCAGCCACTCACACTTCTCCATCCTTGGCCCTCAGCCACTCACAGATCTCCATCCTTGGCCCTCAGCCACTCACACTTCTCCATCCTTGGCCCTCAGCCACTCACACTTCTCCATCCTTGGCCCTCAGCCACTCAGTTCTCCATGCTTGTGTGGCCCTGCGCCGGCGACATCACGGCCGTGGTTTTCGCCCTGTCCACCAGCCAGTTGTCTCGCGGATGTAGCTCTGATCTGCACTCCAGCGAGGCAGCAGGCTGCACGTGCAGCTCTCGGCTTTGGAGCTCGCCAACTTCTGAGGACTTTTCTAGAAGCGGCAGCAAATGGGCTCCACCCTCATGCTGCTTTTTTTACATGATTGTTTGCTTTTGACACAACAGCTCTTTGTTTTATACGATTCAGCTTTTCCACCCTCTGACATTTTGGCTTTTTTATTTATTTTTTTTTGTTCTCGCTCTGGTCCAGGTACATTCCTTCCCCCTTTTACAGTATTTGTGCCTCATGACTTGTATATTTTTTTCCTTAATCTACACACCCACCGCGTTTCTGGTATCACAGGCCTGCTCCCCCACTTAAACATAACCACCAAAAAGAGTTTCCAAAACTTCACCGAGGCCTGGCTGTTTGGAAGGTGGCAGAGTGCATTAGTCAGTAGTGAGAACAGTGGCTCTGTGTTCCGTTTTGACTTCTAAGCTGACGTGCCCGCCCCTTTGAGCTCACCCGGCCTCTGCCTGACGTGTTCCAACCCTTCTAATGGAGGGATGTGTGCCTAAAGACGAGCACACAGCAAAATGTGATTGGCTGACGGATGAGGGGGCTGAAGCTCTCTGTCAGGTAATGGCCTGATGACTAGCAATGGTCAACCATGGGATTCTAACCAGCATCAATCTCAGCACAAGCACAGCATCCCAACCCACGGAGCCACACCCTGCCCTTAAAGAGACAGGCACAGCATCCCAGCCCACTGAGCCACACCCTGCCCTTAAAGAGACAGGCACAGCATCCCAGCCCACGGAGCCACACTCTGCCCTTAAAGAGACAGGCACAGCATCCCAGCCCACTGAGCCACAGCCTGCCCTTAAAGAGACAGGCACAGCATCCCAACCCATTGAGCTACACCCTGCCCTTAAAGAGACAGCATCTTAACAGAAGGAAGCTGTTTTTCCAGAATCTGGGGGGATCCTTCGGTTTAACTTGCCAGTTCTGGCCCAGCCCTCTCCTGTAGGCTTTTGCGCGGTGGTGTTTCCTATATGCTCTTCAGAGAGTGGCTGCCATACCCTACACCCATCCAGGGTTGGGTGCCTGACCTGCGCTGTCATCATCAGTGAGTCAGTTGTCGGGTGTGTTAAACACTTCATGTAATGTGCACCAGAACCCTGTTATAGCCTTCAGAAATAAGGACAGATGCACATTTTATACACTTGGACTGATGCCCTCGTTGGCTTAGCGTGTGCTGCCCCCGGTGGTGGTTTCAGTGCATCTGGGACAGGCCCCCAGATAAATAAGATGAAATACATAAGCCAGAGGAGACGTGAGCCATTCATGTCTATGTTGGCTCCCGTCCCAGATGGAGCTGCGTCGTTTGTAATTCATTTACTTCAATTACAGGAGTGCTGAGGAGATAATCACACAGGAACGCTCCCTGGGCGCTGGGAGAAACAATTATGTCGTAAATAGCGACTCGCAGCAAAGCCTGCGATGGAGCAGGCTTCGCACTTGTCTGAGGACGAGGCTGTAACGACGTCGTGGGGAGGGACAAACCTTTAGGGGATGGATTTGGCACAAGAGCCGTTTAGAGCCGCCTGGGGTGACTTTCCTGCTGCTGTATCTGTAGGGAATGGGTGAGGTCCACTGGAGAGAGGGGAAAACTTGAATATAGTAAACACTGAGGTCAATGTAAAGGCCGTGCTTCTGGGGAAGACATTAAGCGGAGTATGTGTTAGTATCCAGAACGTTATGGCTGTAGAATGTAAGAGGAATGATGTTTGAGA
>JABFEA020000001.1:535018-546882 GCA_019775915.2 Cyphomyrus plagiostoma | reverse complement strand
ATGCTCCTCCGCGCTCCACTGTGCAGCCTGCCACATCCTGCAGCTCCTCCACGCTCCACCGTGCTCCTCCGCGCTCCACTGCGCAGCCTGCCACATCCTGCAGCTCCTCCATGCTCCACCGTGCTCCTCCGCGCTCCACTGCGCAGCCTGCCATATCCCGCAGCTCCACCATGCTCCACTGCGCATCCTGCCGCATCCTGCAGCTCCTCCACGCTCCACCGTGCTCTTCTGCACCCCACTGCGCAGCCTGCGACATCTTGCAGCTCCTCCTCGCTCCACTGTGCTTCTCCGCGCTCCACTGCACAGCCTGCCACATCCTGCAGCTCCTCCACGGTCCACCGCGCAGTCTGCCACATCCTGCAGCTTCTCCACGCTCCACCATGCTCCTCCACGCTCCACTGCGCAGCCTGCCACATCCTGCAGCTCCTCCGCGCTCCACTGCACAGCCTGCCACATCCTGCAGCTCCTCCAAGCTCCACCATGCTCCTCCACACTCCACTGTGCAGCCTACCACATCCTGCTGCTCCTCCATGCTCCACCGTGCTCCTCTGGGCTCCACTGTGCAGCCTGCCACATTCCACAGCTCCTCCATGCTCCACTGCACGGCCTGCCACATCCTGCAACTCCTCCTCGCTCCTCCACGGTCCACTGCGCAGCCTGCCACATCCTGCAGCTCCTCCACGCTCCACCGCGCAGTCTGACACATCCTACAACTCCTCCACGCTCCACCGTGTTCCTCCGGGCTCCACTGCACAACCTGCCACATCCTGCAGCTCCTCCACGTTCCACCATGCTCCTCCGTGCTCCACTGTGCAGCCTGCCACATTCCGCAGCTCCTTCATGCTCCACTGCGCAGCCTGCCGCATCCTGCAGCTCCTCCACACTCCACCGTGCTCTTCCGCGCTCCACTGCACAGTCTGTCACATCCTGCACCTCCTCCACACTCCTCCATGCTCCTCCATGCTCCTCCGCACCCCACTGCGCAGTCTGCGACATCCTGCAGCTCCTCCATGCTCCATCGTACTCCTCCGCGCTCCACTGCACAGCCTGCCACATCCTGCAGCTCCTCCACGGTCCACCGTGCAGTCTGCCACATCCTGCAGCTCCTCCACGCTCCACCATGCTCCTCCATGCTCCACCATGCTCCTCCACGCTCCACTGTGCAGCCTGCCACATCCTGCAGCTCCTCCACGCTCCACTATGCAGCCTGCCATATCCCGCAGCTCCTCCATGCTCCACTGCGCAGCCTGCCGCATCCTGCAGCTCCTCCTCGCTCAACCGTGCTCCTCCGTGCTCCACTGCGCAGCCTGCCACATCCTGCAGCTCCTCCACTCTCCACTGCGCAGCCTGCCACATCCTGCACACAGCCTGCCACATCCTGCAGCTCCTCCACGCTCCACCATGCTCCTCCTTGCTCCACTGCACAGCCTGCCACATCCCGCAGCTCCTCTATGCTCCACTGCGCAACCTGCCGCATCCTGCAGCTCCTCCACGCTCCACCGTGCTCTTCCGCACTCCACTGCACAGTCTGTCACATCCTGCAGCTCCTCCACGCTCCACCGTGCTCCTCCGAGCTCCTCCATGCTCCATCGTGCTCCACTGCGCAGCCTGCCACATCCTGCAGCTCCTCCACACTCCACCATGCTCCTCCGTGCTCCACTGCGCAGCCTGCCACGTCCTGCAGCTCCTCCACACTCCACCGTGCTCCTCCGCACTCCACTGTACAGTCTGCCACGTCCTGCAGCTCCTCTACACTCCACTGTGCTCCTCCCCGGCTCCACTGCGCAGTCTGCCACGCCCTGGAGCTCCTCTACACTCCACCGTGCTCCTCCCCGGCTCCACTGCACATTTTGCCACGCCCTGCAGCTCCTCCACACTCCACCGTGCTCCTCCTTGCTCCTGCAGTTCCTCTCCCAATCCCAATCCCCATTAATCGCTCTGCAGACCTACCTCCAAACAACAGGACCTCGGTTTTCTGAGCAGTTAGTGATAAAACGTTTTCCGCCATCCAGGTTTTGACTTCATTAAAAGTTAGCTAAGGTGACAAGATGCGGTGTATCGTTAGGCGTAACCAAAATGTATATTTGGGTGTTGGATGTTCACGATAGTCACATGGTCAGCGGTCTGAATGCTGCACCAGTGTAGTGCACGTTCCACTCTTCACATGCTCTTTAGGACTCTGTCATGTTTGTTACATGGGTGATGCAATAGAACATATACCTATGTTGGCATCAGGAAGCACTGAGGAGTGTTCAGGTGTCTCTCAGAGATGTAACTGGGGGGGTTGTGTATTTAATACTCGGCTGTCAGTAAATAATGGTGTTCTTTTAGATGGCGTTTATGTATTTGCTCGCCGTCTAAGATGGCCAGAGGTATCTGTAGGTACCTGCCACATTCCCTGGAGGTTTTCGGACGTACGTGTTGCACATTTCATCTGCAGCGAGGCACCCCAATGCCCAGTAATGCCACTCACTGACCTCTGCCAGACCCGCTCTCGCCATTAACCTTCTAATTCATCCAGAGAATGATCTGCTCTGTTTACCTCCTGCCAGTCTCAGCAAGCCCTTTCATTCCTCTTCTGTTTTCTGGCTTTTCTTATGCATTCCACCCCTTAAATTACCATCTCATTTTCGATAATGGGATCTGGAAGTATTCTCACAATCCCTTTCACTTTAAAATGCACGGAAGGCATATATTAAAACAGGGAAGGAAAACCTTTTGCAAAGTCTGCCACCTTTGTGCTCCTTATCGGGCCCCTTTTGTTCATTTTGGTGCCCGTGTCCTTTCATTATTAGAACAATCATTTCCGTTAGCAAAGCTGTATTTTCAGGCTTCAAGAGTTCTGGTGGCTTGAGACCGAGAACACTCCTTTTCCAGCCCAGTATCTGGAAAGTCAGTGGGATGTAATAAGCACCCAAAATCACTCAGGGTCAGAAATCTAGGTTGCCAGACCTGTAGTTCTGTGCTTTAGATAAATTTTAAAAATCTGTTACTATAGTTACTTTGTACCTCAGTTATAAAACAGTTAATGTCATTTTTAGAATAGTGGTTTCTTCAGTAAACACAATTCAGCATATTGTATACTTAAAATTGAATAAATGGAATCATTTGTTTCGAAAGGATATAAATAAAAATGCTCCCATGTATATGAACTATGTTAGGGGACATTTCACAACTCCCGTCATGCGCTGCTTCATTAAGCCAGAGAATATTGAACACTCGTTGCTCCTTCTTTCAGTTCCATTGTTCGGGGGACTGTTCGCACACACCTGAAACAGGGGGCCAGAGACATCCTGGAGAGGGTGCCTGCCCGGCAGACTGCACGCCTTATCTTACACTATAGGCTGTTTCGATTAGCCAATTCATGCAATCCTTTTTTGGATTCTGGGGGGTGGGGCCAATACAACCATTTGACCCTCAGGGGAGATCAGCTCCCACAAAATATGGGACAGCATTGCTGAATGGCTTTAGAATAATACTTTTTCAGGGCGGCTGAGATCCCCTACACAGGGTCAGGAATCACCAGTGGTAGGAGGAAACATGCATAAAGAGAGAGGATATAGCTGCTGTGAGATGGAAGCAGGAATCAGACGCGAAACACTGGAGGCATGAGGCTGAATCACAAACCACTAGCCAATTATACTGCTGCTGTTGGATGGGGAATCTCAGACTATAATATGGTAAGATGTGCAGTGCGGCAAGCCCAAGCACAGGCGCAGCAATGTCACTTTCAGGGGTAGAGTTAGGGCTATGGGACCCCGGACCGTCATGGCTGAAAATCACTCTCTTGAGTCTGACTTACAGTGTACACCAGTTGCATCCATTAGAAAATTAATTAAGGACCAGACAGGGACAGCAGGGTCTAGATATTAAGTGTCTGTATTTCACAATTGTAATTTGACCATTTAAAGGGAGTTTACTTTGTAACAGTTTACAACAGGGTTCTTCAAATCTGGACCTGGATTCCAAATCCGGGCAGTGTTTTCAGTTCTCCCAAGTAGTTTGTTTAATAATGACTGATTTTGATTGGCCAGAGGCTTCACACCTGGCTCACAGGTAAAGGAAGGCTGGAAAATCAGCAGGGCTCGGACCTTGAGGACCGTGATTTGAATAGCCCTGGTCAAAAAATGTAATTCTGCAGAATATTTAAGGAAGATGGAACTGATGACGGTTTAAATACCGAATCTTCACCAGTCATTTCAATTCAATTCAGTACAGTTTAATTTATATAACCCATTTTCAAAATGCATACAAACAGAAAATTCAAGATAAATTCAAACTTGTACACCCAATTCTTGTTTTTAAAAATCATTGACGATGTATGTTGCATAATGATTCCACCCTGGAAAAAGAACGGTTCAAATAAATCATTAAAACCCCCAAATTAATATGACATACATGCCCCTGATGTGTATATGTAAACTTCTGACCACCGCTGGATTTGTTTGTCTGTCTGCCTGCCTGTTTGTCTGTCTGTGTGCCTGTCTAATCATATACATTCATGTATGTTACACTGACTTTGCTTCATACTATTAATTTTGCCTCAGTTATGCTGCTTTTAAAACTATTCCACACCAATTAAAGGTCTCAAATGATATTCGACAAGTTCATGTTACCACGCAGCGCTTGAATTTCCCGTGGACTTTAGCATTCTCTTGCATTATTAAGCCAAAAAAATAAAATAAAAATTGTGCCTGACACATGACATAAAAACGTAAATGGGTTTCATTTTGAAGATCAGTGTTTTTTAACTAGTTCACCGCTAACATTTTAAATATGTAAAAGTACCTTCGGTGGTGCCGCCGCGTCGGAATACCTGACAGCGTTTAATCTTTACGGGGACCCGCAATCGCATCGCGGTGTTAGGGTTTCTGACGGCTGCCGTTTTGAAGTGTCGCCCGATGACATCTGCTTCGGATACAAGGAAGTAGGATGCTTTAACGGGTATTCTTTTTTTCCGGAAAAATGGCATGTTATGCGCCTTATCGTTGTCTTCCACATCAAGGACCGTGTAAACGGGCTGTCTGTATCTCCGCTTGTCTGCGCAGCTCCTGCGGGGGGAAAACCCAGCAACTTCAGCATCGGAGTAAATTCAAGCTCCGCTAGTCATCTTTGTTAATGCAAAGCAGCGGAGCCAGACATGATTGAGAAAGACGTGTGGAATGAGAACAATTTTATATGCTTGTTCACTATCAAGCTGTACAATATAATTGACATTACCCTCACTGTATGCTAGTCGCTATTCGGATGTTTCGGTTGGAAAGTAGTTTTATTGCACATTTCTATGAATATTATTAGATCTTTAAATTATTTTGATTTTAGGTAGCCCAAAAAAAAGTCATTTTCAAAGGTATTTAACCATAAAATCCTTATATTCACAAAGTATATATTGGCTTTAACATCCTTTAATGGTGTCTATTAAAACACTTAAAGCTGGGGTGACCCAGTGTGTGTGCAGGTTTTTTGGGTAACCTTTAGGTCAGTGTTCAATCCCAGCTGTGAGCCAGTCACTCCTCTGATTAGTAATCTACTGTATTTACGCAGTTGCAGCGCAAACCCACATGTACAGCGGTCCTTTCTGGATTAGACTAGCCACCCCTGATGTAAAGTAGTCCGAAGTAAAATGTTTGATTTTCTGATATATTGTAATTGTCCGTTGCCTGTCAACACTTAAGAAAAATAGAAAGTACAGACATAGTAAAGGGCACAAAATTACAGCAAGGCACTCTAGCTAAATCAAATATGGGACCAATCTGGGAGGTAGGCCTATGGTGTATAATGGCAATATGGATGTAACAGGGACCTTACATGGGAATGTGTCACATCTGTGCTGTCAAACTGCCCTCAGCTTCTAAGTTTCCTGGGAACACTGCTGTCACATTGTTTGTTTTTTTACGTTACAAGCTAAGGTCACAGAAGCAAATGTCGACAGAGCACAGCTACTCCAGACTGTCCCCACCTCTATATTAATATCACTAAGCATTCTGAAAACTCTTGTATTACCCCATGAAGAGTGTAGCCACCAAATCCTGATCCCCTCCTATGACATTCAGAATTACATGCCGCGAAACCTTTCTATGGAAATGTTAATGCATATTCATGTTAGACTGCTGTTTACAGGACAGAATTTTTATTTAAAACATACACAAAATCCAACTTAATGTATTGTGACACATTTATTCTTCAGCTGTGAAAACTTTTATTAACATTGAGCTTCCTGTATGTAATTTGGTTGAAGTAACAAGCTCAAGTCCTTTTAGTGATAAATAATTGTGCTGCTGTTTTTGTTGATCATTGAATATCTATTGAATATCCATGCTTAGTGTAATTGTATTTACGAATAAATATCTTTTCATCACATCAGTCTTAGCATTAAAGACAACATCAGTGTAAGACAGTGTATACATACATCTATATTTGGAATTGTCTGCTGCACAAAGGAGTGATTCAAAGGCACCTGCACTTCAAGCGCTACGTGTTTCACCGATGTCGCTTTGCTGTGAAAAGGAGAAAGGAAGATGCTGTCAGGATTCACTCTGTTCTAACACCTTCATTAGTATCTCCAAACATGACACTACTGTGCATTTATGAAATGACAGCAGTTTTGACTTTCACCTGGGCAGTAACGAGAGATTATCTATACAAATTTGCACGCTCTCTACCAAATAGCAGTTTTGTCTGAATATGAAGATTAGAATCTGTCATTATAGAGCATAGACTCAATACAAAAAGAAACATTTTTTCAGCCATTTTGATAGCATCTTGCAGAGATAACATTTATCGTAATATTTCAAAGAAGTGGTGTTATGTTTTCTGTTTGACATGACATTAAACATTACATGTTAAGTATAGGTTTTTTTTGTCTTTTTTTACACAAACATTATTTCATGACAATGTTTATTGGACTCGATAGCGATCGATGTGTCTTCATTGTTGCGGCACAAACTTTAACAATGTCCCACCAGTGTCTCTCTCTAATAGGAATGCTCAGCAGTGGATTTTATTTGCTAAAAACTTTTGGGTCTTCTAAGTTTCCCTAAGAGAAGCTAAATATTTGGGAAAAGCTTAGATTCTCAGTGTTGCTGAAACTGTATGTAAAGAAACAGCTGAGATACTCAAGGAAAGCAGAGTCCGTCTGTCCATCCATCTGTCCATCAGTCCGTCTGTCTGTCCGTCTGTCTGTCTGTCTGTCATTACCACTACCATCCTAAGTAGGTGTACAGTTACCCTGTAGGGTTAGGTTACATGTAATACCATATCATCATGTCATAATGTAATACTTATCAAAAATAAAACAACATAGTCTGTTATGAGATCCGCAAGTGACTGGGTAGCTTTGACTTCCAATTTCTGTGGTAAGTGGTTGAGCGCAGCTTTGTTCTCTGAACTTGTGACTCAGGTAACGGAACAGGGCTTTAGACAACCACCCTGAGGTGGGGGCCCATCTCTCGGCTGCCGTTTGTGGGGGCTCCTGTTTTTGCAACGGTCTCTTCAGATTCAGTGAGGGAGCTGCAGTATTGTGTTACTTTTGTCGGAGAGATTGTTCTGGGATGAACAATAAAATTGACCTACAGATGTAATGTCAAATGAGTCATGAAAAATACAGTAGCTGTGCGATATGCAAGTCAGCAAGCGCTGTGGTAAAGTATTAATTAAGGCTTTTACAGAACTAGAGTAATTTAGAGACAATAGCTTTGTACAGTACAAATATTAATGTTGAAAAATGACAGCTAATATTACTCTCCGATTCATTGCAGTCAGTGCATGCTCATTACAAAGTAGTCTACACTATGTGAACTGTGCTGGTCAATAATCATTTGCCAATTTTGGTCTAATTGGGAACATTGTATCGTTTCTGTGTGTTCTTTTTTTTGTCTGACAAACATATGTGTTTGCCGTCTGACACTGCCATACTTCTTGCTAATGGACATTTTTTTAAAAACCACACCATTCAGAGCTCCAGAGAGTAAAAGTCCAGACCAAGATTTTGTTTCAACCAACCAGTTGAGCTTAAAGAGTCATAGTCACAGAGTACAGTACTCTGCTGGCTGACTGAAAAAAACCTTTTGTCTGGCCTTTTACTCTATGAAGCTGAACTATCCAGCTCTGGTAGCATCTGCCTAAATGAAACCCATCTGCACACCAGCAGCCATAAATACATGTCATGCAGCTGGCATTCGCTAAGGGCACCATTTAAGTCAGAACTGCCGTCTCTCGTAAAGTCAGGAGTATGTGGGTATGTGTATATGTATATGTGTGTGTGTGTGTTGTCTTATTATATAAAACAGTATATTCTTTCCTTGATTGCCAGACATCATAGTCCACAGCATTTTACATTTTACTTTTTCATACAGGTATCCAGACTTCTGCATTTTTTTACACAGTTATTGATTACATTTTAATCCAAAAAGCTTCACGCTTCACTCATTTTTTTGTTGTGGTATTGTGATGTAACCCAAGGACTGTTAAACTTAACTGTTTTACATAGTGGCTTCATGTCTCATAATGGAAAGAATTTCACACTGTACATTTTTATAGTTATTGTGTCATAACGCCAAGAATTTTACGCTTTACTTTTTATGGTTATTGATTGTGTCATAATGCAAAGACATTTACATTTTATTCTTTTTATATAGGTTTTGATGGCGTCATAATCTACATAATTGTACATAACTGTACTCTTTATTTATAGTTACTGACGGAGTCATAACCCAAAAGATTATACTTTGCTCTCCTGCAGCTTTCAGCTCATTCATGATATAAAGCGATACGTTATCAGGGTGGTAGGCGGCCTTTCAGCTTTAAACGCACTGAGAGCTTCTGTAAAGGTCGTTCAGCCACAAGCATTGGAAGATTTTCCACATGAATATAAAAATTGTGCAGAGAAGAAGTGATTTAATTGGACTTGAGTTTCTTCCACATTGAAGGCGTGTTACTCTGCTACTGAGAGTGAACAGATTGCTGGAGTGTTTTCATAGTGATCTTTGTGTGGAATGTGAAGGAGCACACATATTCTCAGCTGCAGGTCCTTAACAAAAGCTTCATTGGGTAGTAAATGTTTCCAGTCAGGCTGCCAGATTCCCTCAGGACACAAGCCCACCTGTGGTGATTCCCCTTTGCTGTCCAGTGAGGTTGCCAGACTCCCTCAGAACGTGAGCCCACCTGTGGTGATTCCCCTTTGCCGTCCAGTAAAGTTGCATTTGCAATTTTTTGTAGATTTTATGTTCAGCTTTATGTTCAAATTCTTTCTGCTCCAGAATCTAATTTCAACTAGCCAGAAATGCACATAAGTTTGTGCTGGATAAGCAGTTGGGGATGGATGGATGGATGGATGAATGGATGGATATTAGGCTAGTGAAATACAGGATGAGATGTTATAAATAATATAAGCTTGACTGCAGAAAATAACAATAATAGAAGAAGGTAGCACTCCCTTGCCGTGTCTCCATAGAATGTCACAGGAAATAGACAGAGATAGACACAGAGATCAGAGGTCTTAAGGTACACATATGTCATGTAACATGGGTCAGGAGGCATATTGGACTAAGGCTGTATATTGCTTCTTTTAGTCTTGAAATCAAGTCCATCTACATGTCAGTTGTACCATAACCCTACTACTCTTATAAAGGATTCTTCTGATACCCTTTCAGTACCCATTTTCCATTTTGTAAACTGTAGTCTTGCTACTGGTATTGTCCCACCAGAGCTGAAAATTGCTACTGTTACACCTTTTCTCAAAAAAGCCTGGTTTAGACCCATCTCAGCTAAAGTTTTACAAACCAATCTCTAATCTTCCCTTCAGGGCCAAGGGATTATAAAAGGTTGTTGCTGCTCAACTTACTGATCACTGATAGTTTCTATGAATCATTTCAGTCAGGCTTCAGAACCCTACACAGCACATAAAAGGCTTTACTTAGAATGGCAAACAACCTGCTAATAGCTACAGATTCTGGCAAGGCCAGCATTCTCCACCGCCTTGACACTACCAATCATAAAATCCTTCTCTTCCGCCTTTCTGATACGGGTATTACTGGTGCTGCTCTTACCTGGTTTGCATCATACATCAATGACCGACAGTATTTTGTTTCCATCGTCAAAAAAGGTCTGTTACTGCTCCTCTCACACAGGGTGTCCCCCAGGGATCAGTTCTGGGTCCAACCCTTTTCACCATCTATATGCTCCCATTAGGTCAAATCATATGTCATTATGGCTTCAGCTTCCATTGCTGCACTGATGACACTCAGTTATACATTAGTGCTGAAATAAGTACAGTGGTACCTCAGTTCTCGAACTTAATCTGTTCCGGACTCCAGATCGAATCCTAAAAAGTTCGAGTTCTGATCGATAATGGAAATAATGGAATAATGGAAAACCAATTAATTGGTTCCCGGCTCCCCAAAATTACACCTAAATATATATATATATTTCTTTTTTTAGCATTTAAACACAAAATGAACAGGATAAAACAAGAAGAGCATTTTTTATTAATAGCTTCCAAAACGATAAAGATCTTATCCCAACATTACCCCTGTCCTGCCCCGATCGTCCGCTCTATCTGTGTGTCACGCCCCCTCGTTAATCTTGTGTGGTATCCCCATGTGATCAGCTGTTTCTGGTTGTTGTCATTAGTCCTCTGTATTAAGTCTGCGTTTCAGTTTGTTTCCCCAGTCTGGTCATTGGGTGCATTCAAGTTGCTTACAGTGCTGGCTTAAAGCAATGCATTTTGATCCTGACGGAATGCATTATGGTTTGATGCATTGCAACCTCTCACCCAGTTGCGCAAACTCGAACCGCCTCCGTGAGGACACACCTTTGCCCTTATTGGCTGAAGAGTTTAGTTACACGTATGACGTTTGTATCCCAGGCAGTTCCTATGCGTAATCTGCTATTTCTCCCAAATATCACGTAAAGCAGTGAGAACTGGTTTTCAGTTAATTTACCTGGTAAAATAAAGTTTAAATAAATGACATAAATGCTCTGATAGTACACGTAAGTTAGTGGTTTATTTATTGTTAGTTACTGTAATGTTGGGCTGCTTTATTTGGTTATTCGTCCAGTCTGTGAAGAAGGTATTCAAGTAAGAATTGCATCGTATGAAATTGCATTGTATGAAATTCGAGTTCTAGTGAGTTCGAGAACCGAGGTACCACTGTACATCTATGTACATCCATGCCACCATCTTCACTGACTGACACTGGATAACTTACAACTTTTTACAGGTTAACTCTGATAAAACTCATATTCTTCTGGGCAAAATTTTTGATCAGTTTCTCACCTTTCAGTCATATGTTAGCTCACTGGTACAGACTGCATTTTTCAGCTCTGCAACATCTCTCACCTCCATCCATCCCTCAGTGTTACTGATACTGAAACGCCACATATAATCCATCCCTTCCTCACTGCCCACCTTGACTAATGTAATACACTGCTCTCTTGCCTCCCATCCTGAAATCAAACCTACGTTCTTGTACATGACCCAGTCAAACAGCAATTGAACCCAATACCAGAAAGGCGTAAAAAAGTGGTATACACTGTGGGCAGAATTATTAGGCAAGTACCATTCCTGGAGATCAAAAGTTGGGTAGACTTATAAAAATAAATTTTGAAGCTTTCTTGTGTACAAAGTAAATTTATTTAGAGAGAAGATGTTACATTACACTTTATTATCAGTGCACAGAATTATTAGCCAATCAGAAACTAAGTGGATTTTCTCTCTTCACCATCAACAGAAATTATAATAAGATACAGGCCACTTCACCCAGTTTAATGCCCAGTATAGCCAACTTTCTTCTCAATGACCATCATGAGCCTGTTGCCCACTGAACCAATGAGACTTTTGATTTGATCCTGTCCTATATTAGCTG
>JABFEA020000001.1:505872-519077 GCA_019775915.2 Cyphomyrus plagiostoma | reverse complement strand
AAGGCAGTTCTGAAGGCGAAAGGGGGTCAAACACCGTATTAGTATGGTGTTCCTAATAATCCTTTAGGTGAGCGTATACCTGCCAGAAATCAGTGCAGGAAATAGTAACTAGATCATTCCATTAATTGTTTTAATCTGCAGTCATCTCATAAGCGATCACAGTGAGCCCACCTGGAGCAGCCACTCTGTCATTTTCTCCCTCCATTCCTTATAATTACTCCTGGAAAAGCAAACATAACCAAAATTCTTAAGTTAATATTAAATGTAATTACTACACCACACTGTGTTACATGGTATGGTGCACAGCTGAAGCCAAATAACTATAAAAGCTAATTAAGTTGAAATGGGCCCTCATAGGCCTATGTTTTTAAATAATGACTGTATTATAATGAACTTGATGTTTGCCTGAAGGATAATAAGACATTAAAAGAAGTAGTTATATCTTACCCCTGCTATAAGAAATTTAATTTTTATTTGAATTTCGCTGAGAACTCAGGGAAGCAAATTCCTACCTGTGTGCGACTGCGAATAATTTTTTAACAATGTAAAATGACAAGTTCTGTCCGTTAATCTCTGTCTCTCCAGCCATGTTCACTTTCAAATGAGATGATTAACAAGCACCATGTCAATGGATAGAGAGGCCCATTACACATTTGTGACAGTAAATTACAGTACATTTACAATCCAAATGAAATTTCATTAGGAAGGATATTGGAAAATGCCAGACCTGCTTGAGTGTCGAAGTGTTCCGCTATCGCTAATGCATAGCATCAGTGCCCCCTGTGGTTGAATGTATACCTGCAAGTCTGCCTCATTTTATACCCAAAGCGCTGGCATTACTGTGCAACTTCTTTCCTTCATTTTTTTAAATATCAAGTTTGAGGGAAATTGTTTTGCTGGTTACTGCTGCTTTTTGTTGTCAAGGAAACACTTTGAGGCTTGTTGTTAGTTTGCGTGTGTGTGGGCGGGCATATTTCAAAGTGCAGCAAGATTACGGTTCTGTGTTTCTTCCGTGCCGACTAGCTAAATGAAAAGGGAGAACCGCGCGAGAGTAGTTACGCCGTCACGCTCCAGCGACTTCGCCCACGTTCTGCCTGAGAGCCGAGGACCACATTAGCGCGTGATCCCTGCAGATTTGGAATGATCACATTTGCGCTATCAGGGGGCAGCCCTGTGTAATCCAGCCTTTCAGATCCCAGCGCATCTGAGTTCTCGCACTTATTTCCTCATTCCGCAACCTTCGCTTCTAACTAATTCACCAGGCAATCACTGATCTTCTCTTTCTTTTTGGACCAGAGAGCATGACTTAAAACTGGCTTCGTATGACTCATTCTAGAAAGAAAACCTGGCAGCGTGGAACTCCCGCATCTCAGGCCCAATCACTGCGGTATTTTGATAACAATTACGAGTGTTTTCCACTGGAGCTGGACGTTAAATTGTTTTTTAGAAAAAATTATAAAAAATAGGGCGACGCTACATCTGCTAACACATATCTCCGTTGATACAAATGACATATTTTCTTCTAGTACATATCTTGAAAACAGAAAAAAAAATCCTAAATGGATTCCACTAAGAACGTAATTCAAGAGAAAGGCTTCATATTTCCTTTAAATAATTAATCTTCCCAACTACTCATGGCAATAAAAGACATTGCTCTAGTAATTTTATGACGCATCACGGTTTTATTATTGTTTTCTACATTGTTTTCTAGATTACATGATAAACAACCAGTCGCTGTCGATGTAACATATTCTACTGTTTTGCTTCCCTGTAACGAAACGTGGTGTCACTTCATCGTGGTTGAATTTGGTGTTATAATGGGAATGACAGGGTCTCTTTGACAGAAAGTTCGGCAGTGCGGCGCATAGCTTGCAGTCTAGCGCCTGTGATCTCCGAAGCGCATAAAGGGTAGGTAAGGGGAGCGGAGCGGAGCGGGGCTGCTGATTTGAAGCCGTTTCACTGCGTCCGTGTGAAGTTGGCAGGTGACACTTCGCCTCGCTCTGATGTTCGAGCGGTGCAGGATGGTGCCGGTAACCATCGCAAACGGGGACGGGGGAGTGGCGCGCGCGTGATGCGCGGGCCGCTTACGGATGAAGCACATCAAAGAATCACCGGCGACTATTACAGGCAGGCAGGGGCAAGAAAATGAAAGGGAAAATTCCGGGAGAACTGTCGGAATTTCAAACGCGTCTCTAACGTGGAAAGCGAGCGTAGCTGTACGGGTTGAGCGGAGCGGAGCATTACAGGACTGGGCCGAATTATTATATACATACTCATCTCTGAATGCACGCTTAGCTGGCTCTGCCTGCGGCGGGGCACAGAGGACACTTCGCTAGTCATTCAAACACAATGGCAGGCTACGCCAAGTCGAGGGCCTCTTTGCATCTGACTGCTGCTTCCGTAACCTAATACGACTTTGTCCCAGGGCAGATGCACAGGACCGGACTTATTCAGCATATCAATGCATGTATTTTTCTAGCTGTAAATGTTAGAAAAGCCATTGCGTTCAAGTCGGTCTTGAATGACAGAACGGGCTTTGCTTTTTAATCCCTGTCTCTGGGCTGTTTGCTCTACTTGTTAGCTCCTCATTTAGCGCCGATGTTCCACGCCACTAACATGCTGCTCAAATGCTGAAAAATGCATCCAAGGGTCAACAGACGTTTCCCGCTTCATAAGCGGCTACGTCTTGCACGCTATCGGCAGCAAGTGACGCTAACTTGAGTGGGAATGAAAACAGCTTCCTTCCGTAAGCCTGACAGTCGCATTGGCGTAGCACGCAGAATCGCTGCTAGTAAATAAAATACGCCGCGTAAATATCAATGTGGAGAGTCACGGCACACAGAGAACCTCAGCTGATCACCCGGAGGGCGTGAAGGGCTGGCATGGAATGAAAGTCTTTCTCAGCCTCGTATTTGTCAACCGCTGGCACACGCGCACTAACAAGCCACCCCTCCCTTCTGGATATGTTTGTCGTCACAACAGAGGAGAGCTGGGAAACCCCCCGGATGGGAGTTCCCTCTCAGATAAACAGGGAATGGAGGACAGCCAATAACAGGAGGACTTAAACTGCTAGAAAATTAAAAGGATGTTTCCTCCACAAGATGGCCTGGATTTTATTTACAGAGTTTGCAGTAAATGAACTGCAAAGCCCAAGGCTTCCATGACAGCTGTGTAGAGACATTGTTACCTCACAGGATTACATACGGACCACTGACAAGACAGAAAACAGATTTAAAATAGGAATCAGAAGAATGACAGTCTCAAGAGGCTTATAAAGCGTTCACAGCCAGCTAGTAAAGGCTATCAATTGAACCGATTTTAACTAATGTTTCACACTGACTGATTAAGATAAATCGTCTTTGAGACTGTAAAAACAAATGTTTTAATTTTAGATCAGAGGTAGTGATGTTAAGATGTAGTAGGGATTCTCTTAGAGCTGTGTTAAAGCTGTCTACAGCCCAGTTAAGTACGGAACAATAATTACATTCATTCATTCTGTGTAATTAAAAAGTCTAGACAATAGTTTCATTTTTGTCATTTTTACATATTCCTATTAAGAAAACGGTTATGGTTACAGCTTATAAAGGTTTGAACCAGGAAATAAGCAGATTAATGGTTTTTAATGAGCATAGCGATGGGGAAAATGTGCGCGTTTCTAATTTTTAGGACGCGTTGGACCCGCTGTCGCGGAGATGTGAGGGTACGCGCACTACCCAATAAGCACTCGTCACATATGCGCTGCGCTAATAAAATTTATTTGCATGTATAATTTACTATATATTACAAAACCGTTTCAAGGTTAAGCCGCGTTTGTCAGGGCTAACCTTACTTTTTCATTTAACCACCGTTATTTTTTGTCTTTAACAAGAACAATGAACAGTAAATACCTTAAATGAATAATAATAATAATAATAATAATAATAATAATAATAATAATAATAATAATAATAATACACTTTATTTATAACGCACTTTTCATTAACAAAATCTCAAAGTGCTACATTAAAAACAGCAAAAGTTAAAAGAGATTCAAGGATGGTAATATCCTCAAGGATTATTTCTGTTGTTTGCCCACCTCATCATTGATACTGAGGGCATGTGCTGTTATAGATGAAGGGTTTTCAGGGAGTAAAAATATTTCCTGGAGACCTTCTTAATAAAACTGTGTTTAATTGTAATGAACACGCTTTCAAAACTCAGTGAGGCAACAGGATGGGGGGGGGGGGACTGCGCTGTTGTCTGATTTATGACCGCGCTTGGGTTAATCCCACCATATACAATAATATTCCCTAAAAAATCTCATTATCAGAAAGTGATGAAGCCAATATATTTTACTTTAGCATCGCGGCGACATATTCGGGGTGATATCAGTGTGAGCAGTGTGAGAGCTAGCGACGCAGCCAGATTGGGGGGGGGGGGGGTCACGGTGGTCTTTAAGTTGGCCGCGATCTCTTCTCCTTTTTTTGTATTTTTTTTATTATGACCAAGTGGGTGGGGTGTTGTCGATTTCATCTCGGGAAAAAAGACAGAACTTATCCCAGAGTAATGGACCCGATCGCCTTTAAGGGCCCAGCCGGCAGGGGCACGCGGCTCGCTGCTTGCTCTGTGGGCCATGTGTCCGAGGCGACCACCGGGACTCCAGAAGTGCGCAGTGACAAAAGCGAGATCTCATAGATCTCGGCAGACATTAAAGTGCCGAGCGACACTGAATGGCTCACTGATTTCTCACTCATTCATGTGACAGCTAACAGCCTATTGCGCCTAATGATTTTCTGTCATGTTCAGCCTGCAGTGTAACTGCATATTAATTATTATCACGCAATGGACACATCAGATGAAAAAAATCGGCTTCCTATGAAGGTTGTCAAATGAGTTTTGTCTATGACTGTTAGGAAGTGCACCATTTAAACCTTTGCATGTATTGCGGAGTGTTTAAACAATAGGCCTGTTACAGTTGCAGAGTTACTGTATGATTTCAATATCCACGCTCATAAAACAATAGCTACGATTATCTGTGCTTCCGGTCATGTTTCAGTTTGAATTTATCACGGTTGTCGGCTGGCCAGAGATTTTCAGTTAGAGAATAGTCTGCACACTCCTTTATATGTATGTAACAGTTTTATTACTTTGTAAATAGTCTGTATGGTTTGCAGACTACTCCAATATAGCTTGATGTAGCTAATTTTAGGTTTATCATGGAAAAATATAAATATTTGCCTCAAGATTTCTTGTGTAAATGTAAGAGTCAGAAAGTGTGCCACACCAGATGAGTGAGAGTTGGCAGCTGTGAGTTATGCAGAAGAAAAGTCAGCACAACATCAACATGTTATTTTTCCATATCTCCTACTTAAGAAGTACTAAATCATGTTTGAAGGCTGACATTAAATGAAGGACCTGCAGTGAAAAACTGTTCGGTGAAGAAGCTTTATATCTCAAATCACATGAGTCACATGACCACAGACAGTCTCTTTGGATTTTCCTCCTTTTCCTGTTTCCTGAAAGAATGTTTCATTTTTTAACTTTCCAGTTCTATTAAAAAGAATTACAGGTAGATATTATCCATCCATACATTTTCTATAAACCAGTCAAGCATCCAAATGTGTGAATGTGCATGTGAGCTGTACATCTCATGGAGGTAAAGTGACGCCATAATGAAATTAGTTTAGTACCTATTTGTACTGAACTGTATTAATTTGTGCCTTACAGTGTATGTGTGGCTATTTGTGAGTATTTAATGCACAGCCCCTAATGATAATCCTTTATGTGCCATTTGTGAGTACAGGCACATTGGAATTCTTCTCTTCCTAGACCCATCTTGCTCTCCACAGCTTGGGGGGTCACAGCACAGGGTCAGCCACACTGTTCTGTGGAGGCTGGGCCTCAAGTGATCTCACCCCCCCCAAACCGAAGCACTAATGATGCCCCTGACTCTCCATAAACCAAGACGCCTTAATGAGGGATTTTAATGCCTGTTGTGAATCTGAATAATATACAGTGTAACAAAAATAATGTGCAGGGATTTATGTTGACATCAACTGTAGTCATTTTGCATCAGCCTACCATATATTTATGCTTCCTGGGGTAAAATTGGGGAATTTAAGTATTAAGGTCTAATAAAACATACTAGCTCACAGAGTGTAAAAGTACGGCAAGTGCTTTTATCCATTCATCCATTTTCTGTAACCACCTGTCCTGTTCAGGGTGACAGGGGGTCTGGAGCATATGGGCACAAGGCAGAGAACAACCCAGGATGGAACCCAGGATGCATCCAGAGGAAACCCCATGATAACATGGGGAGAACATGCAAACTCCACACACATGGAGCCATGGTAGAGACTCAAACCCTGGCCCCAGAGGTCCTCCCAGGTGCCACCACGCCACCCCTGCAAATGCTTTTAATGTTGATATTTCTTCATCTGCCACCATGCCACCCCTGGAAATGCTTTTAATGTTGATATTTCTTCATTTGTCAGCTAGTATGATGCATTCCTGAATAAAGGTTAATGCTTTGAAAGGCAATTGTGGTGTACTTATAAGGTCTGTAATTTCAGATCCATGGTACTTATTTATTTTTATTTTTTTAATAAAGTGTTTGGTGATGTATAAGCTCTTAAGTAACATAAACTCAATTTAAGCTTCTTATCAGTGCCTTAAAATATACTGGGCAGCTTGAGTGCAATAACAGGTGGCGTTCAGAGTTACGTTAGGTAGCTAAGATGGCAGACGACGTTCAGAGCTACGTTAGGTAGCTAAGATGGCAGGTGGTGTTCAGAGCTACGTTAGGTAGCTAAGATGGCAGGCGGCGTTCAGAGCTACGTTAGGTAGCTAAGATGGCAGGCGGCTTAGTGATTTCCTGTGTGATACAGCCCCTGTGTCAGGTGTTGACATAGAGGCTTCATTACTCTTCATCTGACGTGAAGGTGTCTCCAAGGTCCGCCTGTTGGCCAATCCAGATAGAATGCCTGCATGATTGTAATCGCAGAAGGACAAATAAAGTGGTAATTAAATCGTAATGGGGTTCAGTCAATAATGCGTGGGTGATAAATCCACAAATGGGCATGGGGAGGATTGTTATAATCTGTCAAATGATCTTGCATGAAGTTCATCATGCAAATACTGAGACAGAAGCTAAGGTCCATTCTGCACTTACTGACCTGGGAACAGTTGGGTTAAGCTGTGACGTTGCTAGGGAGTGATTAGGATCAGGATCTGTAACTGTTTCCCTGCCCAGCCAGACTGGGAATAAGCCTGGAGGACCGAAAAACGGAAGCAGTTATGCATGGGGGGGTTTATTGGTGGAAGGAGGGTGCTGGAGGATGACAGTCCTGATTGGACCGTCATCTCAATGCCCCCCATTGGTATAGTGTTCCACAAACACCTTACAGGAAGCTGAGTCTTCTCCTCACATGACCCTGTTCAGCTGTTATGTCATTGTGTATAAACAACTGACCTACCTGTTCTTGTTCTTCTATATTCCTTTTGTATAAGAGCTCTGTAGCACTTAAATTTCTCATTTGTGGAATAATAAATGTTTATTCTACTCAATTCTTTTTGTGTGAATCATGAGTCTCCTGTTCTCCCTGTATGAAAACTTTTTTTTATTTTTTTTATTTAGATCAGCCATTATTGTAGCTGGAAACACAAGCACAGCCTGATATTGAGGATGTACAGATAATCAATCAGCTCATTGGTGTGCCTGGCTCGTGTTCTTCTGTAAATGGCTCTCATCAGTGAGAACACACTCATGGCAGCTTGCGGACACGAGTCCTCATTAGAATGTACAGAAGACACTGCTTCCCTTGTCTGGGATGATCTAATTAGCGTTAAGCGGAAGGCCTCCTGATTGATAAGAGCACTGCTGCTTCTCCAGGTCGCTGGGCTGCAGGAGGGCAGCTCTGTGCTTTACATTGATCGTATTTCCCCCCATATATCTCTCCGTCGACGGACTGTCCACCTTTATGTACTACTGGTATGTAAGAACAGGCAAAGCAGTGGTAAGGTTATGGTGTGGGGTCAAGAGAGGGGGGCATAATTTAATTATTTAAATGCAAAGGTATATTTTTGGGTGGGGGTGAATGAAGGCAAGTTAAATATTGGGGACACACGTCTCCCCTGGGTCCTACACCTCTCCCCATGCAGGTAGAGCAGTCTGCCAGGGAAGTTTGGCGCAGTTCATTGTAAGATGGTTTCTGGCGCTTTAACAAAAGGTTAAATCTCTAATTGAAAGAGAAGCCAGACAACGAGGAACATTACATTTATAACTGAAAAACAGGTCTCAGCAAAAACAAAAAATAAATATGCAGACTGGAGGCAAACACTGCACTAACCTAGCCTGTCAACACAGCTGTTGGAGCACTGACTAGTCCTCACTAAATAGGCTCTAGGTTGAAGCAGGACGTCACGGACCATGTAGATAGTTAGCATGTAGCGGGGAGATGTCCAGTGTTTGGATTTCATGCTGTGCAGACAGCAGACATGCAGGGAGAGTGGCTGCCTCTGTGAGTCACGCCTGACACTCCTCTTATTAGAAAGCGGTTCTGTGAGTCCGAGGCCGACTGCACCGGCGTCCGGATCCTGGCCCACTTGGCAAAACTGCTGCATGGCAGCAAAGCAGGGAAGGATGTGCTCAATTACACTCCACCTCCAGCCTCTCGCCACTCAACAGAGGAGCCAAATTGGGCTGTTATGGAGACCTTCTTAAACGCTAAGTTTGGCTTGGGCTGGATAATTGGAGGACGCGTGTATGACTGGTGAATTGCGGCTCCTGAGTTCCCGGTTTCAGCCCTCCTCATGTCACTGGGTGAAATTCAATAAAGAAGCTTTTCTAAGAGAAAATAATGGGGTATTTAGAAGGTTGGGGTCCTTGTTTAGATTATTTTCAAGTCAGACTCTCATTGTTTTTCTTTTGGCTTTTCCATACTTTTTTACACATTTACTGGCAATTGTAATTGGCTTCATTTGACAGAATGTTGAAAGGAAACTGAAATGTTAATTAACAGGTCAGTGCCCAATTAATTAGGTTCTGTACTCTGAGTTTACAGTTTTTTTAAAGAGTATTTGATAATTGTTTCATTAAGGGCATTTAAAGCATCATTAAATAAGGCCTCCTCTTTAAAAAATGAGGAGAGCTTTGCTGCCTAATCTGTTTTATTACCAGGATATGTAAACGTCTTGATGCTAATTGCTTTCAGCTGCAAACTGAACACTATCAAATTGTCTCTAGGATTAATTATGAGCCCATTCTCTCCTCATAAATAATAACAGGTACCCCCAAGCACAGCCTGATGGGAATTATGTTTGGAAATTGTTCCTTATTAATAACACCAAATGATATAAAGCCTCCAAAGTGTCATTTTGCCACATCTTTGGCCGCTTGTCATCATGAATAATTACAGTGGCATAAGAATAGGCTGTAAAAAATTCCTCAGGTTTTTGAAATTTGGTAGAAGCAGCAATAGCATTGACCGTAACTGAGAGGTGCACAATATTTCTTTATATTGCAGTATTGTGAAAAGGGGTGGGGGTGCAGTAGAATGACTTCAGCAAATATGTAAATGGACACTGTGTAAAAGTCCTTCATGCAAGACCTTTTTCACTCAAAAAATTCAGCAGATCTTTACTGTCGATATACATACATACTGTTGTGTATGCCGGAGTGCCAGGAGGCAAAGGAGGTAGTCCAGGCAGGTTTCCGGGCAAAACGAGAGGTTTATTAGGGAACACACCGACATTAACAATGTTAATGCCGCGTCTGCCGGAAAGACGCAGACGCAGACCTAAATACACAAGACAAGAAACAGAACCGGCGTGCGGCAACTACACACAGGTGGAAACAATGGGCGATCACAGGAGATAACGAGGTGGGCGTGGCACACACGGGAGGATCGAACGGAGCGGGACGTAACACATACATCTGGGATGAAATATCGTCTCCAAGCCCTGTGCTGCTACATTTACACATTTACGACATACTAATACAGTGGTACCTCGGTTCTCGAACTTAATCCGTTCCGGACTCTGGATCAAATCCTAAAAAGTTCGAATTCTGATCGATTTTTTTCCATAAGAAATAATGGAAAACCAATCAATTAGTTCCTGGCCCCCCAAAGTTACACCTAAATATGTTTTTTTGCATTTAAACACAAAATGAACAAGATAAAACAAGAAGAGCATTTTTTTTCTTAATGGCTTCCAAAACGATAAAGATCTCTTACCCGGCAGCACAAACTGGACCCGCCTCCGTCACACCTTTGCTCTCATTGGCTGAATAGTTTAGTTACACGCATGTCGCTTGTATCCCAGGCAGTTCCAGTGAGAACTGGTTTCCAGTTAATTT
This sequence comes from Cyphomyrus plagiostoma, assembly GCA_019775915.2. Lineage (NCBI taxonomy): Eukaryota > Metazoa > Chordata > Actinopteri > Osteoglossiformes > Mormyridae > Cyphomyrus > Cyphomyrus plagiostoma. The sequence continues at coordinate 508,741 of JABFEA020000001.1, read as the reverse complement.
ACCTGGTAAAATAAAGTTTAAATAAATAACATACATGCTCTAATAGTACACGTAAGTTAGTGGTTTATTTATTGTTAGTTACTGTAATGTTGCTCTGGTTTATTTGGTCCAGTCTGTGAAGAAGGCATTCAAGTTAGAATTGTATTGTAGTATGACTCATTTCCTGGCGCTTACCAGCGTTCACGGTTCGACTTCTGATATTCAGATCGAGTTCTAGGTCAAACTGGTTTGTTTAACTTTCAAGAAATTTGAGTTCTAGTGAGTTTGAGAACCGAGGTACCACTGTATTTACACACTGACTAGACACCACACTTCAGGTCCATTTGCACAGTGACTAGACAGTATGATTTTTTAGGATAACAGTGTTCCATCACTCAGCAGCTATTGTGCACTTGGAATGGGGGCCCCGTGTCATCCCAAAGCCGTATGCTGTGACCCTCTTTTCCTGTGATACCTCCCTCCATGCGGCCAGAAGATGTGTAGCTCCTGCTCCCTTTCACGCCCTGGTCGTCCACTCCTCCTGTGTGCCACGCCCCCTTGTTAACCCTGTGTGGATTCCCCGTGTTTACCAGCTGTCTCTGATTGTTGTCATTAGTCCTTTGTATTTAGTCTGCATTTCCGTTTGCTTCCCCAGTCCAATCATTGACGTTGTTTGGTGTGTGATCCTTGCAATAAACCCTTTTAGCATATACAGGTCGTCGTCGACTTATGACCATGATTGGTTACGACTGACTGGTCATAACACGATATGGTCGCAAGTCGCATATGTATAGCCTACTGTACAGTAATGTATTGTTATAAAAATCTTTAAGTCATACCTTAATCATAATTTTCTTTGTTCATTATGTATTGTTATACATCATACTTTTCTCTGTTCATTATTGTTATACATCATGAGACACAAATGGCAGATGCTTGCTGTGACGAATCTGGGATAACAGTTAGCGGCTTGGCGCACGTGGGAATGGTAGTGCTACCGGGACCTGGTGCGCAAACTGTCGTACGCCCAGCTGGGTAACATTTGCGCTGCCAGATATACGAGCTGCGATCATTGTCGTAAAGTCGATTGGTCGTAAATTGGACAGGTTGTAAGCCGACAATGACCTGTACTCGGCTTTCGTCGCCGGCTTCCGGGTTGCCTCCACGACACTCCCTCACTTTCCGTGACTCCCACCCAGGTCTAGAGCCATTATCCGTGATTTCCCAGTACATACGCTGAAGCAGTGGTTCATGTTCTTTGTCGGGGGAGTGAGGGAGGAGCAGAGTCCAGCAGGAGCCGAAGAGCGACATTCATGTGTATAATGACTCAGATTTGGGGCCCAGGGGGTATCAGGGCCACAGAGCCTCTTAGCACTCCTCTCTCAATATATACACAGAGCTGCCATGTTTGTTTGTTGCGTTGTCTTCGTCAAACCTTTTTCAGAAATGCATAAAGACGTATAATTATGTCATTGATGCAGAATTCTGGTGTCTTGACTTTTATATGCAGAATCCTGCATCTTCTCAGAAACTATGGCCATCGATCCATCATCAGAGCTCTGAGGGTGAATTATTATTGCTAAGCAAAATACTCCAGAATCAGCCAGTTGTAGCAATAATCTCACCAGACAGGCTGGTCTGAATATAGTTCTGTGAGGCTCTCATTTCTGAGTAGAAAATCTAATTGGAGCTCATTTTCCTCTGTTTGATGTTGGGACCTGACGTAAATTTAAAAATGATCTGCTAATTCAAGGAAGTGAAAAAGATCTTTAAAAATTCTTCCCTCTTCACCTACCTCCATCTGCTGTACTGCAAACAGGCAGAGTCTGTCTTAAATCCCCAAATATGTAAAAGGAGAACTGGTGATTTTAAACTGCAATCATGTAAAAAAGAAGCTGGCCAATAACTTGCATTGCGTGCATGAAATATGTTTTGACCCTTTGCTGCATATTCATACCTGCAGTAAGTCCCCAGGATGTGTTAAGTTTGTGCTCAGGCATCAAACAATCCCAGTGTGTAACGACTGCGAGCCCCGGCGTACTTGTAGGCCTGTCGTGGTTCTGTAGAAGTAGCCTTTGGGGCAGCAAATTAACAATATATAGAGTGGTATAAGAAAGTTTACCTGCTTGTTTAAAATTTCTGAATTAAAATGTATTTCATATGTTATGAAAATGAGCCAAGATGGCGGTGCAGGAAGATGCAGTGGCTAGATTCTCTACCCTCATGTCTACTCCTACTGACTGATGAAGAAGGCCAGAGCCATCACTATGGACACTATGCACCCAGGCCATCACTACCAGCCAGCAGCCAAATTCCTGACAAACAAAACCAGAAAGTCGTTATTTCCCAGAGCTGTGTTGTCCATCACCCTTCCCCACTGAGGGATTTCCTTAGTCAATTTGTAGTTATAAAATTTAATTTCCATTTAGTTCCCTCATTTATAAATGTATAAATATTTCTTCCTGTATTTGCTACTTGCTTCCTCACATCGTGTTATTTGCCTGTTTTGCACAACTTACTCTCCCAAAAGTCGTCTGACCCCCTGACCCCAGGAGCCTGTACGAAGACCATAGATAAAGGGCCTGCTTCCCTTGGGGGGGGGCAGGGACAGACACTGACAGACCCTGAACCGGCCGTGTGTCAGCATCTTCCTGTAACATCTTCATTCTGTCTTAATAAACTACTTAAGCTTAAGGAACCTGTCTCATCATTTGACTCTAAAAGAACCTGAGGTTTCACAAAGAAACCTCTCTGCAAACGTACCAACATATCACTTCTCAGGAAATATTGTCAATGTTGTATATTACAAATCCTGTAACTCCCTCCAAGTTGGAAAACGGACACAAGGCGTTCTTGATTTTTACTGGCATTTATTGCACACAGGTGCCAC
>JABFEA020000001.1:461945-481642 GCA_019775915.2 Cyphomyrus plagiostoma | reverse complement strand
CATACTTATTGCCCCCTGGCTGGGTGCCTGTACATTGGGGTTTACCGCGGTGGACGAGAGGGTAGCCTCCCTTCGTCTTTGGGTGGGGGGACAGGTCCTGACTGTTGTTTGTGCTTATGCGCCAAACAGCAGTTCAGAATACCCACCCTTTTATAGGAACTCTATAAAAGAAAGCTCTGCAACCTGCTGTAGTTTTTTCTACCCTGGGTACTAACAGAGATCCTGCTCCTTGAGATTGAAGAAAGTGAGGAGGGTTGTATGAGGGACAGCAAATTATGAAGGTATTCTGGTGCAAGGCCATTCAGTGTTAATCGCGTTATTTTGTAGTAAATCCAAGAGACTTAAATGGAAGCAAATTAAGGGAGCATAGATCAGGGCTAATATAATAAAATTTTTGAGTGTTTGAAAGAACTCAAGCTACTTCATTTTGTACTATCTTAAGTTTATGTAAGGATCTAGATGGGCAACCAGAAAGGAGGGCATAACAGTAGTCTAGTCTGGAAGCTATAAAGGCATGTATTTGTTTTTCCGCATCATGAAAGGAGAGCATCTTCTGAGGCTTGGCTATGTTCCAAAGATAGTAGAAGGCAGTTCTAGTGACTTCTTATGTGTTACGCTCTGCTGTCAATGAACAGGTGAACCCCATAATGCAGGAGACGGGTTTATTAGAAAAGCCAGGTGCAAACAACGCCAGAAGGGAATTCCAAAAGTGTAGTCAGGGCACAGGCAGAAGTCGGTCACCAGCAGGGTCAGTCCTACATGGAGAGAGGTGACGGGAAGATGACGAGGGAGAAGGAGCAGGATCTTCAGGGCAGCCAGGCAGGATGGAGCAGAAGGGCAGGGCAGGTGAGATCAGGCAGGTTGGAATGGAGCGAGGAGCAGGTAGGGTAGATGACACAGCAGGGCAGGACACAACAAGCAGGATAAGCAGGGAAGACAGGAGACAGGCGAAATGCTTGGTAAGGCACATCCGAAAATGAAAACAATACTTTGCCTTAAGTAATATACTAATTAAGTGCTGCTCTGCCCCTGTGGGCGTGACAGTACCCCCCTCCCCCCCCCCCCCGACGGCCACACCCTGGTGGCCGGGAAGAGTGCCGTGGGCGACCTCGGGGCCTTGAAGCCAGTTTAGACCGGTACAGACGATGGAAGTCCGCAATTAGGTCCCGGTCCAGTATGTCTGATCTAGACACCCAAGACCGTTCCTCAGGACCGAAGCCCTCCCAGTCCACCAGATACTATAGCTTCCCTACCCGGCGCCGGGAATCCAGGAGAGACCGCACCTGGTAGATCCAGGAGCCATTTTGAACCGTGGGGGGCGGTGAAACTGCCACCTCTGTTGGGGAATGAACTGGGCTGTATCATTCAGGTTTAAGGAGACAGGAATGGAACGTGGGGCAGATGCAGTACATGTTAGGGAGCGATAAATGGAAGGAGTTGGGTCTAACCTTCCATATAATTTTGAGGGGTCCAATGAACCAGGCGGAAAACTTATGGCATGATGGCAGCTTCAAGTTGCGAATGGGTAACCAGACTCCTGGTTGTCCCACACGATAAGGTGGGGCTGGTCATCTTTGCTTATCAGCCTGGGCTTTCTGCTGGGTGGCTTTGGTGGAAAGGGCTTGATGGATGCGTTGCCACATTGTTTTGGCCCTGCGGTACCACTTCTCCACCTGGGGTACCTCTCCAGCCACAGCTTCCCAATCGAAGAGAGGTGGTGAATATCCCAAAACACACTGAAAGGGTGACATACCAGTGATTCAGATCAGAATTTAGAACATATTTGGCCCATACCAGGCGTGTTGCCCACTTGGTGGGTTTGTCTTTGCAAAGCAACCGGAAGGCTTTTGATACTTCTTGATTAGTGTGTTCTACTAAGCCATTGGACTGGAAGTGATAGGCAGAATTGAAGCTAAGCAAAATTTTCAGTTTGGAATATAGGGCTTTGAATACCTGGGAGATGAACTGAGGGCCCCTATCAGAGACTATGTCCTCGGGGAACCCATAGCATCAAAAACTCCCAGTAATGAGGACCTCGGCGAGTTCTGTAGCATTCAGGAGCTTGGGAAGTGTGACGAGACGACTCATTTTGGAGAAACGGTCGACGATGGTGAGTACAACGGTGTTACCTTTAGAATTGGGGAGGTTGGTGATGAAATCCATAGCTATGTGGGACCAAGGGCGCAAAAGTACTGGCAAGGGTTGGAGCAGACCGGCTGGAGGTTGGTGGGATGACTTCAATTGGGAGCACTCAGGACAGGATGCGATGTAACTCTCGACTGCTGTTTTCCAGCCCAGCCACTAATATCTCTGAGCCAACAATCACTGTGTGACTGATACACCGGGATGTCCGGAGCTGGTGGAAGTGTGCATCTATTTGAGCATGGCTGAATGGTGAAGGCAGGGTACATACAACCGCCCCACTGGGCATTCCAGTGGAGGGGCCAAGTGTTCGTTGATGATCCGGATTGTCTCCTCCAATGACCAGGTGATGGGCATGGCAAAGCAGGTAGGTGAGAACACCGGTTCAGCGTGGGAGTCATCCTCTGGCGGATCAAACTGATGAGAGAGAGCATCTGCTTTTGTATTTTTCTTTCCTGGGAAATAACTTATTGTAAAATCAAACCGGGCGAAGAACATTGCCCAACATGCTTGGCGCGGGCTCAGCCGTTTGGCCTTCTGCAGGTACTCGAGGTTCCGATGGTCTGTGACTACTTGAAAAGGGTGATTTGTTCCTCTAGCCAGTGCCTCCATTCCTCAAACGCTAGCTTAATAGTCAATAATTCCCGATTTCCGACATCATAATTACGTTCAGCCAGAGTTAGTTTTTTCAATAAAAAGCCGCAGAAGTGTCGACGGCCGGTTATTGGGTTCCGTTGGATTAAAACAGCTCCAATCCCGGCCTCCGAGGCTTCTACCTGCACCTCGAAGGGGTTCTCTGGACAGGGTTGTTGGAGCACAGAGGCAGAGCAGAAGGCCTGTTTAAGATGTTGGAAGGCATCTTCTGCTTCTGATGTCCACACCAGCCAGGAACCATGGACCTCGAGTGAGCAAGGTGAGGGGTGCAGCGACCTGGCTGAAACTGCGAGTAAAATAGCGGTAGAAATTAGCAAACCCTAAAAGTCTTTGCGGTTCCTTGACTGTGTGAGGACGTGGCCATTTGCTGAATAGCAGTCACTTTCTTCTCATCCATGGCTAATTCTAACAGTCGAACGATGTACCCAAGAGCATCTGGCGTACATGGATGACATGCTGAGAGAATGATGACGAGTAGATAAAGATGTCGTCATTGTACACTACTATGAAATGGTTTATCATACCTCTGAAGCCGGTGTTCATAAAAGACTGAAAGATGGAAGGACTGTTAGCTAGCCCGTACCATATCACCTGGTACTCATATTGACCCTTACTGGTGATGAAGGACGTTTTCTATTTGTCGCCCTTGCGTATCCTTACCAGATTATAGGCACTACGGAGGTGAAGACAAGGGCTCTCCAGAGTTGTTCTAATGCGGATGGGATGAGTGGCAGAGGTTCTCGCCGCTTTACCGTGATGCCGTTAAGAGCTCTGTAATAAATACATGGGTGGAGGCCCCCGTCCTTCTTCTTGACAAAAAAGAATCCTGCAGTGACCGGTGATGTGGAATGATACCTTGTACGTATGTTTACATGGCCTCCTCCTCCTTCACCGACAAGGGATATAGGTGGCCCTTCGGAAGGTGCGCCCCCTCAAGGAGGTCAATCGCGCAGTCGCATTCCCTGTGGGGTGGAAATCTGAAGGAAAGTACCTTACTGAAAACATCTTTGTAGGGGGAGTACTCAATCGGGATCTGGGTGAGGTCCTCGGGTTCAGGGCTCTCGACTGAAGAAGTGTAGCATGGCAAAGCTATACATCATTTAAAATACTGGGATGACCAGGCGGTCAGCTCACCTGTCCTCCAGTTGATGAGAGGATTGTGCTTCCATAGCCAGGAGTGTCTGAGAATTATGGGATCCTTAGCCTTGGGAAGGACCAGGAAGTCGAGGGTCTTGACGTGGAACACGCCCACTTGCAGAGTGATGGGACCTGTATGATGTGTCACTTGCCCCCCTGAGAGTGATTCCCCACTTACTCCCAGCACCAATACGGGGTTACAGAACACAAGTAGAGAAAGCTCAAGTTTGTGTGCTAGCCTGAGGTCCTTTAAATTATCAGCAGCTCGGGAGTCTACTAGTGCATGTGTGTTTCTCCGGGACCGGTAATTACTATAGGAACCGGCACAAGTGTACTGCCAACATAAGCCGTAATACCTACCTTCATGTGGGATTCAGGGCGAGATGACCGGATGGGACAGGTGCGCAGCACCATGCCCCCCCAACCACGGGTATAAGATACTTCCAGAGATTCAAATTCAAATTAACTTTATTTGTCACATACACAGTCATACACATAGTACGATATGCAGTGAAATGCTTATAGGACCGCCAGTGACCTTAAACATAGAAACAGGATTACATGAGGAAAGAGGGGGAGAATAAAATAAACAGCCCCCAGATTGTACTCCAGGAGGAAGTATAAATGTAGGAACTGAAAAAAAAAACACCCCAGGAACATAAGCATGCAAGAGAGTCCCACTGCCTTGTTCTTTTAGGGGGAATTGATGAATGCAGGCCAGTGCTGATTAGGGGGAGCCAAAGCAGATAGAATAGAGTTGTTTGGGTTTTCGGGTGAGAAGCTGTAATTTCGCAGCTCCTCTAATGTACACGCTGGTCTCCGGCATCCAAAATCCTTTGCAGAGCCGTGAGCTTCAGTCTGCGGACAATAGTCACAGTGATGTTATCTGCGATCTATAGCCATAGCCTAAGTCCCCACAGCTCTGCCAACTCCGTCAATCATTCTGGCCAGCCTTGTGGGGCTTTGAGCGGCTGTCACTGTCTTCTTCAATTTCCGATAAACCAGGGCAATGCCTAATCCAATCAGCATCAGACCTGTAATCATGGTTCCCAATAGGTAAATACCTTCGATGTCCTCCACGGACAGAGCTGCCAGACACACGACCCTCCACTTCTCCCATCCGCCCATCGTGTAGCCAGCTGCGTACATCCCTGCAGGACAGTCAGGTTCCCCCGAACCTGTGCTTCTCTTGGAGAAGATTGTGTGAATCGTGTAGAGACCAGCTGATCACATCCATAATTTTCTTAGTTCGAAGAGCAGGGCTGAGTCTCTCAAGTATAGACAATAAGACAGTAGACTGAACGAGACGAGAGTAGCAAGCAGGGAAGATAAGGGGAGGGATAGGGAGAGAAGAAAAGGGTGGTCGGAGCAGGTGCAATGGCAGCCATCCTCACCGGCGCCACAGATGGTGGGCTACCTCAGCCTAGCGCCATGCAATGGACTGGCATCCCATCCAGGGTGTACCCCAGCTTAATGTTGTAATCATACCAGGATGGGGAAGTTTTCCAAAATTTATTAGAGCAAGCTAAATCATGGCCTAAGGAACAGGCGGGGTCAAAGCTGGGGGTCAGTTCATGCTGTGCATCTAAACTATAGTCGTGATCCCAGAAGGCAGTCGGTAAGCCAGGAAATAAGTTCAGACGCAGATGGGAGTCATAGGGAAGAACCACAAGGAAGGATCAGGATTAGTTTGGACAGGAACGAGACGGTTCTGGAAGTGTGGGAAGAGGAGGCAGGGAGAGTCAAGCAGTACAGAGCTGGAACAGAGACAGAGAGTTTGAACAAGTTCAGTTCCTCGCACTGAGCAATCTCAGTGTCAGGTTGTAATAGCAGGGTGGGAGTTCTCTTAATTGTCTACAGCTACATTGCTTATTCTGCCTGCAGGTGTGACAGAACCCCTTCCCCCCCGACAACCAACCCCTGGCGGTCGAGGAACGCGTCATGATATGCCAAGGGAACGAGGTTTTAGTCTGGAGGGATGATTAGCATGAAATTGAGTGATCAGGTTGGGGTCCAACATGTCCGAAGTGAGGACCCAGCACTGCTCCTCTGGTCCATATCCCTCCCAGTCTACCAGGTACTGTAGACCACCCTTTCAGCAGTGGGCGTCTACAAGGGACTTAACGACAAACACTTCTCCATCACCCAGTCAGATCACACTGTGTCTCCTGCTTGGTCGACAAGTTTGGGTCATCTTCATTTGTCAGCCTGTGCCTTAGTCTGAGTGGTCTGCTTGGTTAACTGTTGGTGAGCTTGGCTCCACACTTGTTTGCATACCATTGTTCCATAGCTGGAACCCCTGTGGGGGATGGATTCCATGGAAAAAGAGGTGGTTGCAAATTAAGCACACACTGGAAAGGGGTCAAACCTATGATTGGATTAATCAGGGAATTCCAAGCATTTTCCGCGTCAATGGCAGGTAACAGGACCATTCTTGGGGTTTTTAGGAGCAGAGAGCCTGCAGGATCTTACCGATCTCCTGATTCGTTTGTCCAGCTTGTTTGTTAGCCTGAGGGTGATACGCTGTCATCAAACTCACCTTGATGTTCATTTTCGAGCACAGTGTTCGGAAAGCTCGGAAAGCAGACTTGGGTCCACAGTCAGATGTGATGTCTTCTGGCAGACTGTAGTACCGGAACACCTATTGGAATAATAGAGCTCCGAGTTCTAGGGCAGATGGCAGCTTTGGGAGAGGAATAAGATAGCACATCTTTCAGAAGTGATCTAACTGACGATAGTAATGATGGTAGTATGTCTATGTGAGGGAGGAAAGTCAATCAGGAAGTTCATTGCTAAGTGAGACCAGAGTCGTGAGGGGATAGGGAGTGGTTGAAGCAGCCCATAGGGGGAATGAGTAGGTGACTTACTCTGAGCACAGATAGGACAGGATAAAACTCTTTCAGTTTCCTGTCTCTAGCCAGGCCAACAGTATTGTTCAGCTAAATGACACACAGTCACGGCAACTCCCAGGTGTTCAGAACCAAGGGAGGTGTGGACCCATTGAATAATTGAATTCCTCATTTAGGATGGTGTGTAAGGGTGACCTGGTGGGCAGTCGGGAGGTGGGGGTTGCTGCTGGTTGAGTTGTTGAAGTTGGTGTTCCAGGTTCCACTGGATCGGTCCCACGAAACAGGTATGGGGTAGAACTGGAGCGAACTCTTCTGAGACTTTGCAGTGTGAAAAACATTGGGACAGAGGATCTGCCTTGGTATTTTTTGACCCAGGAATGACACCTGGAAGTCGTAGTGGGTGAAGAACAAGGCCCATCTTGCTTGATGAGGGTTGAGGCATTTGGTAGGTTGTAAGTATTGTAAATTATAGTGATCCATGAATACCTGGAAAGGGTGATTAGCCCTAAGGCTTTTTATAATTTTTTACAATTACAAACATCATAATTGCATTCCCGGGTGACAAATTTTTGGAGAGATAGATCCCTGTGCCTATCTTACCTGACTTGGGGTCCCTCTATAATAGCATGGCTCCAACCCCGACTTCGGAAGCGTCCATTTCTACTATTAAGGGTTCCTCAGGGTTTAGCTGTTCTAGGACCGAACCCATGCAAAATCGCTGTTTTAGCTTGGGGAAGGCATCAGATGCAGCCTCTGACCAGACTAGCATCTTTCTCTCTCCTTTCAGAAGGCTGGTAAGGGGTGCCGCCACCACACTGAATCCCCGAATGTAGCACTGATAAAAATTAGGGAATCTCAGAAATCCCCAACTCTTTAATTAATTAGGTTGGAATCAAAACAATTACACCTTTGATCTTACCGGGATCCATTGCTACTTCCCCCGGTTGGCTTCGGTAACCCAGGAAGTGAACGGAGTTGTGATATGTATGTATGTTTATTAGAACAAGCTACATCATGGTCTAAGGAACAGGCAGAGTCAAAGCCGGGGGTCAGTCCATGCCGTGCGTCTAAACTATAGTCGAGATCCTAGAGGGTAGTCGGTGAGCCAGGTGCAGGTCGGTCAGGAAGTCAGTCCTAACATGTAGATGGGAGACATGGGGAAGTACCTTGAGGGAGGATCAGGATTAGGTTGGACAGGAGCAGGATGGTTCTGGAGGCTCGGGAAGAGGAGGCAGGGAGAGTCGGATAGTACGGAGCTGGAACAGAGACAGAGGGTTAGAACACTTAGCAGTTGCATACTCACAAACATTAGTAGCAGAGTGGGTGTTCCCTTAATTGCCCGCAACTACATTGCTTGTTCTGCCTGCAGATGTAACACTTAGTACCCTGTGATGAACTGGCATCCTGTCCAGGATGTACCCCAGCCTAGTCCCCAGTTATGAACTGCCATTCTGTCTAGGGTGTATCCCAACCTAGTGCCATGCAATGGACTGGCATCCCATCCAGGGTGTACCCCAGCCAAGTGCCCAGTGATGAACTGGATTCCTGTCTTTGGTGTAGCCCCACCTAGTGCTCAGAGATGAACTGGCATCCTGTCCAGGGTGTACCCCAGCCTATTTCCCAGTGATGAACTGTCATTCTGTCTAGGGTGTACCCCAACCTAGTGCCATGCAATGGACTGGCATCCCATCCAGGGTGTACCCTAGCTTAGTCCCCAGCAATGAACTGGCATTCTGTCCAATGTGTACCCCAGCCTACTGCCCAGTGATGAATTGGATTTCCGTCTTTGGTGTACCCCTGCCTAATGCCCGGCAATGAACTATCATCCTGTCCAGGGTGCAGCCCCGCTTACTGCCCTGCGATGAACTAGCATCCTGTCCAGGGTGTACCCGAACCTAGTGTTCATGGCCCCAATGGTGGCATCAGTCTTCCAGCCAAAAGATCTGAAATGACAACCATCTGATCATGCATATAGGGTTCTAATTCACTGAGGCACAAGCAGCCCCTCCTGATGATGAAAATAGAACAGGTTAAGAGACCACTGTATGGATTTGTTGCTTTTAAATTTCTGGATCCATATGTTGGTCACTTTAGCGCATGGGCTTTCAGATCACACAGGCAAGGTTTCTGAAATAAGTGTGATCACATTACCCTTGGAACCTACCTCCCAGTCTGTGGAATCTCCCCTGGATCTCTTACTGTCAGTGTTTAACAACACTCAGCCTCAAACAAATCGGGACAATGTTGGTCTTCAGTGGAATGTAATGCCACTTAACCCCAATTACTGCAATTAAGCTTCATCTGCTAGCAGCTGGTTTTAATAATATAATAAGTCAGGTTTTTACAAAACAGCCCCCAAAGTCACCAGCATTGACCCACCACATTCCCTCTCAAAAGCACAGGACAGTGGAACAAAGCACTGGGTTCCTGGCACATAAAACCCCCCACCCACCCTCCCTCGGCAAACGAGAGGTGGGATTCTGCATCACAGCACTTGTGATAACTGGATTGCCTTGGATTGTTGCTTGTATCTCATCCAGTTAATTGTCTTATTGATGCATTGTTTCTTTGATGATGCAAGTCAAAATTAGAAACAAAGGCGAATTACACACTATTAGCTAAGTAATGGGTTATTCAGTGCGCTGTGTCAGCTGCTAATACTCAGCACAACCGGCTAATCTGAAATGATTTGTTAGCCACCGGAGCTGAAGATATGCCCACTATCCAGAACCAATTAATTATTTTGCATCAGTACACAACATAAAATAAACAGAATGAGGGTATTTTTTTCAGAATGTCTGGAGACTTTAAGAAATAGATTGTGGAATCCAATATAGTCTGTGTCTGTATGGACCAAATTGAAGGAATTATCTTTGACAGACATTAAATTAATGTTCAAATTATCCCTGGATGTCCCTGTAGAGTTCCATATACAGCTATGAGCCGCATAGATATTTCACATTGACTCTGTCCCTGTTCCGCTTCTACAAATAGACCAAGTTCAGTCTCATGCATAAGTGCATTAATTGGGGGGGCTGTAGATAATTAATGTAAATTTGTTAAGGAGATAGGGGGTGGGGGGCGCTCTGGGCTCCTCCACAGTTTCCATTCCAGCCACGAAAGGCAGCTTTAATCTGTGGAACGATGTGCACTTAACCCAGTCCTCTATGAGTGTTTTCATTGGGTTGTTATGAAATGGCTTCATCGCACAAATGCTCCTCTGGGAGGGAGGCAGCCAGTGATCCTTTCAAAATATGTTTCAACCTGCAGAAAAAAATAATGAAATACGCTCTGCTGATACAACCAATATTAGGTTCTGACATCCATAACAGCAGAAACATATATTAGATGATATAGAATTATTTGTTTTAATGCACATCATGTCTAAATGAAGATGCTGAAAGCTGGCAAAAGTGAAAAAATAGGAGTGAAATGCAAACAAGAGTTTTGTATCATGTATAACTGAGGGATTCAAATGGCATTATTGTGCGAGTGGGTTTTCTGTCTGCCTCATTCCGCTTTCAAATGTGTGAAAATGATTGATTTAATTAAGGGTCCGATCAATTTAGCATTTCTGGTAACGTTCCTCCAAAACCACACTGAGGTTTAAATCCAGTATTTTTTTAAATATAGGGCAGAAAGTGTTGAAACACTCCAGTGTGAATATCAAATGAGCAGGCTAACGAGTAATTAGGAGACACCTTTTCCTCCTGGAGTGGGGCTTGTTTAGGGCCTGCAGTCACGCCGGTTGCTTCCTTAAGCGGCAATAATGAAACTCCAGCCGCTTAAGGAGGAGATGTGCAAGCAGGAAATAAAATATTGCCTCTCCTGCTGATGGGTTGAGCCCCAGGCCCTGAGCAGGTAGAGCCTGATCACATGCACACCTGCTGTTCGTGAAGCTCCTGCCCACCACAGCTGTGACAGCCGCCCGATCCTGCAGGACCGTTAACTGGTCATGGGAATATTAGGCCACTGTGCTTATGATTGGAAGGTTCAATTGGTTTGAATCCCAGAGTCAGCAGAGTGATTTCACTATTTGGCTATTGAGCAAGGCCCTTAACCCCCAGTTACTCCAAGGACCGACTGAAACGTGTTTTACAAGAATGCTTTGTTGAAATGGGCCTCAACACCTGCATGAATAGTTTACAAACTCTAAATTTAATTCATATGTAACATACTGAAAAATAAACACAAGATCTTGTCCAGAGGGAGAGTGTGTTGAGTCCCACTGTGGCACCAGCAGAAAAGATAATATAAATAATATATTAAAAAAAGTGGGCAGTGGTGGCTTAATCGATAGGGAAACGCCCCCAAGCACTGCTCCCTGGGCGCTGAATTAGCTGCCCCCTGCTGCATCATGATGTCACATATGGGTTAAATGCAGAGGACACGTTTCATTGTTATGCACTGTGTGCTGTGGTGTGTCAACAATGACCACTGATCCCCCAATTCAATTCAAAAGAGTCCCCTCTCAGAGTGGCCGTTGTCTCTCTGAATGGGGGGACCCTTCCCAAATTAATGTGTGGAGAAGAGGTAGGTTCACAAGCCGCTGTGAGTCCAGCGCCAGACTGGGGGAGCTTGTTAAACTGGCAGCCATGTGTTCATGGAGATTCACTCTGGAGCAGGAACTTCGCAACATGACATGTCAAGCGAGAGGAGCCTGAGGCAAAGAGAAGCCAGACAACAAAAGTCAGCAGAGGAGCCCCCTCTCCATGCAAATCAGCCCCACATTCTGTTCCTCACCAGCTCGCCTTTTTACATATTGTGGGCCAAGCTCAGGTCTTTGGCACCCCACTCTGGGGACGGGGATAGAGATTAGTGTCAGACTCTGAAATAAGTCACCCACAGGAAAGTGTACATGGGAGGGGTGGGTGAGTTGGTACATACGAACAGGTTAGAGGACACACATGTTTTCGTCAAATTTATAGGTATCAATGCTGGCAGAAATACAGTTTATGTAGTCTTAAAAGAGGGTGATTGCAATGCTTTGCATTTCATTTTCAGATCTTCTTTCCTATATGTTCCATCTTAGGGAGGATTTCGAAGAATGGAAAGTGTCCATTTTGATGAGCCAGTTCCTGATATATGTTACAAAGCTGTGCAGTGGAGCGAGTTTAATGGATATCAGTCATGGAGTCTCTGTGACCGTCAGCCAATCAGAGGCTGGACATCGCCCGCAGGAAATGGACAGCCAGCTGTAGCTCTTGATTGGTCAGCAGAGTCGATTTGCATAATTTCTGCCGTTTGACTGGCTGTAGGAGAAAATATCTGTCAGTTTCATTTGACGTTTTTTTGACAAGCCTTAAGTTATCCTTGTGTATCTTTTTCTGTGGCTGAGCTTTTGGGTCAAGTTGTAGAACAGCCTGTTTCCTTGGCTGGTTTCAATTTACTGGTACAGACAAGACCAGAGGCACCGAAAGATAGGGAGCCAGGGAGAGCGAGAGGGTGGGAGAGAGAGGGGAAGCAGGTGAGCGTGAGAGCAGTAGAGTGAGATCGAGCCCATCACCATAGCAGCATATAACTCCAGTTTGTCATCTGCCCTGGACTGAAGTCCACACTTCACTTCTCAAAGACATCATAATAGGCTTAACCTGGAGCCCTTCAATCACTGAACTTTGGGATATTGAAAACTATTTGCCAAGTGTAGGTATTAAATGATTAAATGGTTGTTTACTCAAGGACACCTTCAGAATCTGAGGTTATCACCGATGGCACCTGAAACACACAGAGGGCATGCAGAGAGCACACAAAGGGCTTGCAGTGGACACACAGAGGGCATGCAGAAGGCATAAAGAGGGCACACCTAGGGTATGCAGAGGACACGCAGAGGGCATACAGGGGGTAGTGGGTCCCTTAGGCTAAAGACTAGTGAAATCGGAGCAGAGGAGTAGGCTGTCACTGGTGAAAATGACTTTTTCAGCTTCTGTTTATTTTTTAGTTAGTCACAGATGTATTATATTTTGAACCTGTAAACAATATATACAGGTATTTAGGCCAATTTCAACAATGCATCCTGGGAAATAATTGTCACTCTTCATGGTCATTGGTCATGGTTGATCAGCATGTTAACTCTTCATGGTGTTACGATCCACAGTCCAGGGTTGGGGATCGGCCGAAAGGAAAGGGAAAGGGTAAGGGAATGACAAGACAGACGGGAACGGGTAAAGGGAACACGAGACACAAAGGGATCTTTTTTAATAGTTTTTTATGTTCATTCACAGACACTGTACAAACACTAGGTGCAACAGACTTCAGGAGTGACCACGTCCTAACCTAATGTAACCCTACCTGCAAAGAAATAGGTGAAACAATAATACTAATCTCTGTCTTCCTAACACCACACTGGTTCAACAGATAAATCACATGCATTCGCAGAAACAAAAAAGCAGTCACTGCTTACGCACCGGTACATACAAACAAACATAAAGCAAACACACAGAATCCAAAATACAGTATCCGAGAAGGGGTGAGCAAAAGGATAGTCGGAAGTCAGGCAAGGGATCAAGGAGGCAAAGCAAGAAATCAGAAACCGAAAACCAAAACCGTCGTACTCAAGCAATCAAAACCAATAAGCAAACCAAATAGCAATCCAAACAATGAGCAGAGCTCCCGATGTAGTCCACTCGTGGCCTTTTCTTTCCAGGACCCGGAAGTGACGAGTGGCGCATCGGAGGAGTTGTGGGTAGGGTCTTGACGAGGAGGCAGAGCAAAGATGCAGCCATCGAAGAGCGGGAGGTCCGGAGAACCTGTAGGCATCCCCTTGAAACTGCACGTAACAATGGTCACTCCTCATTACCACTCGGTATAGTCACTCATCATGGTCACTCTTCATGTTCACTCCTCATTACCACTCTGCATAGTCACTCATCATGGCCACTCATCATTGCCACTCTGCATAGTCACTCTTCATTGCCACTCTGCATAGTCACTCTTCATTGCCACTCTGCATAGTCACTCTTCACTGTCACCCAGCATGGTCCCTTTGCATGGTCACTGGTGAGTGGAAATTGGAATACCCTGTCTTTTATATACTGCTGGTCCTATAAACATTGAGCTTCCAACTGGATATAAAAATAGCAGGCAGAGAATCGCTGACTGTATGGCCAAACATCATAACAGCTGGGATGTGTGATCTGAGTGCTTTTAAATGTGACATGATTGCTGGCATTAGACCATACAGTATGGGGTCCATATCTGAAAATGTCTTGTTAATGAGAGAGGTCAAAAGAAAATGGCCAGACTTATTAAAGCTAGCAGGAAGTGGAAAAATACATGGCAGAACTACAGCAGTGTGTGTAAAGGCCTCATTGAAAACACAGCTCATCAAGCCTTGAAGTGGTAATGGAGATTAAGGGTGTCCAACCCAGAAGTACATAAGGAGACCTAGGAAAGCATGAAAAATATAGGGGGATGTTTCTGTTAAAATGTGTAGCATGAGATACACAAGATATGTGTCTTTGAAGTGGTCTCTGCGTCCCCATGTCCCTGTGTCCCCATACCAATTAAACACCAGACCAGAACCAATTGCTTTCCCATTAGTTACTGTGACTCTACCCCAGATGGCCATTATTCAATTGAGATCTGAGGAATAAAACAGCAACTCCGGAGAAAACACCCAGCTTTCTGAAATTCTGTGCCAATCGACTCTTCGAGTATTAAATAGGCTGTTTTTTCACCAGCCAAGAAAATGGCAACCAGATGTTAGGGAGCAGCAGGAGCGTAACATTTTCAGAGCCAGTGTCTGGCCTACAGTAGTGGAATATGACAGGAGGTTGATGAAGTGCAGGCTTGTCACAGGATTCACTGCGTGTCTGAAAGATGTTGTCAGGGAAACACATTAATCACATGCTGGCGAACACGCCGCTGAGAGCGACATGTTTTACAGGTGAATAGGGACAGACGGTAACCAGTGTGGTTTTTACCTGAGGCAAAGTTCCCACACGCCACCAGGACAACAAACACTTTTAGAATGGCTCCCTGCCTCAGCACCATCATCCTAGCCGAGCTGCTGTGTTCTTTGTCACACGTGTCACACAGCAATTTGATTGTCGGTCTGCCCTGGGCACTCCCATTTTGGTGCCTTAAAGCTTTCTGTTCTGGGTTTTACCAAGATTTAAATTGGATTACATTGTAATTATCCATACTTATTTATAGTCACTGTAAGTCCATTGTAATTCTTCATATTTATTTTTAGCCACTGTAAGCCATCCTTCAGTAATAAAGACCTTATTTATTCAAAAATGTATATTTTTGATCGTGAAATTTATGTTTTTCTGAGCTTCAAAGATTTGAATATACATGGAGTTGTAATTGTACACAATAGGTACACGGAAATGCAATATGCAGTTTACCGAGCAATATTCCCTTAGCAATAAGACAGAAAAATATCAAATATGTGTACAAGAATCTTACATTTGACTGCAGGTTATACTCTGACTATGTACGTTGCACGTAACAAGTGAAACCCTGGAATCTTTGAGCAATATGAATAATTACCAGCACTGTACGGACACAGAACAGTACTAACCCAGCATAGGTGTATTACAGACTCAGATATAGACTCAATTCAGCCACAGACTCAGATACAGACTCAGTTCAGCCACAGACTCAGTACAGACAAAGACTCAGTTCAGGCACAGACTCAGACATAGACTCAGTTCAGCCACAGACTCAGACACAGACTCAGTACAGCCACAGACTCAGTTCAGCCACAGACTCAGACACAGACTCAGTTCAGCCACAGACTCAAACGCAGACTCAGTACAGATTGCAAACTTGCTGCTAGAGTTTTGAGCGACACTCACAGCCATCATACTGGGTCTCTCCCAGCACAGACCTGCGCTCCCTAATATCTAATTCCAAATTATAATGCACTCATTCTTTTGCACCTTTCTGCAGTACTGCATGACTCCTATGACTACCATCACAGAGAGTGTAAGAAATGCAAGAAATTACCTGAGCGGTTCATTTGGATTTTTCCTCAAACTTCAGTGTTTCCCCTGCTATGCAAAATATGTGCATTTTATAATCTAAAATTAGTTTAAATCTCAGCCTAAATGACCAGATACTCTCAATGCCCTTGCTGCTTTCATTACGGTCGTGTGTAAATATAATTATCTCAGTCAAACACAGCACGCTGATCTCCAGCTAATGTCGTAGGAATCCAAAATTTTGACAAAATCAGACACAGTGGAGTCAACCTTCCAGGCCATTCCCCCTAAGTCAATAAAAGGATACGCCTACTTTGTCCCTAATTCTTCATTGACGACGGCATGTGATGACCTTTGCATGTAATTTACCCAGGACTGAAGGCAGTTCTTCCGGCATTTTCCACTAAGTCGGGCCATCAGAATCACAGCCTGTGACCCCTCAGTCGCTGGGCTTCTTCCCCTATAGCCACCTCAGGAAGTTATCCACTCACCTCGCAGGGAATGCGGTACAAATCTTGGAAGTGGACCCCGCGGCCGGCCAGAACTGCTCGGCCCAGAGAATCTCTGCCAGCTGAGCGCTTGAGAAGGACCTGAGGGACTAATCGCTGAAGTTGGGGGGGGTGAGGCTATAAGAGCTGTGTGCATTTTTGCTTGTTAGACACAGGAGTTAGACTTTTGAATACTTTTCTCCAGATGCCTGTGGGGGCCTGGGTGGGCTGTAGATAGAGAGGTGGGGGCCAGGTTTTTTTTTCTTCCATCGTTCCTATTGCCTGGGCTCTTCTTGACGCTTGTTAAGTCTTCCAGCCACTAAGTTAGTGTTCGGAAGCATGCAAAGCTCACCTGCAGCTCGAGGCTGGGAATCGGATCAGAAGCCCCAGCCCTTCAGTGCCCAATGAATCTTGGCATAAGTTTGCACATTCCAGAGACATTAGCAGACCTTTCCAATCAATGTTCCTCAAATTATTTGTGATTTTTGTTTGGGTTTATATATAAGGCATCTCATGGAAGATTTAGCGTGATGCTTTTATGCAAAATATGCCATCTTTGTTTGATACCTATATCATTTTTATATTCACATCAAATTTGGCCTATACCTTTCATTTTTGGATAGGTCAGGAATTCCCAGACTCATCACTGCAAGTCTCCTGCTTTACAAATGTGGAGAATTAAGGCAGAAGGGATATTAAAATAATCCACAGTTCTATTCCTGTCTTGTATCAGTTGACCTTTTATAAAAACATTGTTTTCTTGATTTATAATACACACCTAAATTTACACTGCTGAATAATCCTTGAGCTTCTACACTGCTGACTGTTTCTAAGTACTTCAGATTGATAAGTGAGCTGACTGGATTGATTCAGAAAATAACTAAATAATCTTCCTTGCTGGAGCTACTCTACGGTTCTCATTCAGAGATTTAGGTAGTGAAACACTCTATCACAAGATATGAAACATATTACACCCCATCTGCTGGAATTTTATTCATAAAGGATCCAATTTCACGCTTATTAGTCCAGGCATGCCAGTTTATTTACCAGCCTGCAGGTCCAACGCAGGTGACCCAGGGACTTCCCCCAGCTACACTGCTGACAGGCACCTGCTACATGTAAATCTTGCATCATTCACAACCCCGTTCTTATCTCCTGTGATGTTAATGATCTGTGCTGCCTAGGATCAGCTTCAAGCTCCCCACGGTCATATGTGACATTTGAGGGAGGAAGATTGATGGGATCCATCGATATGATTATACTTTACAGAACATGGGGCAGATATAAATCTCTTGGGAATAAGAAGACAGCCTTGCACTTCTGTTCCTGTTACTGTGTGATATGTGGGGTTTTGATATATAGGTTAGAGCTTGCACTAGCATTAGGGTTAGGGTTGCCATGAGGGTTCCAGCTAGATTTGCAGTGCCTGCCGTAGCTTACGCTGCTCCATTGGATGTCCATCCTTTGACCTCAGCCAACTGCATCTTTGTCTCACTGGATTCTTACACACTGATTTGCTGAATACAGGGATATGTCCTCTGGACAGGTGTGAAACACATTTTAAAACATCAGTATTATGGCCCCTCTATGACATTGTTGCCACAAAAACTGTCACATAAGGGATATTGCTACTTCAGTGAGATGGATACATTTCAGTTGAGAAAAAAATATACATACACACAAAGATACACACACAGACACATACACGCACACACATGCACAGGAACACACAGAAACACGCACACACACAAAGATACACACACAGACACATACACGCACACAGACACACATATGCAAAGGCATGCGCACACTTATACACAGGCACACACACACAAAGATACACACATGCACACACGCATATAAATGCACACACACACATACGCACACACAGATACACACATGCACACACACGGTTACGCACAGAGAAACGCATACGCACACACACATGCATGCACACGCTTGCACACATGCACACGCATCCATAATATACATACACACAAAGAAACACACACAGACACATACACGCACACACATGCACAGGCACACACAGAAACACGCACACACACAAAGATACAGACACATACACGCACACAGACACACATACAGTATGCAAAGGCATGCGCACACATATACACAGGCACACGCACACAAAGATACACACATGCACACACGCATATGAATGCACACACACACATACGCACACACAGATACACACATGCACACACATGGTTACGCACCGACAAACGCATACACACACACACATGCATGCACACGCTTGCACACATGCACACGCATCCATACACATGCACACGTGCCCTGCCATTCCTGTGAAATAGCATAATATTTGAAGAGTGATTTTCTCCACAGGCTGACTCTTTTATTATGAAGAAAAAGCAAATTAAAGTGGAAGGGGCAGATGGGCTGAACCAGGCTGCACTGGTGGAGCCCCCACTCCTCTGTTCCATTCATTGTTCTCCCCTTTTTACAGAATATTAATGGCGGGGGAAAAGAATGACAGGAGCGGCTGGAGTAGACCTAATGTCAGCGAAGGGGTTGGACTCTGTCTTCTGTTCTTTTTTTAACCTGACACCAGCTTTTTCTTCTACTCTTCCTTTCTTCTCCTAGGCATATAGGAGGGCTGTTGTAGCTCAGCTCCAGGCTGGGCTGACCTGTGAGATTGACACACTTTAGGTGAGTAGAAGTGCTCAAAGACCTAAGAAACCCAAAACAGTGGGCAAGGGAGCTGTGCGACCGACCCGAGCCATTTGTGATCCGCCAGTCGATAAGACAAGGAGATTAATAATACAGGCTAATAATGCCCCCCACTCCTGCCCATTCTAGCTGGAGACCTGGTAATGATGTGATATTGCTATAGGAGATCGGCTTCACTGTGCATGTTGGGGGGGGGGTTTCACTCATCCAATTGGCCCCCGGGACACGGGCAGTTGCAATGCAGTTATCATTTTAATTAGATATAAAGTTTTTTTTCATAATTTTCCTGAAACCAGGACTTAAAAGAACATCTTTTGCGCCGTTCAGAGCCATAACTCCTGAGTGACAGTTTTGGTTCATTTGCAAGTTTTTTCAGATCCAACCTTGCCCACGGTGTCACGCTGAGGGTTACAGTAAATGTCAGCGTCTCTCTCTCCCATGCTCCAAAGGATCCTCCTCTGGAGGCTGAACCAGCTTCTGTGGATGCATGTGTTTTTATCAAGCAAAGGCTCTGAAACATCACTTCACTGAGAAGCAGGTACACTATTCTCTGCCATGATTCAAAGAGAAGCAGGTATACTTTACTCTGCCATGATTCACAGAGAAGCAGGTATACTTTACTCTGCCATGATTCTCAGAGAAGCAGGTATACTTTACTCTGCCATGATTCACAGAGAAGCAGGTATACTTTACTCTGCCATGATTCTCAGAGAAGCAGGTATACTTTACTCTGCCATGATTCACAGAGAAGCAGGTATACTTTACTCTGCCATGATTCTCAGAGA
>JABFEA020000001.1:413742-426564 GCA_019775915.2 Cyphomyrus plagiostoma | reverse complement strand
GCCTGTTAATCCACTGCATGGAGCGGAGTGCTGCCTGTTAATCCACTGCATGGAGCGGAGTGCTGCCTGTTAATCCACTGCATGGAGCGGAGTGCTGCCTGTTAATCCACTGCATGGAGCGGAGTGCTGCCTGTTAATCCATTGCACGGAGCGGAGTGCCGCCTGTTAATCCACTGCATACAGCCAGAGTGCTGCCCATTAATCCACTACACACAATGGTGTGCTGCCTATTAATTAATCTACTGCACACAGTGGAGTGCCACTTGGTAATCCACTGCACACAGTCTAATTTTCACCAGTATGGCTATAAATCATTCATCATAAATGGATGTAAAACTACCAAATATTTACTTATAATCTACTGACTTCTATAAGGCTAAATTCTTAGATCATTCTGACAATATTTATACTGATGTAAAAATATTATTTCCTTTTCAGCTATTCATTCAACTCACTTGGCCAGTGTTTATTATTTATTCATGAGTGATGCCCAAAGCCGTAGAACAAAAGCATCACGTTTGCTATGATTTCAATCCAGCAGCTATAGTGTATATCAGAGTGTAAGTTTTTCAGGTGTATTGATATAGGCCGAATTTCTGAAAATATAATCGTTGGTGCCTTTTTTTAACAAGCTAGGGCCCCCATTGCGAAATGTGCAAGTGGACTGCTCACACTTCAGGTATTCCAAACCACATCATTAATGTATCAGTAAGAAGCCAACTGCGAAAGCAGGAAATGGGCAGCAATACAATGCAGCTATTTGATTTGCACCCACAGGGTCACTCCTTTGAACTCCTTCTGTGCTGTACCTTTCATTCTCACTTCATTGTATGCACAGCTACCGTGGCAGGCTCTGCGGGGGTGGGGTGGAGGGGGGCTCATTTGAATAGTCTACTGCATTTCCAAGATCAGCTGAATAGCCCGTTGTGCTGTCCAGCACCTGGCCAAGCTACCCACTGCATGTGCCTTTAATCTCAAGTCACCACTCTGACAACAGAGTAACCCCCAACAAAGCTGCGGACCCGCATTCCACCTCAATATTAGATGATGGCAATGGGCCTTAACGTCTCCATGGTGAAACGAGGTCAGCATTGTGATGTCACCTGAGATATCTGCTACCCAACTACCAGTTCCTCAGAATTGAGCAGTTCCCCGGGTGCCTTTACTACACAGCTTAATGTTTTTACTGGCATAGCATGCTGTCAAAGTCAGCTTCACTGTCGTTGTGTGCACACACTAACATGAGGTAGTGGGATCTAGTGCAAGCATCACAAGCACAATGAAATGAGGTAGTAGGGTTTAGTGAAAGTATCAAAAACACACTAACATGAGGTAGTAGGGTCTAGTGCAAGCATCACAAAAACAATGTCATGAGGTATTAGGGTCTATGGAAAGCATCACGCACATGATGACATGAGGTACAGTGGTACCTTGGTTCTTGAACTCACTAGAATTTGAATTTTCTGAAAGTCTAACAAACCTTGTTTGACCTAGAACTCGATCTGAATATCAGAAGTCGAACCGTGAACGCCGACCTAGTATAAATTGTACGTGCCAGGAAAAGAGTCATACTACAATGCAATTCTTACTTGAATGACTTCTTCACAGACTGGACAATTAACCAAATAAACCCCATTACAGGAACTAACAATAAATAAATCACTTACGTAATGTCATTTGTTTAAACTTTATTTTACCAGGTAAATTAACTGAAAACCAGTTCTCACTGCTTCACGTGATATTTGGGAGAAATAGCAAATTACGCATCGGAACTGCCTGGGATGCAAACGTCATACGAGTAGCTAAACTCTTCAGCCAATAAGGGCAAAGGTGTGTCGTTACAGAGGCGGTTTCAGTTTGTGCAGCCGGGTGAGAGGTTGCGATGCATCTAACCGTAATGCATTGCGTCAGGATCAGAATGTGTTGCTTTAAGCCAGCGCTGTAAGCAAGTCGAATGCACCCAATGACCGGACTGGGGAAACAAACTGAAACACGGACTTAATACGGAGGACTAATGACAACACCAGAAACAGCTGATCACATGGGGATCCCACACGAGGTTAATGAGGGGACGTGGTACACGGAAGGAGCAGATGATCGGGGCAGAACAGGGGTAATGTTGGGATAACATCTTTATCGTTTTGGAAGCCATTAATAAAAAAATGTTCTTCTTGTTTTGTCCTGTTCATTTTGTTTTTAAATGCTTAAAAGAAAATAAAACATATTTAGGTGTAATTTTGGGGGGGCGGGAACCAATTAATTGGTTTTCCATTATTTCTTATGGGAAAAATTTGATCAGAACTCCAACTTTTTAGGATTCAATCCGGAGTCCGGAATGGATTAAGTTCGAGACCCGAGGTACCACTGTAGTAGGATCTATCGCAAGCATCGCAATCACAGTGACATGAAGTCGTACAATCCAGTGCAAGCATCATGTATACAAGTATAAGAGGTAGTAGGATCTATGGTAAGCATCACACAGACAATGACTTGAGGTAGTAGGGTCTAGTGCAAGCATCACACACAATGACATATTATACACACACACATACACACAAACAAACATATACATTGTTGCATCACACGTGCAATGTAGAGATTGAGAGAGAGACATTTACACGAGGAGCTGGGTGCTAAAGTTTGTGTGCAGTACTATTCATTCTGACAAGGTACGATGGTAGACTATACTGCACAGAGGATGGAGTGCTTTCTGAACAGCACAGGAGGAAGAATACAGAGATCTTTAATACTCTCCTTATTGGCCCTGTTCTGCTCAGGGATTTCTGCTCAATTCTCCTGAGAAACAGAGAGCTGGAACATCTGCCACCATCCGTCACTGTGCTTTCCACTGAAAATGATGTCATATTTGGTAATTGTTATCTTATTTATTTTTCCTGTTTATAGAGTGTGGCCTCTTCCTCAGAAAGGGCTTGAATAAATAGCTCCAAACCATTTCAGAAAAGGCTAGATTAAACATTTGGAACTCTTCATATAAGTCTTCTCATGCTGAAGTGAGGGCTCTAGAAAGAATCGTAATAACTTGCAGATCCCATGTGAACAAGGCTTGATGTCAATATTTTGGTCATTGCCATGACCATGGAATGTAAACATCGAACTTTTGTCTCCCGAAACAGTGACAGAACATATTGTGTATTTTGTTCATTTCATGATCAGGGTGGTGGCAACCTCAATACGGGCTGGTGGTGGCATTTATGTCCATCTTGGAAATTTAGCACAGGTTAGTCACAAATCATACCAACAGAAACCACGTGTGGTAAACCTTGTCAATGAGATTTAGAGCAGAATAGTTCCCCTTGTATTCCCTTTGAGCATTTCCATGGATGATGAATATCATGTTAGCCTGGAAAATTCAAGCTGCTGTGTAAAGGCAGCCCTACAGGAGCAGAATATTATTTGTGTGCCCATAAAGGTGCGAGAATTAATATAGCATGATATGCAGCTGGGCTTCCTAAGTAGCCTAAATTTGTCTCTTAATAAGGACATCAGTATTCATTCTGGGAGATTTGCCCACATCCTGTCTGAAGGAGCCAATGATTGAATTTAATGTCTGGCACCTGTTTATGGTGACTGCTTCACTATTTAAATGAGTCACGCCGAGTTCGGAGTTTAGCTTCTTGGAAGGTAATCAGAGTCTGCTGCTCCGTGCTCTCCCATGAGAGAGAAGAGCCTTATCTTTCGGAGCTGGGATTCAAGCTTATGGAAACAGTGACTAGGGGACGAACTTAACAGAGTGGATAGAGAAGCCAGCATGGGGGGCAGAATTAAAGGAAAGACGAGGTGGCGTTTGTTAGCTTGCAGAAAGGCAGGGTTTGCAAAGGGGTCAAATGAAGTGGCTTTAGGGGTGGGATTTGCGAGAAATAGACAAAAAGTATGTTAATCTGGGGGAATGGTTTGTCAGGTGCCCAATGAAAAAGCGACTAAAAGAGGCAGGGCTTTTGAGAACAGTAACAGGTTGATGTGTGAGCTAGCAGACAGCTACACAGCTTGGGGCTTATTATATGAACAATGGGCTGGCAATTAGGCGGAGGGCTTGCGATGCTAATGGAACCTATGACATCATTTTTATGGCAGTGTGAATCAAATTCTAGCCCCATGACTCAGAAAGAGCACGTCAGGTTTTCCCATTTAATTTATACATAAAAGAAATATTAACGTTTTTGGAAACAGTTTTTTCAGGGTTTTTTCTAGTGTGTGTACACTGAAAAATATTAAATGACAAAGGGAAAGCTTGCTTATGAATTTTATATCCCTCTGCATTCTGCTTATTGCAGTTTGTTTGCTAATAAGGATGTCAACAAGAGTATCCAGCTCCATAATTTACACGCCGCGTGTTTTAGTCGAAAAAAGGCAGCTGTATCAGGCAAGCCACAGCAAATCAAAAACAGCAGCCCCACCTAGCAAAAAACCTCAGAGGAGCTGTGGAGCCCCCGGATGCTAGGGCAGGCTCTGCCGCTGCCACCATCATTGGTGATTGAGACTGTAACTGGCAAGCACTGTGTGGCGTACCTGCACCAATCAACACAAGAGGCTCAGGTTAACCCAGGTAAACACAGCTTCAGTGAAAACACCAGTTTGGCAAATGTGTAGGGCTGTTTTTCTGTTGACAATGCGGTGGGGGGGAGCTCACCATGTTCCTACTTAAGGATGAGGGAGGTGGCATGCGGATGGTGGCGTGCGGATAGCGGCCTGCATTCATGGAACTCACCAGCCCTCAGGTCTGCTGGGTATCAAAGCGCTCTAATTAAACGGGTGCCTGGCGATGCGGCCGTCCGCGTCGGAGCCGGAGAAAGGACTGCATCCGCGGCATCTCTCAGGGTCTGCGCACCGCGCTAATTACACATTGTCCAAATGACTCCCCGCTTGGCAAAGTAATGAATTGTCGCCCCCTCTTTTTCCTAAAGCACCACCCTCTCTTTGGATACCTAATTAATCTTATGGAAATCTCCTGCAGCCAGTTCCCAGGAAGGTCGGCTCCTATGCTTATAATTTGATTTGCAATGATAAAAGCCGGATGCCGTGTGGTAACGGAGCAGGGACACTCTTGAGACCTGAGGAGACCATCAATCTCCCCCCGCAAAGCCCGCAAACTGAAATCTGCCAGAATTTACCTCAATTAATAACAGGAGTCCCCTGGCGCTCTGCCGAAGTCGGGCTGCCCTTTCCATGTGCTCAGGCCCCTGTGTGTCTCTGCCAACGGGACTTTGCCTTATCGTCACTGGAATTTCATCAGACCCATTTACATGTCTCACTGTCAACAGGGGGATCCTGCATTGATTCCACTTCTTTGTGGCAGACACCAGGACTAAACAGTGCTGGAGTCATAATTGGATGAAAGGGGTGATGCTGATAAGGGTTTGAAATCCCTGGCACTTTTATGTATTAAAATATATTACATACATTTATATTACAGTTAAGAATTGTGCTTTAAAGGGAAAATATTAAAACTGAAATTTATTTTAAAATGTTACAGACTGCAAAATAAAGGCTGGGCTCAATCAACTGCTTTTTAGATTTAAGATATAAAACACACTTTCAACTACTATAAAATGGGGAAAGGGAATGAAATAATAAAAATTGCATAAATACACATGTTGACAAGGAGCTTAACACATTAATAATCCATTACATATAAATTCCTATAATTAACCAGTGAAACTCACACAAAGGAAATACCCAGACAGGCCCTTCGGCAAACTGTAGGATTCCTATAGCATCCTCTGTCATCCTCATGGGGGAGGATCCTTCTGTTAGCTCCCCCCCCCCCCATCCGTTCTCTTCTCCTAAAAAGCTCAATCTGAATGTCCTTCGAGTCCCACTGTGCTTCAACCGATGCAATAGTATACATCTAGCATGCTGAGAGATATTTACTTCCTGATGGGAAGCACTGCAAAGGTATGAGGGGAACTATCATTGGATACAAATGCCAGGCATGAGTTTGCATCTCTATTGTGCCTGTGCATTATAGGTACGTGTAGAGGAACCAGCTCTGAGGCATTTTTAGCATAAGCATGTATATAAAATCTTGATCTTGATCTATAAATAAAATCTGGCCTCCTATTTCACAGCTGTAGTCCAAATCGCGCATTTCAGAGGATAACAGGACATTTATTCTTGACAGAAAACAGGTACTTTCCTGAATCGGAGGGACATTAAATAGCTGACAGTCAGTCCAGCAAAAATGTCCAAGGGGACGTGATTATGAGCAAAAGCAGAGAGAGAAAAGAGGTGGTGCTGGGAGCCTGATGCAGAATGAGCATCCCGAGGGCTGTGCTGGGGCTCACCAAGGGCGCCTAATGCAGAATGAGCGCCCCAGGGCCGTGCTGGGGCTCACCAAGGGTGCCTGATGCAGAATGAGCGCCCCAGGGCCGTGCTGGGGCTCACCAAGGGCGCCTGATGCAGAATGAGCAACCCAGGGCCGTGCTGGAGCTCGCCATGGGTGCCTGATGCAGAATGAGCACCCCAAGGGCCATGCTGGGGCTCACCAAGAGCGCCTGATGCAGAATGGGCGCCCCAGGGCCGTGCTGGGGCTCACCAAGGGCACCTAATGCAGAATGAGCGCCCCAGGGCCGTGCTGGGGCTCACCAAGGGCGCCTGATGCAGAATGAGCACCCCAGGGCCGTGCTGGGGCTCGCCAAGAGTGCCTAAGGCAGAATGAGCACCCCGAGGGCCGTGCTGGGGCTCACCATGGGTGCCTGATGCAGAATGAGCGCCCCAGAGCCATGCTGGGGCTCCCCAAGGGCGCCTGATGCAGAATGAGAGCCCCGAGGGCCGTGCTGGGGCTCACCATGGGTGCCTGATGCAGAATGAGCGCCCCAGGGCCGTGCTGGGGCTCACCAAGGGCGCCTGATGCAGAATGAGCGCCCAGGGACGTGCTGGGGCTCACCATGGGCGCTTGATACAGAATGAGTGCCGCGAGGGCCGTGCTGGGGCTCCCCAAGGGCGCCTGATGCAGAATGAGCGCCCCAGGGCTGTGCTGAGGCTCACCAAGGGTGCCTGATGCAGAATGAGCGCAGCGAGGGCCGTGCTGGGGCTCACCAAGGGCGCCTGATGCAGAATGAGCACCCCAGGGCCGTGCTGGGGCTCGCCAAGGGCGCCTGATGCAGAATGAGCGCCCCAGGGCCATGCTGGGGCTCACCAAAGGCGCCTGATGCAGAATGAGCACCCCAGGGCCGTGCTGGGGCTCACCAAGGGCACCTGATGCAGAATGAGCGCTGTGAGGGCTGTGCTGGGGCTCGCCTACAGACCACGTTTGTGCAAAGGGTCCATTTGCCCATATTGCCATTGCCCTTCACCATGCTGCCAGCTCAAAGCTTATTGAATAAACCATATTTGGGATTTTAGAAACATGAGTAAAATGCTGTTTTAAGATTTCACTTAGTAATATTATCAGTTTTTGGTTCCCACTACAGTGGGACTGTAATTTATTTCAAATGATTAGAAAAGATAAAACACTAGTATTATTACTGTTTTTCCCTGAATTTCTCCAGCTAACGGTACAGCAGCAGCAGCCTAAACATAATAACCCTTAAACAGTTTCTTCATGATTAGGTCCAGCCTGATGTGGTCTTTCATTCTCATTTCTTCTCATTAGGCTGATAACTAAAATGTCTGCTTGACCTTGATTCTCCCCACCATCAAATGCATGCGGTTCACAGATTTTCTAGAACAATCTTGATTGATGGCATGTGATTTGCTGTTATCGCTAAAATGAACATACTCAGTATTGATAATTCATAACCAGTGCAGTAGGTGAAAAATGCTAAGCAAGCTTTAGGACCAGCGTGTGCAGTGATACTTCTGGAGGATTGAAGGTTGTGTCCCCCCAGTACCTCTCTATGACCTTGGCTCAAACAGATTTAACCTCATGGTGTTTTTCATGTAGAAGTTTCCTGCAGTCAGCACATTAAGCTCCTGTGACTCTGCCGAGAAACTGAGAAGTGGAAGGAACCGGTGACACTACTGAAGAGGGCTTAATTACACGGCACGTGTGCCCTGTTTGCTCTCTGACAGGTTGTCTCTGGAAGACCTATGTTGTCTAGTCTAGTTTTTTCACTTACTGCCTGTGCAGTGACATTACTGCCGTAAAAATGTGGCTCAGTTATTTAGGGACAGAATTCATAAAGGAGAGTGACAGTGAGTGCCCCTGTGCTTCAGCTCCTCAGAATCTCTGTCCTCATAGTGACTTCTGTTGAATCCCACTAAGAGCAGAGCCCCAGCAAGCTAGGCATCAGTGCAGAGATATCGCTTGCCAAAGGATTCGGTATCAACTCACTGTGAAAACTGGCTGTGGCCTAGCTATAAGATATGAGGGTCACATTTTTCACAAGCTTAAAGGAAAGGAAAGGAAAGGAAAGGAAAGGAAAGGAAAGGAAAGAAGAATGTGAGAGGCTGCAGAGTGGGTAAAGTAGGAAGCTGCAGTGAGACGGGCTGCAGAGTGGGAAAGGCACAAGGCTGCAGTGAGATGGGGCTGCAGAGTGGGTAAGGTACAAGGCTGCACTGAGATGGGGCTGCAGAGTGGGTAAGGTACAAGGCTGCAGTGAGATGGGCTGCAGAGTGGGTAAGGTACAAGGCTGCAGTGAGATGAGCTGCAGAGTGGGTAAGGTACAAGGCTGCACTGAGATGGGGCTGCAGAGTGGGTAAGGTACAAGGCTGCAGTGAGATGGGCTGCAGAGTGGGTAAGGTACAAGGCTGCAGTGAGATGGGGTGCAGCGTGGGTAAGGTACAAGGCTGCAGTGAGATGGGCTGCAGAGTGGGTAAGGTACAAAGCTGCAGTGAGACGGGCTGCAGAGTGGGTAGGGCTGGACTGGGGCCAAAAAATAGCACTGGCATTTTTTGGTCATGGCGGCCCACTATGATTATTTTTACCATATGCGAAAGAACATGACTTACCAGAGGATATATGTGCACGTCATGTGATTTCTAAAATTAAAATAAAGTGCAGCAGCCTACATGGAAGAGAGTAACCATGTAAAACATTGATATGCTCTTTCACTACTCAGGGATTCATCTGGGGAGAGATGACCACAGTGTCACAATTCCCACCTTGAAGTGAAACTGGATGTCAAAGAAACACACAGGGAGAGAGAGGCATGAGTGTTAATTTCACTAGTGTTATTTCTCTGGTTACCTATCAATGATAAATTATTCATAAATCATCCATTTCAGCAAAGCAACGTTTTACTAATATTACATGGTAATAACTGTAAGCTCTAACACCTGCAAACTGTAACTTTAAGGCAAGCTAAAATACCACTAAGTTGGGCACCAAGTCTACTCATAGCACTGTTTAAAAATAAAGGCTATAAAGGCACAAATGACACATAACTCTATAGGCTAATATTATTATGCATGTTTTAAGTCTAACTGAATAAAATAAGCCTTGTAATAATTTCCTATGTTGAGCATGTGCACACTTTTGGCCCAGATACTATTTAGTGAATATGTGTCTCTAATCATTTTTTCTCATTTTAAAATTGTATTGTAGCATCGGCGGGGCGCATGTTCCAGCATGCCCCGCGTGTAAGTTGTAAATAGCCCTTGTATTGTTGTTGTTATTGTTAATGGTTATATTCCTTACTATTGTGCGTGTATTTGCCCATGTCTTACATGTACCCTGTCCGATCCATCCATCCATCCATTATCCAGGGTTCGGGTCGCGGGGGTAGCAACTTCAGGAGAGATACCCAGAACTCCCACTCCCCAGCTACCTCCATCAGCTCCTCGGGGAGGATGCCGAGGCGTTCTCAAGCCAGCCAAGAGATATAATCCCTTCAGCAAGTCCTCCCTGTAGGACATGCACAGAAAACCTCTCTGGGTAGCCGCCCAGGAGGCATCCGCATCAGATGTCCAAACCACTTCAACTGGCTCCTTTCAACATGAAGAAGCAGCGGTTCTACTCTGAGGCCCTCCCGGATATCCGAACTGCTCACCCTATCCCTAAGGCAGAGCCCAGACACCCTGCAGAGAAACCTCATTTCGGCTGCCTGTATTCACGATCTCATTCTTTCGGTCATTACCCATAGCTCATGACCATAGGTGAGGGTAGGGACGAAGATGGACCAATACATCTAGAGCTTTGCTTTTCAACTCAGTTCTTTCTTAGCCACGACGAAATGGTTAAGCGCCTGTAAAACCGTAGATGCCACTCCGATTCGTCTATCCAGCTCCCGATCTTGCCTACCCTCATTCGCATACAGGCGCCCCTTGGGCCAGGGCAGTCCCTCCTTCAGGTCGATAGTGCAGTCGGTGGGTCAGTGAGGGGACACTTGGAATGCCTGGGATGTTGTCCCACTGGTGTGGTCGTTGGGAAGGGGACTCTTGACCGAGGATCCTCGACAAGGGAGAGAAAATCATTCTCGAAAAGGCTCACTGTACATAGTCATAGTGGATTTATTTTAAATAATGTTATTATTATGGAAACATGCTATTGTAATTGCATTGTTATAATTAGTTAAATCATTATCGTGCCTCATTTTTAAAAGTGCTGATTTAGCACCCTTGTCTAAAAAGTCAGAAGGCAAACTTGCGGTGATATTCATCTTTTCCCCGACTGTGACTTTGCTCCCGTGCATCTCTTCTGAATGATTGTGACGGGTTTGGTCAGATAGCACTTACAGGGCTGCGTCTGTTTGATGCCCCTCAGCGACAGATGATTAATTAGGAACGCTCGGCCGCTGAGCAAACATGCAGCTCTGGCAGGGCTTTTTTAAAACTGTTGAAACGGTTAAACGCAGCAGGGGGCGACGTTGCATGGAATTGGTTCCTGCAAAGCCTCTGAGGTCAAATTGTCTTTGTTGGAAAAGTAGAGATGACTTTTTTTGAAAAGGTGTGCCATTCTGCTGAAGGACAGACTGCTGTCTAATAATAAAAAAACTATCAGTCCAATCGCTGAAGTCATAACCCCCTGTGTGTTTTTTTCCGTTGTTGGACAACTAGGTGGTATTTTAATAGCCTTGGACATATGGAATCTGTAAGTTCGCCTGAACAATAGGAAACGTTGGTCAACAAAATGAGTTGAAGTGAGTAGTGCTTAGCAGCAATACTTAGTTAGTGCTGGAGTTCTGCTCCGGGACCCCAGCCTGTGCTCCGCCACCACAAACGTTACACCCAGTGTAATTAAACTGAACATTAACATCAGGTAACCTCTGGAATAAACACAAAATGAACTAAAGAAATGTATATTTCTAAAATTGTTTGTGTTATATGATTTTTTTTAAATCATCTGCCTAAATTAGTATGCTTTGTTTATCTGACTTGATTTCAAAGGGACAAACTGCACCATGCATGTGCAGCTACTTTTAGGCCACTAAAACAGATGAAATTACACACCAGATTGTTACAGCAATACAATTAAAAGAAATTGCTGACATCAAAATACAGTAATATTTAGAATTATTTGGCACAGAAACAGAGCCTTCGGAACCCAAGCAGAGGAGAGGGGCAGTGTTTGGGGATGCTAATGCTAATGAGAACAAGCAGAGACAGTAAGATGAGGAGCAGCGTTTGTGGAAACTAATGCTAATGAGAACAAGCAGGAATAGCGTGGAGAGCAGCAAAACGCGCAGCCAAGCGTGCAGCAAAACGCGCAGCCGAGCCAGCTGCCCTCCACGCAGCCGAGCCAGCTGCCCCCCGCGCAGCCGTTCCGGAGGCTGCGCCCCACGCAGCTGCAGCAGCCGTTCTGGAGGCTGCGCCCCTCGCAGCTGCAGCAGCCGTTCCGGAGGCTGCCCCCCTCGCAGCTGCAGCAGCCGTTCCGGAGGCTGCCCCCCTCGCAGCTTCGCCCGCAGCCGCCCGCTCCGGAGGCTGCACCCCTCGCAGCTTCGCCCGCAGCCGCCGCTCCGGAGGCTGCACCCCTCGCAGCGTCGCCCGCAGCCGCTGCTCCGGAGGCTGCACCCCTCGCAGCTTCGCCCGCAGCCGCCGCTCCTAAGGCTGCACCCCTCGTAGCTTCGCCCGCAGCCGCCGCTCCTGAGGCTGCCGCCCACACAGCTTCGCCCGCAGCCGCCGCTCCTGAGGCCGCCTCGGCCACGTCAGGCCCTTCCGGGGGCGTGCCCGGAGGGCGTGCCTTTGGGGGGGGTTCGCCACGACCTTCGAAGCCCCGGCCTGCTCCATAGCACCTGCTGGCTTCGTAGTCCCTGCCAGTCCCGCGGCCCCGCCCACGGTCCCTTTAGCTCCGGCTGGTCCCACGGTCCCAGTAGCTCCTGCCTGTTCTGTAGCTCCTGCCTGCTCCGTAGCTCCTGCCTGCTCCGTAGCTCCTGCCTGCACCGTAGCCCCGGCTAGTCCCGTAGCCCCTGCCTGCTCCGTAGCCCCGGCTAGTCCCGTAGCCCCTGCCTGCTCCATAGCCCCTGCTTGCTCCGTAGCCCCTGCTTGCTCCATAGCCCCTGTTTGCTCCGGAGCCCCTTGTCCCGCGGCCCCGCCCGTGGCTCTCGCTGTCCCCACAGCCCCGTCCGTGGCCCTCTTGGTCCCGGCTTGTCCCGCGGCCCCGTCCGCGGCCCTCTCGGTCCCAGCTCGTCCCGCGGCCACGTCCGCAGCCCTGGCTCATCCCGCGGCCCTGGCTCATCCCGTGGCCTCGCCCACGTCCCTCTCGGTCCACGCTTGTCCCGCGGCCTCGTCCGCGTCCCTCTCGGTCCCTGCTCGTCACGTGGCCTCATCCGCGGCCCCGCCGGTGCCCGCTCCGTCCGCATCCCCGCCGGTCCCCGTTCCGCCCGCGTCCCTGCCGGTCCCGGCTCCGTCCGCGGCTCCTCCCGCGTCCCCGCCGGTCCCGGCTCCGTCCGCGGCTCCGCCCGCGTCCCCGCTGGTCCCGGCTCC
>JABFEA020000001.1:350432-363260 GCA_019775915.2 Cyphomyrus plagiostoma | reverse complement strand
GCTTCCGGGATAGGCTCCGGACCCCCCGCGACCCAGTAGGATAAGCGGTTTAGAAGATGGATGGATGGATGGATGGAATAAGTGTCATAATTGTAATATAGATAATATTAGTCTATAATAAAGATGGCGGTAAACCCCTTCTTTTTTGTAGTAGTTTTGGGGTGAACTGCCCCTTTAATGCTTTTGTCTCTATTTTAGCACTGTTATTCACCTTATAATGCCTCAAGGCACTGAATT
Organism: Cyphomyrus plagiostoma; assembly: GCA_019775915.2. Classification (NCBI taxonomy): domain Eukaryota; kingdom Metazoa; phylum Chordata; class Actinopteri; order Osteoglossiformes; family Mormyridae; genus Cyphomyrus; species Cyphomyrus plagiostoma. Next base: position 363,023 of record JABFEA020000001.1, on the reverse strand, counting down.
AATAATATCAAATTTTACAATGACCAAAATGTTCAGCATTTTGAATTTTCTCATTAGCCAATAGCCCTTCCTTTGCTTCAGTGACAGCATTGCAGATTCTTGGCATTTTTTCATCCAGCTTCCAGATGTTGCCACCTGGGATGCTTCTCCAGCTGTTCTGAAGGAATCTACCCAAGTTCTGGGCACACGTTGGCTACATTTCTCTTATTCATTGTCCCAGCTCATCCCAAACCAGCTCTATAAGGGTGTAGGTCTGGGGATTGTGGGACCAGGTCATCTGTCACAGCACTCCATCGCTTTCCTTGTTCACAAGATAGTCCTGCACAACCTCAGAGTAATTAGGGTTATCTTGTTGAAAAACAAATGATTCTCAGCAGGTGTGTCCAGACTTTTGACTGGGTCTGTGCAGTTCGTCGTCTTAGTCTGTCAGGGCAGCGTATGATGGGCCTTTTTTCGGGGTGACATCGTGGGCTTGATGGGTATTTTTATTGTCAGGTATGGAGCTACAGTTCCTCCCCCTACCCCAGCAGCATCGGGCCTACAGAGGGTGCCGGTCTCCGGGCACGCTACCGCACCCCATCTTCAGTCTTCACCTCTCCAGGCGGCAAGGAAGACTACATGGAGGATCTCAGATCTCTGGAGCGGTTCCTTCGCTCCGAGGAGGAGAAGAGCCAGCGCAGCCAGCTGGGTGAGAACGGGGACCCTGGATCTTCAGATCTCGTCAGTCAGGGCAGTAGCCCTGGGTATTTTAACGATGCCCGATGCCAACCTTGCTTAAAAAAAAATAATGATAATTAAAGGATGAAAAGTTGTCAAGCCCTAGGTAAAGTTGCCCCTGGACTTTTCCGTGGCTAGAAATCCCCCCTGATGGGTACCCCGGGGGTCTGTGCTGGGGTTGTCAGTTACTCTTTGGGGCAAACAGGGCAGTGTCAGCATGTTCCTGTCATGCCACATAGGGAGCCCGGAGTCTGCATCCCCTACCCACAGCCCCACCTTCTGGAACTACAACCGCTCAGTGGGGGACTACGCCCAGAGTCTGAGGAAGTTTCAGTACCAGCTGGCCTGCCGGTCCCAGGCGCCTTCCGCTCACAAAGACGAGACGGACCTGGGCTCCAAGCAAGCTGCTGAGGAGGTGAAGAGAGAGCAAAGGGACTGGTCTGTAGGGGGCACTCTTTTGGTGCTGCATCCTCACAGCAATGCAGAACAAACAACTCAGTATGAACCTAAATCTCATGCCATAGATGTTCCATCGTTTTTAATTCTGTCTCCTTTCTCTCTTACTTCAATCCAAGCTCAAATGGCCTAACGCCCCCATAGAATTTAGTCTGCCTCGACTCTGACATTTTAAATTGGTGTAGATTTTAATCGGCTGCGCTGAAAATACTGAGGTGTATTTTGTGTCCTTTGTACTTGTAAAATTAATCTTTGCAAGACGCTTGACAAGCCTTCAAATTTTAAAACCGGTGTGGAACGAACAGGCTGCGGTGGAACAGAATGAAAGCATCAGCAGTGCAGCGGGTCACTGCTCTTCTCTGTGCTAGGTGTGGGCGCGGATCACATCCAACCCGCCCGTTTTGGATCATATAGACAGCTGGACTGCGAAGCTGAGAAACGTGAGTAAAAGTCTGTCTTTGCTTATGGTGACTGTTGGTCCTCTGGGGTGTCGGGGGGGTGGGGCACTATGTGCTGCTTCAGGCTTTACAAACTCCTTTAAAACTGAAAGGCTCCTGTGCTCGGCTGATTAGTTCAGCTCTTCTTGCGCTTTGACTGGTTTGTTTCCTTGATTGAAAGACTCATCGGGAACTCCCTGGTAGTGCTGGGCAGTATACCGGTTCGTACCCAAAACCATTTCTTACTATTGTTATGATATGAATGATGTACCACAATACCGGTTTAAATTGCCTACACAATGTTTGGAAAATGGCGCATCTTGAAACTGTTTTAAAGGGAGAACTTTCTCACTGCTGCACCGCTAAAAATGTACCGTGAAAGATCAGAAACGGAAGATATAGCTGAAACTGGAGTTGAAAACAATGAAACACATCGATTCTCAGACACTAATTTTTAATATCAATTAGTATCTGATCATTTTCACCATTATTGATATCAACAGTGCGGTTTTTGCCTCATTCGCCACACTTCTCTCAACACCACTACAGCGTAGGGATGCGTGCACGCACACACACTCGCACAGCCCCTCACCTCCTCTCAATAGCTGCTGAACGCGTTTGCACTAGTTAACACACACACATCGAGCTGGCCGAACATGGCATTTGCTGCAGCTGAAGTCACTTCTCAAGCTGCTTTAGTAAAAAACAAACAAAAAAAACACAAAAGTGCCATTTGGAAGTATTTTGCAGACGAGCATGTAAAGGCTACGGATGTCGATAAGCCTCTATGCAAACAGTGCTACAGAGCTGCGGCGACAGTCAAGTCGCACGTCATAACCCTGGTCTTAAGGTCAGTAAAGCTCGCGTTCCAGCAGCACTGAACTATTAAACGCTTATCAAAAATGTTAACTTGGTTGGCGCCTGTTACGTCCAGCTCCGTCCGATCCTCATGTGTGCCACACGCACCTCATTACCTTGCGTTTATTCCGGATTGTTCTCACCTGTTCCTTGTTAGTGTCTGCTAGTCCTGTGTATTTAGTCCTCGTCTGAGTCAGTCTTCCCCAGACTTGTCATTCATGTTTCCTGCCGTTGGTTTGTTGTGTGCCCTGTCCTCCCGAAATAAACCTCGTTCCCCTGACCTCCTGGCTCATCTTCCCTGCTTGCCCGCTCACCTACCGACGTGACGTGACAGTGCCCACCTTAACATTAGCCATTTATCTATAAGCAGTTAAACAACAAACACGTTACCCATATGTTGTTATTAAGGTAGCGGATAGTTAAATGATATAGTTAATGTGGGAACAATGCAAGAACATAAAACAAAAATGTCCTGCAAAATCCTGTGAAATGTGGTGAGCACCCAGCTATACTTTAAAAAAAAATACCATCGTATACCATGAAACCAATTATATAATAATGAATAGTGATATAAATTTTTGGTCATACCGCCAGGCTCTACTTCCTTGTGAGACTGAGAGTGTATTTGTAATATTCATGTATTTGGTTCATTGATATTTATTACATTTACTTACAAAACCACTGTTTGATCGGATCCTTTTGTTGCACATAGTTTATTCAGGTTGCTCTGGTTCAGTACAGTAATATAGAAATGTATTCTTTAATTTCTATGCTGTCTGCTGCCCTTGTTGGCACCGGTTGCCTCTTGTCTCCCGCAGTGGATTAACGACACGATCCTGGTGCCTCTGGTGAAGGAGATCGATGCGGTGAACACACATCTGCGCCGAATTGGCTGTCCCGAACTGCAGACTGGAGGTGCTGCTTTTGCTTTCCTTCCTGCCCTTATGCTTGGGTGCCATTCATGCTGCTAAATTAGCTATTTTTTTGTTTTTCATTAATCTTGTAATTCTCCTCTCCCACCACCAGAGGCCAGTATAAGTAGCCTGAAGCAGGCTGCTGTGGTTAAAGCCTCCTCAATTCCCACTCTGAATTCAATCGTCCAGTATCTGGATATCAGTCCTAACCAAGAATACCTTGTTGAACGAATTAAAGGTAAATCAAATGTTTTTGTGAATTTTTTTTTTTTTGGTCTTTCTTGGTTGTTCTTTGATTTTAGCAAGGCTAAAACCTTTACCTTGGGTAAGCCGAAGTGTGCGTCACATTATTCACCCGCCCACCGCAGAGCTGGCACATGGTGGCTGCATGAGCTCATTCCGCTGGAACGGGGGCGGGGACCTAAAAGGCAGGAAGTGGGACACGGACCTCCCCACAGACTCGGCGGTGAGTCGCTCTCTCCTCGGTCGGTCGCCAGACTGATATCACTATTGAGCCCTTAAAGGCCCTTAACCCAGTTGCTCTAGGGACTGTGACCCTGCTTTCTTAATTGTATATTACTTTGAATAAGCAGTGTTTTGTATGGAGACCCTGCCCTCTCGTCCTGATGATGGCTGCTCTTGTGTGGACTTGAGGGCTGTCCTGTTTCCTCCAGATCGTCATGCATGTGCTCTGCACCTACCTGGACTCCCGATTGCCCCCTCACCCCAAGTACCCTGATGGCAAGACCTTCACCTCCCAGCACTTCACGCAGACCCCTGACAAGCCAGGTGAATGTGGCACATTTTGGGTCTTAATCTTGGAAGCTTCTCGTTCACTGACTTGAGTTTTGTTGAATAAGGAATTCTGGGTAAAAGTATGAGTCTCATTTTGGAGCCTTGTCACTGACACGGTCCTGTCTGATCTGTTTATGGTGAACAGATACATCAAATGAGAATCTGCTGTGTATCCATCAGAGCAGCATCAACCCACCACACTACCAGCTCATCTACCAGGGGCATGTCTACAGCCTCCCTAAGGTGAGGGTCCTTCTCTGCTGCCCTCGTCTGGCCACGCATGGTGGCCCACATATTTGCACAGTCTGCTTGCAGTGCTCATGCAAGGTCTGCATGTGTACGTGTGCCTGCCTGCCCGTCTGTCTGTCATTGTGCCCGTCTGCGGATGTGGTAATATGTTTTTCCCTCCAGTGTGTTCAGTTCACTTCTGGTTGTGCATTTTCACAAGATTTCTCAAAGCGCTTTACATTATTCCCACTCAAAGGCCCCAATGAGCAGCCAGAGGTGACAGTGGCGAGGAGAAACTCCTTAGAACAGTGGTTCTCAACCTTTCTAATGCCCCAACCCTTTAATACAGTTCATGTTGTGGTGACCCCCCAACCACAAAATAATTTTCGTTGCTACTTGTAATTTTGCTACTGTTATGAATCGTAATATAAATATCTGATATGCAGGATGTATTTTCATTGTTACAAATTGAACATAATTAAAGCATAGTGACAATAACACACTGCTCCTTTGTGTTTTTTTTTTTTTTTAATGTTGACTATGATTGGCAATTTGCTTTAGTAGAACATGAAGATAATTTGTCGGTTAAGTTAGCCTCATATTCGACATCCGGTTTTATGGCTTTAATAACTTTTAATGGAAGTAAGGAGGTTTTTAATGACCGAATCGTGATGTCCAGTTCATAGACAACGATGCACACCGATTATTTCTGCACTTCAAACCATTTTGTGATTTGTGCAAAATAGCCAATCGTAGTCAATATATAAAAAAATAAACCAAAGGAGCTGAGATATTGGCCACTGTTCCCGCTTCCGAAGTGTCAAAATTTATCCTGTCGAGCGAGTGCTGTGCAAACGTGAGTGCATAGATAGGGTCCAGCGAGCGCACAGAGAGGATGGGTTTTCAGCTCGCGAACTCATACACATGCGTGGTTTTTATGAACGTGAGTTTTGACACTAATTAAACACCATAGAGCGGTGTCTTGGTTCTTAAGACCATCGGAAATGTGTGCTGTGAAAGGGGCGTTCGACCCCCAAAGGGGTTGCGACCCATAGGTTGAGAACCGCTGCCCTAGAAGGAAGAAACCTTGGAAGAAAACACACAGAGGGGAGCTCATCCTCCAGGGGGCGACAGAGGAAGTCAAACGAACAAAATGTGCAAAATCCTCATTTATACCCAAATTTTAAAATTTGAGTCTCAAAGTTGGGGGCAGGCTGCTGCTTCAGACGGCAGGACAAACAGTGATACAGCAGCAGGGCATTCAGGGAAGGGGGTCGCGGGCGGATATCTTGATAATTTGGTGTCTCCTGGCGGTACAGCCCAGGAGGAGTAGGGGAAATAAAATGTGCAATTAGCACTAGAGACAGTGCAAACAGTTAGGTGATTGCGGTATGCAAGCTCCAGCAGATATGGCTATGGCAGAATAAGTAGGAGGGAGAAGCAGGTGGGAATGCAGGCATGGGGAGTCCCTGAAATGTCAGCACTCCATTCCCATAGCCATTGTGTAGCTAGAGTGACAGCACGGTCAATTCAGTTCATCCAAAGCCAATGGCACCGACCCCCACCCAGCTCTACACCTCACACTATACGTCTGACTGGGAGTGAGGAGTTAGCTAGAGCTAGAACTAATGTCCCTATAAGCTAAACTAAACAGGTGTGTTTTTAGTCTAGACTTGAATATTGAGAGTGAACTTGAAAAAACTCGCACATCCGGTGGAAGACCATTCCGCAGCTGAGGAGAAAGCTCTGCAACCTGTCGTAGCTCTTTCTATCCTAGGTACTAACAGAGATCCTGCTCCTTGAGATCGAAGAAAGTGAGGAGGATTGTATGTGGGCCAGCAGATTATGAAGGTATTCTGGTGCAAGGCCATTCAGTTCTTTATAGGTTAATAGCAGTATTTTGTAGTCAGTCTGAGTCTTAACTGGAAGCCAATTAAGGGAGCATATATCAGGGCTAATATGATAAGTTTGAGTGTTTGTAAGAACTGAGGCTACTGCATTTTGTACTAGCTGAAGTTTATGTAAGGATCCAGATGGGCAACCAGAAAGGAGGGCATTATAGTAGTCTAGTCTGGAAGCAATAAAGGCATGTATTAGTTTTTCTGCATCATGAAAGGAGAGCATCTTCTGAAGTTTGGCTATGTTCCGTAGATGGTAGAACAGTTCTAGTGACTTATGTGAGCATCAAAACCTACATCTGAATCAACCAGGATTCCAAGATCTGACTACTGTTAGGTTGGGTAGGGAGACCAGGTTGAGGTTGTCAAACTAATGTTGAACAGCCTTAGGACCAACTAGCAACATGTCTTTTTTTTTTCTTTCCCAGTGTTTAACATAAGGAAATTTTTAGCTGTCCAACAGCTGATGTAGAGTAGACAGTCTGCTGTCAGGGGTAGTGGTGGCCTGACTGTTAGGGAAGCGCGCTTCTGATTGAAAGGCTGCTCATTTGACTTCCTCAGTTAGGTACCACTGCCAGGTGCCCTGAGCAAGGCACTGCCCCAAGCACTGCTCATAGGCACTGAATTGATTGCCCACGGCTATATTACTATCACCTCATAATGTGACACAGGGTTAAATGCAGAGGACACATTTCGTCGTATTAGTGTGGTGTGTCAGTATTCAATAATAACACCTAATCCCTTTCACTTCTCACCCAGGAGCTGAGAAGTATCATCTGGCTTAAGTTTTTATTTTTTAATATATATAATAAAAGCTGACAGTCTGCAGTTAAAGCACATCTTGTTCGTTTCATTTGAAATCCATTGTGGTGGTGTGTAGAGCCAAAAATGTTAGAATTGTGTCGATGTCCCAATATTTATGGACCTGACTGTATAATATAAAATCTCATCAGTATGACAATGAATCCCAACACCATGATTACTGATAATGTTACCATGTGGGTCCAGCACTGATCCCTATGGGACACCATATTTGACATTAGTGTGCTTTGAAGACTGTTAATGTGAACAAAATGATAATGATGTCTGTCTGCATGTATATTTGTGTGTCTAGTTCTGTGTGTGACCGTCTTTCTGTGTCATTATGCCTTTCAGCAGGGCTGGTGACGTGCTTTTCACTTCGTGTTCATTTGACTTTGTTCACAGGGGAGAAACAACATGTTCCACACCGTACTCATGTTCCTCTTTGTCATCAAGACCAAAGAGTCGGGCATGCTGGGGTAGGTGGTCGTCATGGAAATGGAAAATAGCAAGCGGAACACAGCTCCACAAATGAGCAGAGACTAACAGGTCTTATCTTCCCTCAGGAGAGTCAGTCTGGGCCTGTCTGGAGTGAACATCCTGTGGATATTTGGAGACTAATGTATGATGCTCTGTATTGGAGATTAACAGAACATGCATGTGACCTATTGACTGGAATGGCAGCCGAATTTGACTTTAAAATGTTGATCCTCTGTTCTGGTGCCGGTGGATACCGCTAAAGTGACTCGAAGATTATTTCAAATTCCAGATTCACACCAAGGGCCCTTATGGAGCTGCACCTCCAGGATCTGGACACAGATTCAGCCATTTGTCATGCAAATCGTCCTGTTTCTTGCACGGCTCTTCAGTATTTTTATTTTTGAATATGTTTTAGCCTTTGGATTTGACTCTGTTTTAGTGTAAATAAACCTTAGTCTCTCACGCTTTAGTATGTATGTTTGAGTGCTGTATATTGACTGCTTGGCGGGTGTGATGTCACTTTCTGTGGATGTGTGTTTTACTGGTAATGTGGTGCTTTCTTAGTGTGTTGGTGTGAATTACGTTGTGTAACTGCTATTTTCAGTCTGTTTCTCACCATTAGAACTTGGCTTCTTCCCACTAGCCTCTCTTGCTTGATCTTCCCGCTGTGCGTTGCCATAATGCACAGCTTGGCTTTTAACATGAGGTATCGTCAGCTATTTTTTTTAATCTTATTTCAAAAGTTATTCACTGTATGAAGTTTACATTCTGCTTATCTATGCAGCGCCAGGTTACTATGAGGTAAAAAGGATAATTGCTCTCTAGGTCTGTTGAATGTGCCAAGGAGTGAAAATGTGGGCACTACTTTTCCATGAATTCATAATTTCATGCATGATCAAAATGCATGCTGTCATTTCTTGTTCATTTTTTTAAAAAGCCTTTGTGTAGTTCTGGGGTTTCATTAATTATTTTATTAAAGCTTAGTTTTTGGAGAAGGGGGGTGAAAACTAATGTTTTATTTTCCAGAAATTTCATAATTTACGTCTTGCTCTGTATTTTTCAAACCAATTAGCGTAGCTGCATGAGTACCAAGTACAATAACCCAGGCACTTATGTTTTTAATATCTTCCATTGGGTGGCAGTATAACTACCACCGAAGGCAGCGTCGGCCGGACAGTAGCTGCCTGAGGATTCAGGTGCGCATACATTATAGGTACGCATATATAACTCGCACCTTATATAGAAATCCTAATAGAGGTTTCTTAGTTTCAATTTAGTTACAAGACGTTTAGATGAACCTGCAGCACCCAGGGCTGCTTCAAGGTCTAGTAGCCAAAAGCCATACATTAACGACCAGTGACATCTCAAAGAAGTCCAAATATATGCAGAACTGAAAACTGATTAAGAATGTAATTTGGGGTTGCGTATAGAATATTTTTAAATTGTGGGTGAACTATGTATAATATTACAGCTCAAGTTAACCATGTGTCATTCGTTAAAGCTTGATGAAGCACCGTTGATGGATTAAAATGTAATAATTTAAGAACAGAATAATCGAAATATGCTTAATCTGAAAATTTGTGCAGAATTAGATAAGGTGGCAGTGAATTGGATATGAAGTCAAATTAAAACTTTAAAAGCGGCACTTCGCAAGCCTGCTAGTCGCGTGCAGCAGGTGACTACCTCCCCAACTGCGAAGGTAAACGGCGATGAGCTGAGTACGTCAGTGGCTCACCAAACTGCATTTACCAGAATTCCCTAGAATAAACATTTGGCGGGTGGGGGAGAGAGGGAAATTAATTTTAATCTGTATAAATACCCGATTGTATATACATATAACTTGCATTGATTCCACATACATTCTAGTAAATTATGCGATTTAAAATGGCGCATAGATGACAGAGTTGTAGAATGTACCATGTGTCATAGCTGTATCTTACGTTTATAATATGGACTGCATCTACCACAATCCTTTGCGTCTGCGTCATCCTTCACAACTGTTATTCGTTCATACGTTTGTGTGTAGGGCCGGGGGAGGGGGTTGACTTCGAGTAACTACAGCGATGTCAGTCCAGGTTGTGTCAACGAAAATGGCCGAGGCGGACCTGCAAGCCAGTTCCAGCAAAGAGCTCAAAGCGGTACCTCCGGGAATACCCAAGTCGGAGGAGAAAAAGGTGCTTAAAAACAAGCCTAAGGCTGCAGCTGCTACCTCACCGGTGGGTCCGTCGACGGAGGTTATAGCGAAAGGGGAGTCAGGGGACCCCAGCCATTCTCCGACCCCCAGTCCGGACCTCCCGAAGATGCAGGCATCGGCGATGAGGCGAACGGATGCACGGCAAAACGGAGAGTCGCTTCTGAACAGCGACGGCACCGTAGCCGAAGCTCCAAAGACGAAGAAGGTAATGCCGCTCAAACGGCGTCAGCCTGCCCCGGTTATTAATGTTATGCTGCTGGCTCCCTGCACGTCAGGTTATTACGTGACCGGCGCGCAAAAAATACATTATAATCCACACTACAATTCAGTATATATATGTACACTTCGGATTTTTTTTCCCCGACTCTTGAGAGCAATCTGACGTGTGAATACCGACAATCCAGTTCAGCAGATGGCGATCAATATGTGGTGCAATAAACTGTTACTATAAGCTGGCTAGGGGAGTGATGTTCCCGGGGACCGCAGTGCGCCGCCCGGCCAGTGCTCTCTGGCAGTCTCGCGCTGTTTATGCCTTCGCATCGCTGTGTCCCATTTTAAGTCACTTCGTCAGGCAGTGATTACCAATTTAACGTTAATGCTCTAAATATTTAGTCAGATCCAGTTGTCCACTAACCCCCAGCACATATACCGTGCAACCTGTTATCTGTTAATGATTTTCCAACTCCTGAACCCGTAATTACATGCAAGCTGTGGCAACTAGTCTGATTTATGCAGAGGTTATTATGTGCATCTTAACTACGTTTGAAGATGACCTTTTCCACTGCCATCTGAGACCAAGGAAAAAGTGCAAATGCAGATGAAGACGTCTTTGGGCCTTATCTTTCAGGTCTGTTTTCACAGAGGAGTTGTTACGTTTCACTCAGACCAAGTGACATTTTAAGTGGAGAATATAACTTACAAGCATATTTACTTAGCAGATCCGTTTCTTGATCCTGCAAAGAGAAAAAAATGTGCAAGAAATCTGTGCAAAGAACAATTGCAGTAGCTGGAGTTATCTTCTCCACTATAGAAATGTTTCTTAGAACCTTGGATCCTACTGCTCATCTCAAGTTTCTCATTAAACATAACACAATGCTGTGTTTATGGGTTTAAGCCCAGGTAGTTTTGACGTGTGAAATTCCAGTGAAGTGTAAATGAAGATGGGATGCACAGCAGATTTCATATTTGTCTGCATAATTATGGTTTGTTCTCTAATTATGTTTTATGTATCAACACAACCCTGTAAAGCACTTTGGGACAATTTTGTTGTGAAAGGCCGTATATAAAAACAAATATATTGTATTATTGGCCATACTGTAAAGAAATCCTGTTTGTGTTTTTTTTAAACCAATCATGAAAGTTCAGGAGATCAGGATGAAAATGTCTATGTTACAAATTAACGCCAGTATGCAAGTACTAATAAGGCATTGTAAAAATGTCCTACAGATTGACCATTACCTTTCATCAGTGTGCATAACAGATATCCTGTGTGTTGTCAATGCAAGAAGATACGATGAGTCTGACTACATCATCCATCACATACTGAGGGATATGTTTCTAAATAGGGGAAACCTCACTGGGCTTAATCTACCTCCAAGAGTTCTTGTGTGCATCAGTATTCTATCTAGCTAGTCTCGCCTTCCTGTCAAGCATGGAGTTTTTGTGATTACAACCAGGTGCATAAGGAGCACTGAGCTGCTTCAGCTGTTCTATGGTTTATGGATTTCCATGACAACCTTGTCCGTTGATTTCTATAAGGACATACAGAACGTAAATGTCAGAATGGAAATGTATGTGGGCTTTTATCTGGGAGGACTCGCAGAATCCAGCGAGTCCTCCAGTATCTCTGAAGAGAATTGACTGTCCTTCTTATGGCTGATGACCCAGGCTGCTGCATGAATGTTATCATCATGGTTTGCCACACCTCTGATAGGCCAGTAGGAAGCCATTGATAAAATAAAAGCTCAAGGTCACCTTTCGCAATAAGTACAGTTTGGAGTAAAATTATTCTCGATGGGATGTTTTTCTTGGAATACTTAGACTCTGCCTGGACCATACTGTACATTTGTGACTGTTAACAAATGGCATCTCCAGTTAAAACATCAGGACTGAATACGCATCAAACAGGATCGTAGTGCTGCCCATTCAATTCATGTGAGCAGTGATGTGTATTGAAAGCATCAGATCACAACCATGAACTCTAATTGCATAAAGTTAATTGAAAATTTATTATTATTCCTTTATTTGCAATATGTGGAATTATGCAATATCTCATTTGTTATTAACTATCCTAAGATGTGCATTTTATCTGAAGAGTGCGTGTCTTTGTGTGTGTGTGCGTGTGCGTGTGTGTTTTGTCCAGCATTTCCCCTAATCCTAACCCCACCTCCTATCCTGTATGTCTTACACTCATTGTGACGCTTCACTGGATAGGCATTTTGTGGAGGATGGATGGATGATATATATATATATATATATGATAAACATGACTGTATTTCTACCAGCTAAGTTAGCTAATGGGTTGAGATGAAAGCCTGTTCTGAATCCTGTACAGCATTAAATCTCCATTCGCAAACACCTGCAGAGGGAATCAGCCTGCTCACTGCACACAGCAGCTGGTCCTCTGAGGCCTTCCTCAGTGCTTACCCTTCTGACAGGGCAGTGTAAATTGGCCTTGCCGGAATAGTGGTTGCTGAACTTGGGGCAGGATTCACTTGCGCATTACCCTGGCAGGCGATCACAGATGGTGCTGAGTTAATGGTACAGTCTCAACTGGCTACTGGAGGACATTATCACAACATTTAACAAGTTGT
>JABFEA020000001.1:321245-335077 GCA_019775915.2 Cyphomyrus plagiostoma | reverse complement strand
TTCCTTTTCTTCCTGCGCAGGCCCTTCGCAAATTTGGCCTTAAATTCAAAAATCCAATCTAACAGTTATGATGCATCTTTTTTAGGCTGATTGTCTTCATTTTTTTTGTTCATTTGTTTTGTTTCCATCTTCCCACCTTGGTCACTGGAGTTTGTACATGGTACCAGGACGAGGGTGGCTGGGTTCGCATATTTATTTATTTTTAAGAGATATCTGTTTTTAAAGCTCCTCTCCTCGTCTGGACAGATGTAGTATGTTATTGAGCTTGCAGTCCTGGGGACTGGGCCCCTAGCCTCCATATCACACAGACACTGCAAAGACAGCTCTGTTCTGCCGATGCTACTCATGTTTCATTCATTATTGTTCTGTTCTCTAACGCTCTAAAGTTTCCCTTCCTCTGAATTTTTCGTGATGCCTGTGATTCAGGTAGACAGATTTATCTGTAAGAGCCGATGCTGTAACGTTATTTTAATTCAGCATATTTAAATAGCTAATGATACAACAACATGAAGTGTACAGTAACATTTTGTAAAGAAATGTAAGACTCTATTTTCCTCCATTGTTATTTCTTTGTTATGAATATTTTCTCATAAAAAAGTAATTACTCTTAAGTGTGAATTCAGTGTGCTGAAGTCATCATTTCAACAATGAAATGAAAAATCATGGTGGGGGGGGGATTTACTTCTGGTAAGATGGACTCTGTTTAAGAATTTTGTTTGTGAACTGTTTAGACATCATGTATATGTTGAATTTATGTTTGCTATGTCTGGAAAATTTGGCCATTCCAGATGATTTTGGTTAAATTCTTTTGGACAAAGGAAACTGCCTGAAAATGTGTTTCATCCTAATAACATTCCCATGATGTGTCTTATTGGCTTGTTGGCCTCTTTCAATCTCACGTTTTTCCAGACATTCCCATACTAGTTCCTTAAGTTTCCCTTGTTCACCTCTGTAATTGCACTTTCATGTTTTTGTGCCCATTCTGTGCATCAGTGGTTATATAATTGAAAAGTAATTAGGCACAAATTAAGACATTTTGTCCAGTTCATGTGCTCCCACCCGGAACATTTTTATTAGCCACTTGAGCTTTTACAATAATTTTAATAATCGCAGAATTTACGTTTCCAGTTGTTCTTGGTATGACTCCTTGTATACCACACCTTCGCGCCCACACGCGATCCTTGTGTGATGCACGATGTATACGCTGCGCTGTGCTTTAGCGCCATCGTGTGGGAGAGGTTAATAGCAATACCTCTAACGGAAAGTGGATCTGAAGTTCACTCCGAAAACGACCGGTTAAATTTTTAGTTTTAAAGTTGTACAGGTTTAAAAGGTTTGAAATATTTCAAGTGATATAGGTAATGAGCAATAAAGATTCTGTAATCTAAAAATAAAGAAACAGACTGGATAATCTATGGCTTATGTTTATTTTTTTAGCTGGTTTCATTCGACGTATTTTCACCCCCTTGGTGGATGTTCTAACTACCCATGGGCATTGCAAAGGAATGGTATTGCAGCAGCTACAATCTCGCCAAACCCCCCGTTTTGTACGTTTTGGTGTGACATCTCATTTTACATTAAAACTTTAAATAATTGACATACTATTGATGTAGAGGAAAGTTAATTATGATTTGGTCCTTTTTCGAAGGAAAATTACCTTCCCCTCATTTTCTTCTGATTTGTGAAACGTCACCAAAAATCACCATGAAATCACCAAAATAGTTAACTTGATTATGTTTTCATCTAGATATCTACGGCTGGGCGAATTACTGCTTTTTTAATTATTTTTTTTAAAAGAACTCGTGTGAATGATGACCAGATTTTCCCCCTGTATTTATTACTCTATATCTTAATGTTACATGAAAATTTAAGGCATACAGCGTAATTCTCAATGTCTACCTATTTAACAAGTATATAAGGAGTAGACTCTAACTTATTTTTATACAGCGCCTTTCGCAAGATAGTCGTGCCAAGGCGCTTTACGTTGGTGTGTTGTGACGCATTGACATCATAAAGGCAGTACCTATAGACCTACACAGCGATACCTTTTCTAGGTATTCCAGTAATGATTGCGGTTTCCCCCAGCTAGTTGTTGGTGTAATTTCAGCCTCTATACAATGAACATTTCCTGAAAACATACTGACCAATTCAGAGCCGGACACAGACACGCCAGCTCACCTCCAAACCGTCCCCAAGGCAACCACACGTCAACAGAGAGGCCGGCCCTCGTCAATGAAAGTCGGAGCATTAAGTAACGGAAGGAAAGTTATAAATTCTTTTGAACTTACCTGGAATTTTGCAGAACCCTTTCAGTCGGTATAGTGCATTCGAAAACGTAATGATAACCCCGATTATCCTCTGATACTTTTGTGTAAATTGCAGTTAGAAACAAGTTTCAGTGATTGCTGACTGATTGTAATTGATTTTGAGTTTGGCGTAATATGGCATACTGATTTCCACCGATAACTGTAGTTATAAAAAAAATACAGTAAAATATATTCTCTGTACTAGTAGTCTTTCTGGTAAATCTAAATATATCAACCGTGGAAATATCGAATTTAACTGGAACAAAGAGGCCTGACTCTAGATCAGGAGTTTTCAAATACTGAGCATAACAGACTATCAACCATCAAAGACAATCAAACCGTTTACCTGATTTTTGCAGACTGCGAATTGTGATGAAGCAGAATAACTGAATAAACTTGACAGAATGGTAATTGATTTCCATTCATTTAAAAGCCCAGTATTATACATTAGTGTATTATTATGCTCCTTTATGCATTCTCATATATTGCATAATCACATAGTTTGGCAGATAGCTGTTCCGAACGTAATCTATGTAATGAAAGTTTAAATAATTGAAGATACAAGTGGTGTAAGAGAAGGAATTACTACAACAAACGGCCGTTACGTTATTAATACATGTTCGTGTGTTTTCTACAGCCTACAAAAACCAAAACATCAAAACTGCAAAGTTCTGAACCAGCCAAAAAGAACAAGCGGAAAATCTCGTCCAAAAAGAGATCATTGAATGCCCAAAAAGAAGGTGACATATTCAGCGCAGCTGCTATGGAGAACGTTTACTACATCGCCCATAATGCAGTGGACTGCTTACAATTCAGAGGATTTGGCAGGTCAAAAGCACCATAGAAGAAAAAGGAAAAGAAAGTCAAACTACATAAAAGTAAACATTAGATGTCAAACCATACTCGTGCCAATACATTTAATCTCTTATTTTTGTTTTTAAAATCTGCGTATTGCTTTTGGTTCAATAAAGAAATGTGCCCTCTAAGATGCTCAGGAATTTTAAAAATTTGACACTAAAGTATTTCCAAATGAATTAAGCGATTTAATCTCAAGATATGTATCTGATAAAAGCATTTCCGTGTTACTTGAGTCATCAGCCAAAAATATTAGCTGGATTGTATGTTTTTAGTTGTAAACCTATATTTTGTCCTAACGACTGTTTGTTTTATAACAAAAAATAATAAACCTTATATCCTTATATCAATATTTTGGATTCAGCTCAGTTGATACTGTGATACAGTATTTCTCTTTGTGGGAATTGAGCATGATGCTGCTTTGACAGTCCCTTAGGCTCAGGTACACACACACACATTCACATTAAAGACACGGACTTGAAGGGTTAGGCGGCTACAAGAAAGCATTAAACTGGCTTCCCATCGTCGCCCACCGAGAGGCTGCTTCCCCCGAAATGAGCAGAGCAGCTTTCTCCCGCCGCCTTCCCTCCCCAGCATGGCGCCCGTGTCCGTGACGTGTTGAAGCCCCGGGTCCCCGGCTGCGATGCGCCGCTCTACTGCTGGTCTTTGTCCTGCATTAGCGCTCGGATTGCCAGCCGCGTAGCGCACGGCGCAGGCCCGGAGCAGCGCAGCCGCTCTGAGGTTAGTGCCCTACCGCGCAATCTCCAGCTATTTCAGCCCCGGCGCAGCCGCAGCAAAGAACCCGGCAGCGGCGGCTCGGTGGAGGGACGGGGGGTCCGCCCCGACGCGGAACGATAGCGGGGGTTTCGCCGATTGCGGGGCGCCGTTTTGCGAGCGGACTCAGGTTAAAGCGCCGGTAAAGGAGGAGGAAGCATTAGGGCAGGCAGGCCACTAAAGGCCCCCATTTGCTGTTGTCCAATGGCGCCTTGCGGCGGGCGGTGTTGCGGTCGCTAGCATCCCTTCGGATATAGTAATGGCGATCGCGTCACGGCGTTTTATTAATGGGGTCATGTCAGAAATAATTCGATGTACGTTTTAACACCCATAACATGCTCTTCCCGTTTTTTACGTACACTGGATACTAAGATGCATTGCGGTGAGCGTGTTAACGATCCAGCCGGCGGTCTCTTTGTCTCATTAATAACAGCTGAGGGCGCTCTGTAATTCCATAGTTTTATTAATACCTTTAGGTTGATTATTGGCCATAACAGAAATGGCGTATGCAACGCTGGCTCGCTGGGAACCGCTTAAGGATGCGACCAGCAACCGGTCCCCTGCCGCCGCCCGCAGCCTTAGTGAGGATGACAGCGCTTCCTCTGGCCTCTTCGCTCCCGATCGCGAAGGAAAAACTCTTAATTTGAGGTCACGATCTGCGGGCGGCTGCGGGCTGGCGCCTTGACGGCCGAAGAACCGGATGTACCCGGTTGGTTTCGGAGTGATGCGCTTCTCTTATTTGGTGGCCGCCGGTCGAGGAAGCGCGCCTGGGCTGGGAAGGTCAGATAAGCAGAGCCTTCGGTGCGGCGGGCCGGGTGTCGGCGGCCTATGAAGTTAAAGGAGCTGCGGGGCTGCTTCGTAGTTCGGTTCCAGTGTAAATGACACGTAATAGTTATAACTAATGTTTTCATTTAATGAATCTAACAACCTGCGAGGAGCTTTAACCCATCAAAACATTGGTCAGCCAGAGAAAAAGCTCGAGTAATCATCTATCCCACTGTGAACTGTATCTGACTGGAATTATAAAAATGTTTCGTGAATTTCCACCTATGCTGACATGATATGCACTCACTGGTCACTTTATTAGGTACACCTTGCTAGTATTGGGTTGGACCTGCTTTTGACTTCAGAACCATAGTTCTTCATGGCATAGATGCAGCAAGTGGCTTGAAACATTCCTTAGAGACTTTGGTCCATGTTGACATGACCATATTTGTCGGCTGCATCTTCATGATCTAAATTTCCCGTCCACCACATCCCATAGGTGCTCTTTTGGACTGAGATCTGTTGACTGTGGAGGCCATTTGAGTACAAAGAACTTGTCACTTTCAAGAAATCAATCTGGGATATGAGCTTTATGACTTATACTGCTGGAAGAAGCTATTAGAAGCTGTTTACACTGTGGTCATAAAGGGATGGACATGGTCAGTGACAATGCTCAGGTAGACTGTGGCATTTAATACTCAATTGGTACTAAGGGGCCCAAAGTGTGCCAAGAAAATATCCCCCACACCATTACATCACTCTCACTAACCAGAATTGTTGATACAAGGTATCCATGCTTTTATGTTGCTTATGGCAAATTCTGACCTCACCATCTGAATGTCACAGCAGAAATTCTTAACTATTATTGTTGACACACCACAGCACAACAATGAAATGTGTCCTCTGCATTTAACCCATATTTGACATAGCAGGGGACAGCTAATTCAGTACCCAGGGAGCAGAGCTTGAGGGCGGTACCTTGCTCAGGGTACCTCAGTGGTGCCTTGCTGGTTGGGGATTTGAACCTGCAATCTTATAATTACAAGTGTGCTTCCCTAACCAACGTTTTTCCAATCTCCCATTGTCCAGTTTTGCTGAGTCTCTGCCCACTCTAGCCTCAGTTTTCCGTTTGTAGCTGACAGGAATGGCACCCGGTGTGATCTTCTGCTGCTGTAGCCCGTCTGCTTCCAGGTTCGATGCACTGTGTATTCAGAGAGGCTCTTCTGCATACCTTGGTTGTAGCATTTTGCACAGAGAATCGCAGCTCACTAGATGTTTTTTTTCCCTGCCCATTTTCTGTAAACCTTTGAGATGGTTGTGCATGAAAATCCCAGTAGATTAAATTACCAGTTTCTGAAAATTTCATACCAGCCTGTCTGTCTGATGAGGGAGTGGTGGCTCTGAGGCTAGGGATCTATGCTAGTAACTGGAAGGCTGTTGGTTCAAATCCCCTGAATGCCTGGAGTAATTCTACTCTGTTGGGCCCTTGAGCAAGGCCATTAACCTGCAATTGCTTCGTTCTGGGTATGATGTTAATCTACAGCCAGCCCTATAAGGAGGTCCTCCAAATTACAGGGAATAACTTGGGGATGGTGGCAGGATTGACACTCCAGCCACTGGAAAAAAATCTTACACTGGTGTATTTAGACTAGTGTGGTGCTGAGGTATCACCTGTCACATGGCTGCACTCAGGTTCTCATGCCTGAGGTGGTTTGTTATGTGGTGGGTGCAGTAAAGCACTGTAATCAGTGCATGGCTCCTTACACACTGTATCAGTGAATTGCTCCTTACACACTGTAATCAGTGAATTGCTCCTTACACACTGTAATCAGTGCATGGCTCCTTACACACTGTAATCAGTGAATTGCTCCTTACACACTGTATCAGTGCACACTGCTTTCCTGTCTGGCACCAACACTCATGCCATGTACAAAGTCACTTAAATCATCTTTCTTACCCATTTTTCTGTATATTGTGAAGATTAACTGACCTGCATCTGCATGATTTTATTAATTGTGCTGCCTAACATATGATTGGCTGATTGGATATATGTTGGTGATAAAGAAAAAAAAATCTAGAGTTTTATAATGTCTCTATGTCTTGTTATTTGCTGACATCACGGATAATTTTGATGTATTCTGACGCAAAGGTCTCTTAAATCTTATCAAACAAAGCACACATCAGAAGCGGTGGTGAGCTCTCCGTGACACACACGAAAGCAGACTGAAATTTAAAGTGGTTATGGAATTAGAAACACAGGGTCACCATTCTAGTTAAAATACCACCATGACCCTCAGCTGGAGAAGTGGGTCGCAGATGGCTGGAAGATAGCTGATGGATTCATTTATTAAGTTTTTGTCAGGTTCACTATACATGCAGGAAGGAAGGTGAGTGTATCCTGCAGTGTATCCACCTTAAGATGTAACATCTGCAAAATTACAGTAAGAATCAAAGGGAAATGACACAGTACCTTGAAACAAAGAAGCACGGATTAGAAACTGATTAGCCCTTTGGTTGTAATGGACCAGCCTGCTCCAAAGAATTCCAGTGTCTCATCTGTTCATGTGTTTTCATTTGGCTGGGACCAAACCGATAACCATGGCTCAGCCATTTGATGTAATCCATAAGCGAGCTTGACGGTCCGAATGGCCTCCTCTCGTTTGTATAGTTTTTATGTTCTTATAATGGAAACTTATGGGCCAGAAGTGTAACGTTTAGCTGCTATACACAAAACATGCTAATTGTGTGCCACTCAAAGTTCCACAGAGGTATTTAGAGTGTTGTACCTCTGTAGCTATAATGAACCCCCGGTGTGTGTTTCTGGCTCCCTGCCCTCCCAGCTGACCCAGGTGAGTGACAGATAGGCCATGGAGGAGCACCAGACAGACATGAGCACCATTGAGGCACATGCTGTGGCCGGCCAGGTGCAGCAGGTTCACGTGGCCACCTACACAGAGCACAGCATGCTGAGCGCCGATGAGGACTCGCCCTCCTCACCCGAAGATGACACCTATGATGACTCAGACATCCTCAACTCCACTGGGGCAGATGAGGTCACAGCCCACCTGGCTGCTGCTGGTGAGATGCTCTTGTACTTGTAGTGATGGGCATGTCCACAAGATGGAGCCCTTACACCACAAACTTTATAAAAATATATAAAAAAAAAAGCAAAAACAGCTTGAGTAACTGTGACACTCACCAAAAACGGATCCTTGAGATTTTTTTTGATTTCAGGGAACATATATAATTGCTGTGAAACCATTAAAACATGCAAAATAAATGTCTAACCATCAGACAATACCTTCTCAACATAATGGAGTAGATTCTTTGGCCTGGCTGGTGGAATATTCTCTTGTAGCCAAAAGCGAGGAGGAAAAACTGCCAGCCCAGACTATTTTTAGACCAACCACGTGATCGGTGGCCCTGGCGTATCTTTTGGGGTTTGCATGTTCCCACGCAGCTCCCTCACCTCTTTTCCTCTCTAGGCCCAGTGGGAATGGCGGCAGCTGCTGCCGTGGCGACGGGGAAGAAGCGCAAACGGCCACACATCTTCGAATCCAACCCCTCCATCCGAAAACGGCAGCAGACACGATTGCTCAGGTGAGCGCCGCCCCAGGGCTTCTGATCTGCCTCTGCTCACAACACGGGTACGACCGATGACATTACGCATCACAGCATTGTAGCAGGAGTCCTCGGGGGTGACACTATGCCCCGGCTACCCATCTTCCCGGTGGCCACAAATCCCCGAGAAGCCAAGCTCTCACGTGTCGGCCGCTGAGCATGAGCCGTTTGCCTCCCCAGGAAGCTGCGGGCCACGCTGGATGAGTACACCACCCGCGTGGGCCAGCAAGCCATTGTGCTCTGCATCTCGCCCTCCAAGCCCAATGCCATCTTTAAGGTGTTCGGGGCAGCACCACTGGAGAATGTGGTACATCCCAGTCGCCTTCCACTCTCACCTTTCCTTTCCTGCCTGCGTATATTGCCTTTATTTCTATTGTATCTCAGCACATGAAAATATTCATAATTCCTAGATAGCACTTCGTAGAGCAGGTTGTTCTAAGTAACTTTGTTTCCACCGTAGTTGAAAAGGAGCTTCATGAATTATTAAAAAATCAGTAGTTCTCAACTGGGCAGCGATATTCAGGTATCCATCAGTAAATCCAGTCACAAACAGAAGAACAAGCCTTGTCTACCTTTCAGTGGTTTTTCTGCTGCCCCCTGCAGGTGAGGAAGTACAAGAGCATGATTCTGGAGGACCTTGAGAATGCACTGGCCGAGCATGCTCCCCCTGCCCCCGAGCTGAGCTCTGAGCTGCCGCCACTGACCATCGACGGCATTCCTGTCTCCGTTGACAAGATGACCCAGGTTAGGCTTGGCAGCTGCTAGGTGCCAGGGGGGCACTATTGCTATTGTTCTCATAGTTCCTCACCTGATTTCCATTTACTGCCTGTCTTTTTGGTATATCTCTGATATATATATACCCATACACTTTAAAATATGCTAAACGCATTACATGTAGTGGCTGATGGCGTTTTATTGGACATGGCTTTACTGGTGTTCCTTCGTGAACCATTGAGCTCCCAGTTGACTTCCCCCAACACTGGTTTGTTTACTCAGATCAGTGTAAATATCCCCCCACCACCACACTGTTTCTGTAGAGAAGCAACTCAGCAAAAGCAGTGCTGATAGGGTGGGGGCAGGGCTGGACGTCAGCTGCCAATGAGAGCTCTCACTCAGACAGGTGTGAGAGCCCGTGACTTGTTTTTCAACAGACAGCACAAATACAACCACCAGGCACACGCACAAGTCTAGCTTTGTATTGTGTCCCAGTACTGCACCTAATCAGAGAGCGGCAGGTGAACAGTGGCCTGTTGGGGGGGGGGGGGGGTGCAATTAGGCAGCCCTCTCAGCTCTCATAGCTGATTGGATCCCAGGAGGATTAGCGTGGAGGTTGACTTGTCCTCCCAGACACACATGGCCCCATAATTCCACTTCCCCTATAATTAAGCCATGTGCCAAACACACAGTGCAGCCTGAGTGCTGTCTGGGGTGGAGCAATTGAGGAGTTGACTGGCCATGAGAGGGGCCTACTTCTCTTTCCCTCCACCTGTGACTCATGGAGGGTCAAGGGAGTGGCCAAGGTCATGCTCAAGGTGACTGATGTGCTCTGTGTCCTGGTTGGAAGAGCTCCTAGTCCGCACTCCCTACTGCTGAGGCAATTGTGTGGGGTGGCTCTGCTTTCTGCCCTATACAGCTATGGCAGCTATGGTCGTAGCTGCCAGCATGGCGGTTAATGGTCTGGACTAATACTCGTGCTGAACCCCTCTGTAGACATGCTGATGTTGATGTGTGTCATCTTCCTAAATGTACAGGCAGGAAAGCACAGGTGGCCTGGCTGATACAAGGAAGGCAGGTGTGCAGACAGACAGGCTGGCGAGGAATCAGGCATATGGACAGGTTGAGAGGAAGACTCACAGACTGGGAGGCACACAGGCTGTAAGGGAGACAGCCAGACTGAGAGCTATACACAATAGAAGGGAGACAGACAGTCTGGTAGGGAGGCAGACAGACAGTCTGGTAGGGAGGCAGACAGACAGTCTGGTAGGGAGGCAGACAGACAGGCTTAGTGGCCGACAGACAGGCAGACAAGCTGGAAGGGAATCAGACAGACAGACAGACAGGCCGGCAGGGAGGTGAGCATTCTGCTTTTGGCATTCATTCTTCTCTCCATGCAACTTGAAGGTGCCGGTCTAGCTCTAGCTTTATATGCAAGCGATTCATTTTCCGAGAGCCAAATTTAGCCCATGAGGTCAGGCAGTCGACGCTGCAGTCCTCCACGGTGCAACATGATCCTGGTCCAGTGGGCAGCCTAGCAGCGGCACTCAGGACTGGGATCAAACATCAGGCATGGGCGTGCCTGGCCTGCATCTGCGGACTGGCTGTGAGGATAATACAGTCATGGCTCTGTCCACTAGTGAGCAGTGCTTTTTCTGAAACCAGAAACCCTGCATTAGCTTAGATCACACAGTTTTGCCTTGACTTAAAGACTTCATGACCTTGAATTTTCTACGCCGCGAGGCCGTTTAACAGAAATATGGGTGTATCCAGACAAGAATGACCGGTTTGGTAAAGGGACAGGATGAGGCGTCCTGTTTAAAAGATTGGAGTCAGGCAGATGGACAGTTGGAGGTTTGGCTTGTATTTCAGTCTGGGGGGGGGGGGGTGGTTGTCAGATGGCTAGTCTGGCAGGAAAAGCCTTTTCTAGTGGTTGGTGAGTGTGAGTTTCTGAATCTGAGCTTTGCCTTTTTGGAAAGCAGCAGGGGTATATTGCAGTCTGATTGTGGTTTGCCCCACCCACCCCTTTTGCAGGCCCAGCTGCGGGCCTTCATCCCCGAGATGCTGAAGTATTCAACGGGCCGGGGGAAGCCCGGCTGGGGCAAGGAGAGCTGCAAACCTGTGTGGTGGCCAGACGACATCCCTTGGGCCAACGTCCGCAGCGACGTCAGGACCGAGGAGCAGAAGCAGAGGGTGAGGCCACTGGAGCAGTGGGGACATCCCGCGGATATAAGCTGAGTTAATGTCTGGCTCCATCTCTAGCCCAAAAGGATTCTGGGTAATCCTGTAGCTATCTTTATAGACATGTAGCTGCCAGAGGCTATGTTTGGTGCCACTGGGGGACCAGAGTACCCAGTCATGAACTTGGCTACCCAAACATAAGCTAGCCACCCGCTCATAATTAATGTCACCCAAGCATAAGCTTGGCCATGCAATCCTAAGAAATGCCACCCAATCACAAGCTTAGTCACCCAATTATAAGCTTAGCCACCTAATCAGCAATGCCACCTAATCATAAGCTTTAGGCATGTAATGATGAATTGCGAATCATTTAAAAAAATCGATGTAAATGTATGACGATTTAAACCAGCTGATGTGGGAAATGAATCACTACTTTAGGAGTACTTCACGGTACTTTAACAAAAAAAATGATATTTCACGACGTCAGTTGGACGTCAGATGTCACTGCGTGTTCACGTCGTACGTCAGTTTTTGGTTTTGACTGAACACGAGTTGGCGAGCAAATTTGAAATTGAGGACATGGTGCTGGGCGGCGCGGTGCCGCAGTGGTTAGTGCTGCTGCCTCACGGCGAGAAGGGCTTGGCTTCGGTCCCGGGTCCTTTCTGCGTGGAGCTCGCACTCTCCCCATTTTCGCCAGGGGCTTGTGGTGTGCAGGCGACTGCCCAGGGTTGGTTCCCGTCTGTGTCCATTGTTCCCGTGATAGCCTCTGATCCCCTCCACGACCCCATTTGGCATTAAGCGGTTTCAGAAAATGGATGGACGCATTAATTGTCCGATCTTAAATCGGCGGTATGGCAGTATTTTAGCGTTCTAGTAATCACAAACGAAAATGGCTAGAAAAGCACAGACAAGACAAAATCTGCGTGCAGACATTGTAAAACACTGATAACATACAGAAATAACAAGGAACATGCTTCAGCATGTCCACCAGCACCACAGTGAGCTCAATTCACCACCACGACGATTATTAAAAGGGCAACCCACAGTAAAAAGCTGCACACACAAGCCTTATAGTTTATTTGAAGATTTTTTTTTTATTATTTACTTATTTTCAGCCCTGCGATGGGCTGGCCCCCCATCCAGGGTTGTTCCCTGCCTCGTGCCTGTTGCCTCCGGGATGGGCTCCGGACCCCCCGCAACCCAGTAGGATGAGCGGTTTGGAAAATGGATGGATGGATGGATACTTATTTTCATTTGGGATTTTTTTAAACAGTATTTTATTCAATCAGTTGCACTGTTAAGAAGAGGACATGTTTTGCAGAGTTTAGAAAGATAAAGGAATTTTTTTGAATAAATTTGTCTACAGCTCATTCTGCATAAAAAAAATAGTGAGAAAATGGTATCATGAATTCAGAATTGTGAATCGTATCAAATCATGAGTGTATCATAACATCCCTAATAAGCTTAGCCAACCAATCAGCAATGCCAATCATAAGAAATGCCACCCAGTCATTAGAAATCCTACCCAATCATAACCCTGGCCACCCAGTCATAAGTAATGCCAGGCAAACATTAGCCACCTAATCAGCAATGCCACC
This sequence comes from Cyphomyrus plagiostoma, assembly GCA_019775915.2. Classification (NCBI taxonomy): domain Eukaryota; kingdom Metazoa; phylum Chordata; class Actinopteri; order Osteoglossiformes; family Mormyridae; genus Cyphomyrus; species Cyphomyrus plagiostoma. The sequence continues at coordinate 322,263 of JABFEA020000001.1, read as the reverse complement.
CAATCATAAGTTTGGCCACGCAATCATAAGAATTGCCACTCAGTCATAATCTTGACCGCCCAAGTATATGCTTAGCCATCCAATCAGCAATGCCACCCAATCATAAGAAATGCCACCCTGACTTAACCACCCAATGGGTGTTGTACCACTGGGGCCGCTATGACGGCATGGCACGTCTCTCTTGGTGACGCTCTCTCCGTCTCGCTCGCATGCCCTACCAGCCCTGATTTCTGTCCACTTGTTCCGTTTTCGGGCTCCATCCCAAGTAGGTGTCCTGGACCCAGGCACTGCGGACCATTGTGAAGAACTGCTATAAGCAGCATGGCCGGGAGGACCTGCTCTACGCCTTTGAGGACCAGCAGGCACCCCCATCCCATGTGGCCCCTGCCACCGCTGTGACCCACGGCATCGCGCACCTGGTGCCCTCGCAGACCGTGGTGCAGACCATCAGCAACCCAGATGGCACTGTTTCCCTCATACAAGTGAGTCTCTGCAGGGGCTGGACGGGCCCTGGAGCTGGCTGAGCCAGGTCTGGACCATGTCAGCGGCTTTGTGCAGAGAGGTCCGACTTACTCCGTGTTTTTTTTAGGGGGCGAGGGGGGGGATACGATCAGTAGTCCTCAAAAAATGGATGTACATCTGATTTTAGTCATTCACAATGCCAAGACGACTAAAATAGGTATGTACCTGAGCAATGGGGGTGCCCCCCGAGTCCCAGCACACCCAATATACACTGGTGTGTTACTCCCACCCCCCTGCTCCCCGTACTGTACTCACAGGTGGGGACTGGAGCGACGGTGGCCACCCTGGCAGATGCCTCCGACCTGCCGGCCACCGTCACGGTGGCCCAGGTGAACTATTCCACCGTCACAGAGGGAGAGGTGAGGCCCTGCCTGATGGGGCATGTTGGAACCTAATGGGTCTGAGTAAAGATACAGCACTAACCCCTCACAAGGAGTCTCAGTCTGAGTAAATATACGGCAGTAACCCCTCACAAGGAGTCTCAGTCTGAGTAAAT
>JABFEA020000001.1:244678-270610 GCA_019775915.2 Cyphomyrus plagiostoma | reverse complement strand
ATTTAGGTGTAATTTTGGGGGGGCGGGAACCAATTAATTGGTTTTCCATTATTTCTTATGGGAAAAATTCGATCAGAACTCCAACTTTTTAGGATTCGATCCAGAGTCCAGAACGGATTAAGTTTGAGAACCGAGGTACCACTGTATATGGATCCAGCAGTAATGGAAAAAGAAACAGGAATCAGAAGCCCTTGTGCAGGAGTTAATGTGCACTGTCAGTACCGGCTCGTTTACCTAAGCGGGGAATCAAATTTGTGGCTCAGGGAAGTGTTGCTATGTCTTGTTGTTCTTTCACAGTCACAGTACAGGTATTCCCTGCTTTATCTGTTTGCTTTATGCCACTTCGCTTTAAGCACTTGTTTTTCTAACCAAATGAAATCTGTAGAGGATTCTTGCTTTTACAACAAAAGGAGAAAAGCAAAAAAAGCTTTTAGAATTTGCTTATCAGAGATATAGATGTTGATATGTGTCACGTAACGATGTTTTGGTCAACGATGGATTGCATATATGATGGTGGTCTGATAAGATAGGAATTTTTCGGCTCCGTTACTATCGCCTAATGGTGTCATAGCCATCATAACGTCATAGTGCAACACATTACTCACATGTTTGTGGTGATGCCGGTATAAGCAGACTGCGCTGCCAGTCATGAAAACTATAGCACATACAGTTATGTACGGTACTTAATACCCAATAATGATAATAGCTATGTTATTGGTTTATGTATTTACTATGCTGTGTGCTTTTTATCAGTATTTGGGTTATACCATATAGCCTAGGTGTGTAGTAGGTTATGCCATCTAGGTCACCTAACACATTTCTTAGAATGTATCCTTGTCATTAAATGGCACGACTGTATTTCTTATGTAAGAGTAATTACACTGTACAAAAAATATTCCTACTTCATATAAGCTGTGCATTTGCAGTTCAGTTGGTTCGATCGTCTATCCAGGATGCCTCCTGGACAACTCCCTGGGGAGGTGTTTTGAGTATGTCCAACCAGGAGGCCCCAGGGCAGACCTAGGACACGCTGGAGAGATTGTCTCTCTCAGCTGGCCTGGGAACACATTGGTATTTCCCCGGAGTAGCTGGAGGAAGTGGCTGGTGAGAGGGAGGTCTGGGCATCCCTGCACAGACTGCTGCCCCAGTGACCCGACCTCGGACAAATGGCAGATAATGGATAATAGTTTGTGTAGAGGTTTAGTACTTCACACTAATAGGTTACACATAACCAAGACCAAAAAATAACTTCACTAAAAGTTTAATTAAAATAAGAACTACATGCCCAAGACAGCATCTACTCAAATTTCAGAAGGCAGGGGAAGGGGAGAGAAAAGTAACAATTGGAATGAGATTTTTACATTTCTTCTTAATTATATGACATAATTCTTAGCTCAAATTCTCTCAGGCACATACATTTCAAGTCAACAGGAGAACAGCCCACACAGTTCAAACAGCTGTACCACACTTTAGTGTGTAAACAAAAAGTTTACAAATTACTTTCTATACCATACCTAACAATTGGTTGATCACCCCAAGCGTTTTGGATTTCTCCCCACACCACACAGAGCTGCATACCGTAATATGTGCAAAGCTTCCAGTTAAACCCTTCAGCTTCAGTCTATAAGCAAACCAGGTGACTTTGAGTCAATGCTCATATTTCCTTCTCTGTAAAAGTTGTACACTCTCTTATTGGTGCATCAAGGTATTAAAAAACAAAAATAGTCCCAGAAAAACAAGCTCCTCCCACACTCACGACGGGTGACTTAACAGGTTGAATGACAGGGTCCTGGGTCCCAGAGCTACAGACTTCTTGGTAAATAGCGCTGTGATTAGGCTCACGTTTGGCTTTGTCAGCAGTCGTAGGTTCAGTAGCAGTGTTCAGAGTCACCTCCAAGGCGTTTTACATCTCAGAAATTTCCCTTACCTTGAGACACACATGCACAATTATCTCACCTGAGGGCAAAAAGAAAGAAGTCTTAGAAGCCAAAACAAACAGCTTGGGCTCAAAGTTCAGACCACATGACAAAAAAGAAAAAGAATTGCAACAAAATGTTACACTAAAGAACATACTAGTGTGTGGAGGACAGCTGCCACTGATGGAAAATCCTGAACACCCTCTTGGACTTGTCATGAAGGCCCTGACAGAGGAGGACAGGTAACGAGGGTTAATGCTCAAAGACAAAGAAATCCTCTCTGTGATGACAGGCCAAACATCAGCAAGAGGAGGGGAGTCAGTCTAGTTTCTGCATGTCTGTGCTAAGCACATATTTTGTGTTACTCCGCTCCTGTAACTACAGTGACCTTTCATACACATGGCTGAACTTAAGGCAAACAGTAAGAAGTGATGTGTGAGGCTGTACCTGAGACATGCTGGACTCTGCGGTATTGTCAGGTTTCTTCATGGATAATAAAAGATGCAGTGCAGCCTTCCAGGCCTGCAGGGGGTGCTCTGCTTCAGGGAGCGTGGGCTGTGGCTTAGTGAGCTGGGTTTCCCCAAGAGTGTCTCCACTCACTACAGTCACCCAAGGGCACCAGTCTCGGTGTTGGCCTACTGGGTCAAACACACCTCTGTGCAAAGGCGCTTCCTGCGAGAGAAAGTGTTTCATGCTAATAAAATTAAATGAAGCTTTATTTTCCATTTGTACAAATAATAGTGCATGTACACTGGAATGTGTTTTATCTGCATGTACTGTACCATCTTGGTTGCCCTACTTTTTTAAAGACAGACACAGAGGGGAGTGTGATGCTTGGTGTCTGAGTGCAGCCATTCAACCAGCACCCTGAAGCATTTTCGGGGGGGTCATCGTAGAGCACACAGCCACCCCCCCCCCCCCCCAAGAGGACCCGTACTTTTGGAGGCCTCACCATGCTGCCTGAAGAGAGGCGGGGCCGCTTGGCTTTGCGCTGGGGGCTGGAGGGAACCTCTGCCACTACCGCTTCGCCTTGCCCTTGGCTCCGGGTCACAGGCCGCTTGCCCCTCTGCGGACTTGGCAGCTCCTCGGTGGGACTTGGGGACTCTCTGCTACGCGCTCGACCCCAAACGGGGGAGGGACTCAGCTCCACCTATGGTGGGGGACACCCATGCGACACTCAGCGCTCAGTCAGACACCTGACCCAGAGGGGAGAAGTGGTCGCCACCTGCCTGTTCAGGGCCATGGGAGCGCACTGCATCCTGACTGCGCAGCTTCATGCGGCACGGTGTGGGCAAGGTAGCCGGATGCACATCCTGGCCCAGCGTGGGAGTGCTGGGGACCTCCAGGGAGACATCGGCATCCCTAGGCAGACCCTCCACCTGGTGAAAGCTCCAGAGCCCCACCTTGCGGAGGCAGTAGGAGCAGGTGAGGGCAGGAAGTTGCAGGGAGTTCAGGGATGGGCTGCAGGGGAGGAAAAGGAGGTGCCATGGGCTGACTGAGCCAGAGGAGTCAAACGGCAGCGTGTTTTTCATACCACCCAGACATCTTACAGCAGTATGTGGTATTTTGATGGCACTGAATGAGGAATGGTTCCCCACAATAAAATTTGGGGGGCGGGGGTTATTGTTAGTGAATGATTAATTTTTTCTGTGGGGGGCCACCCAACCCATTCCATTAATTTGGTCACCAAGATTTAAAAATAACTTATGGTTATAAACAAAAACAAATATGTGAATGAAGTTCCTTTCCGATCACTAGGACTGTCAACATCAATTATAATCAGTATTTCACATGATGCATCTATGACAAGGCTACTGTAATCATTTTAGCAGCAATTTTTTTAACATACAGGAATCGTAGAGAGTAAATTAAGCAAAATAATTTAAGGCAAAGTGATGACAGAGAGAGACTAGGCTACTCCGAGAGGCAAAATAGCACATATCTATGGTAGTATTGGGTGAACGTGTCAAACTTTAATGTCCGTTTTGCATTGCAGCATGCTAAGCCTGTGTGCCTGTAATCACAAGGTTGCTGGTTCAAACCCAGCCTCCGCACATCTGTGGGTCCTTGAGCAAGGCCCTTAACCCCCAGCTCCCTGGGCGCCGCTACAGGTGGCTGCCCTTCACAGACATCTTACTCTACAAAGAGCAAGTTGAGGGAGGCATAAAGACGATTTCCCCACGGGATTAATAAAGTGTCGATCATTATTATTGGTGTTGTGGTGAAACTGAAGTTCTGCTTTGTAATACTGACAAACGACTGCATTCTCGTAATTACGCAGGGCTAGACATAAGCCGCGGCACCGCAGCCAATGGCCGTCGTGCCTTTCAAAATTGGCCACACGCCCGTGAAGTACCTTACGGCCAACATTGGCTTGCCTTTATCGTTTGTCTGGCCGTATGCCCACTTTTTACCAAAAGTTCATTACACAAAACACTTGCGCACAACACGATCCACTTTACCTTGTCAACAATCGATGCATCTGTACTGAATCCGAACCCAACCTTCGATACAAGAAACGAGGTGGACCCGCACATCTCGTAATTCCCAACTACTGAATGAACCGCAATGAATACTGGACTACTACGATCATGTGTTCGTCGCATGGTTGGCTCATACGGCATGTATCGTCCAGCCTACTATGGAGATAGCCACAGTAATCCAAGGCTGAAACTGAAGCTTTACTCTTTATTTCCACTGAGAGATGTGCCACATGACTCATTTCCCTGTGCGTTCAAATTGCGTCAGCGTTCAAGGTTTGACTTCTGAGATTCAGATCGAGCTCTAGGTATTTTTTTTTTTTTTTTAACTGATTGATTTGACCTTTAAGAAATTCGAGTCCTAATGAGTTCGAGATGACATAATATAGTATATTAGCAGTGGCCCGAAGAACTGAATGAATGCAGGGCAGTAGTCATTATGCAGGAATCCCAAAATCAGGGTGTGGAAAATGACAGAAGGAAGCTGGCGGTAATGGGGGCAGCTGGAGGGGGGGGGGGGCGCAGCCCCACTTACCTGGCAGCCCAGCCACACAGGGCCACGATACAGGCAGCGACCTGCACGGAGACAGGCTCCGCTGGTAGCGGGGCAGCGGGGCGGCCTTCCCGCGCCAGCTCATCCTCCAGCAGCTGCAACAGCACACCGATGGCATCCTCCGTCAGGGACTGGGCAGGGCAGAGACACATTTCACCAACGTTTCACATGGTGAGGCACCAGAGTGGCGGGAGGCCGCCAACTAACTGAACGGACCTCAATCATTTACGCACCCTGACGGCACATTCATTCATTCACACTGCAATGCAATGTACAACACTATTCATTCCCGAGTCGTTACGATGGAATTCCGTGCAATATTTTCTCTGACATTCTTTGCACTGTTACTCTCACTATCTAAACATCATTCTTACTGTCGAAATGCACGAGTTGTAGTATTGTAACCTGCAATTTCCTTTGGGTTTAATAAAGCATCAAACTGATAGACAGATGGATGAACAAACAAACCAACAAAATCAAACTTTTCTGATCATGGACAACAATAATATGCCATATAATTTAAGGTATATTACATCTGCAAATTGTGATGCTAAAACCCCAAGTGTGTCAGCACAGTGTGCCAGGGGCTGAGCCTCTTACCACGGCTTTGAGGTCCTCAGGCCTCATGGCTGGCAGCCGCTGCTCCAGCAGACAGGAGCTTCGGTACCGGTCCACAAAGCTGCTCAGCAGCATGTCGGGCTCACTAATCGGGATAGCCCAGAAGCGCTCTGAAAGCAGGGCAGCGAGTGGGTCAGGTCCCTCCCACACAACGAGAACTAATCAAAAAGCCCCCATCAGGCATCTTACCGGGACATGGGAAGTCAGGCCAGAAGCAGAACTTTTCATGCTGTGTCTGTAGGAGTGTGGTCAGCTCACCAAGGCGCCCGTCATCTTTAACAAATACAAAAAGCACTTAACAGCTGCTGATGGTAAACTCAAGGTGGAAAAAATATGAAAACAATATTAGCACAAGCAGGGATGTCCCTGTTGTTTCTGGGCCCTGCTAAGTCACTTCCAGGCCCCCTGCCCCCTTTAGTGTAGTGACTGTCAGTGGCCAAAAGGGGGCCCATGCAAACATAAGGTGGGAAATGGTGCAGAAATAAAAGTATGTGACCAAGTGCTGGTCCTCCAGGACCCCGACGTCACAACGTACATTTCTCAATGTCCAGGGTAGGCTGAAGCGACACACAGAGGAAGGCCTGGCAGCTGGAGCACTTCAGCATGTCGCAGTCGACATTCACCCAGCCGTACTGCGCACACCTCAGGGGCGAGAGGAGGGTGGGCTTCCCTGCCCATTTCAGACAGTTCTCAGAGTAAAGGAAGACACCCTCTCAAACACATCAGGCACATTAAAAAGTTAAACCATGACCTAGATTCTAACAGCTTGCAACCCTTATAAAAATCAGATGGCTCCCCATGCACATATTTTTAATATATGGTTGTAAATTTAGTGTCTGGTGAGGATATTGAATATGACTCCACCCTTAAAAAGAAGGCTTCCTTGCTCACAGCTTCGCAGGGTATTTGTGAGACACCGTTTGGGGCCACTGCTTCTCCTTCCTGTTCCACCTCTGCACTGGAAGGAGAAAACAGCGTTTTCATACAATATCGATTTTGGTGACATTTTCATCAGAGCATCAGTTACATACACTTGCCATTTACTTATTTCACAAGCATTCTTAGTGTAGCGATATACTTCACGCGAGGAGACGCGACGCTATGGAACGCCAGAAAGGTCAAAAACATTCTAAATTTAACACAAGTATAATACATAACATAAAACAGCCCTTACTGTTCAATATTTTACCTGCCTTTATACCACAGCACTGTCAGATTCTTCAGACTGAAGGTGTAATTTCCTGTAAACGCACACGTGCCGACCATGCCAATCAATGCATTTCAGTGATCCCCGCCTATCGCTGAAGTTACGTTCCAGACCCATCAGCGATAGGTGAAATACGCGATATAGAAAGATCATATAAATAAACTTTTTTTTTTCCATATAGTTCAAGCATTATATCGTGGGGGTTAAAACAAAACGAAAAGTTCACAAAAAGTTTGCTCACAACAATCGGACCACAAGCAAGGTACGCGATACACGCGAGTACTGTGATGCCTCGGGGGAAAATTCCGCAATATATCGGGGATCGCACCAAGTGTTACATAAAGATAAATTAATAATAATAATAATAAAAAAAAACGTGCGTTTGAAAATGTATAGTAGACGACTCGCCCTGCATTAACCCTTTCTTAACCAATAAAAGCACATTCGAGGCAACTGAAATGATCAAAATAATGCAGATTCGAAGTTCAAGATAAGTATCGAACAAAATAACGAAAATAAAGAACACAGAGCGCGTTAGCATCGGTCTTAAGCTCCTTCACATTATAAATACGTTTAAAAGACAAGTGCGTACTTGTTTCTTCAAAGCGTTGTAAGGGAAATGTATTAATAATATGCAGAGATATCCGTTTGTAGAGTGACCAGTTAATTTACATTCCAACTGCTCATTTAGCCGAAATTACATTAAACCAATCGTCAGTCACGTTTCCCATCCCCTTTTGCTACGGGCATGACGGCAGGCTGCTGCTTGAGAAATTAACGTCAAGGCAAAAAAGATACAATAATTGAGAATGAAAAATATTACTACTTTTGCTTGCTGTCCTCTGATGCGACGCCGTCGTTAAGAAGCTGTCGTACTTTCTGCGCCGTCACTTGGGGAGACTTAATTTTATCACTTAAATTGTCAGCAGAGTTACTGCGACCGCCGAGCGCCGCCATTGCGGGTCCAGCACTGAAATCGCTCCCCAGGACGCGCTTCCCTGTAGTTATAGTGCGTGTCTTCGTATAAGGTAGCCCATTAATGTATCACTTTAATCATAGTATGCATGCTACTTTAATTACGTGGTACTGCTGTGTCAGAAATGCCTGCCCTCCGCATTTAGACTCGAATCTTAAAATTTGTGCTGTATAAATTAGGATTTTGTTATATTTTGTTTATTTTACTTTCCTTGCCGGCTTTGGAGGATGGGCTCCCCCTTTGAGTCCGGTTCCTCCCAAGGTTCGTTCCTTCTAGGGAGCGTTTCCTTGCCACTAGCCTGCTCAGTGGGGGCTTCGGTCTGGAATAATGTAAAGCGCTTTCAGACAATTTTATGACGTGGAAATGGGCTAAATAAAACGGAATTGAACTAAAGTATGTGTTACTTTAGCTACAGTTCAATTAACGCCGATTTAATGACACATGTTACATTAAATAAATATGGAACATCAGTATATGTATAATTAATGGTTGTTTGTGACTGGTTTAACTGGTCTAAATTTTTCTTTGTTTAAATTTCCAGGGAGCTGGGTATCTTTTGAAGACATGATATCTTTGAAAAAATCAATCCGCTTCATTGCTCTAATTTAAATTAAAACAAGTGAACCCCAATAAGCATGAATGTACGAATCAAGCACTTTGAATACTGACTCATCGTACAGTATAACGATTTTAATACACTCTGTCACAACACCCGGCCGATAACCCCCTTCCACCCAGGCAGGCCGCCTCCTCCTCCCCACCCCGCGTCCTCAGCCCCAACGTCGGCCTCGGCCATTCGTCCGCCGTATTTAAGGCCCGCGCAGATTCGCCGCCCCTTTCGCCGGTAGGGGCGGCCGACTTGTTTTGATGCAGCTTCGGGAATGTGAAAAAAGCGGGTCGGAGGGGTGTGTGCGCCTGTGTTCGTGTTTTTCCGGCATTTAATTCCGCCCGTCCGCGGCGTTCGGCGGGGAAGATGTCAGCCGCTGACGGCGCCGAGCAGCTGAACAGGTTCGAGAAGCTGTCAGGGCGGCCTCCTTTCCGGACGGCAGGTCAGTGCGAACGCCGGCCGGTGGGCCGGCCGCCCCCGCGGCGCCGATACTGTCCACTAAACGGCTTAACTTGCTCAGTCAGGCTTTGCTCGTCAATCGGCTCGCCGCTTAGGTAACCAGCGGGTGGGCTTAGCCAGCTAATGAAAATGACCGGATAGCAGTTAGCGAAGTAAACCTGCCGCTTGCGTTACCGGGTGTGTTAACTGTACTGGCTGTGGCGAAGTGCTACATCTGTACAGCTTGGTCCCAAATACCTAGCGGGGGTCGCCGCTGATTTTCGGACTGGACTATCTGAAAGCATTAATCCGTTTGGCTAATTTAGAGCCATACTTTGTTTTTAACTTGCTACTTTGAATAGTCAGTATTAAAGTCCGCCGGCCTTGTTTACCGTTCCCGTGACCGTTGCGGCGGTTCTACGCGTTGCGAACAGGTATCGCTGCGTTATCCTGCAGTCTGCTGCTTAGCCAAACGCGCAGAGAGTTGTATGGGCGATAAAATGGTACTTTTATGCTGTGGCTTGATAAGGTGCGCTGTTACAGGTTTTCTTACACGCTGTGGCGGGAGATGACATGTTTTCTCCCCGCAGAGAGCGTTTCCCAGGCCACGCTCTTTGCACGGCCCTGACCTTGGTTCTCGGAGAGCCAGGAAGCGCTTAGGACGGGCCGTGCAGCGCCGGCCTGGCGAGGTTGTCCCGTCTGCCTGATCCTACGCCATTCACCCACTATGCTCTTAATTGCGCATCATTAGTTATACATTCATGCGATATTCACAATTTAGGCAGAATTTCCTCCTCGGACCCTTAAAACATATCTTGTATTTGGCTTGCGGGTTTTGAGGTTATGACAGCATTATACAGTACCGCCTGCTGATCTGAACGGTTTGACACATTCTGGGCTTTGTCAAAAATTCGGAACAGAATGACGTTATTGTACATAGTCTGGTGAAATGATTTCTTTTCCACCATTTGTTGAAGGTCCGGTAAAACTGATAAGCCCTATATAGATATGTTTAATAAATGTATTAGCGTGGTATTGACTGACTCTTAATTCCATGTTTATTCTTCATCTGCCCGGAACTGTTGCTTCTAAATATTGGCGCATCTGATGATGTACCGGTTTTTAGAGGGTTTGACAAAGGAATGTTGCTGGAAAGGAATGTCTTCCTTGGAAAATGCTGGCTGCACCAGGACATACAGGAAACCTGTCTAAGTACATATGTTTGTGCTGCTTGCATATGCTTGTGGTGTTCTTAAGGTAGAAGGTGTTTGGATCCTAAGATTATGAATTATCTTCTCATGAAGGTATGTTCATCTTACTCAGCCTGTTATTTTATAAATGACTGTCTGGCAAATAGTATGAAGTTCATGTGAAAGTGTGAATCATTGAGTTCGTTCACTGGACTGTTATGTAGACTGTTACAATGATGGTATTCTCACAGGGATGTAACCTGAACCCTGGTGTCTCGGATGTTTTGTTGCTTCTGATAGTTGCTAGATATGTTTCATCTGAAGTGTTTCCTCTGACCTTTAACATGGATTTTTGTTGATAAATTTGCAATGAAGTGGTTCCTCCTAAGGGATTTTCACAGTTAAATTCCAGGGTAACCATGTATCCAGTTCAGCTGATGTGCTGTCAAAAGCTACGTGACTTGTCTCTGCCGAGGTTGCCTTCTATGCACCCATGCCAGTTCTGTAGTTAGTTTGTCTACAACTACAAATACTTACACGTCTGTATCATCGCCTGACTTGCAGGGTGGAGAAGGTGGTGCTTCAGCTGTTGGTTTGTTATCTTGGAACAACACTAATAGCTCTCGGTATGAAGCTGCTTGGCTCATGATGCTGGAGATTCTCACAGCCTACAGTTTTTTAAATAGTTTCTACAGCTGAAGCTTTAGTTTTAGAGCAGTTGCAGTTAAGCAGCTTGATGATGAAAACAATTGTGCTCCCTGTATTCTGAGCCGTGAACTTCAGGTTACAGGACCTGTAAGTGCACAATCCGTCACTTAAACGGCAGCATTCTTCATTATACTGTGTATTGTAATCGATTGTGTAAACCTTTTTTCAAAATATATTAAATCTTTGTTGTAATTATCAATACAGAGGACTGGAAATGTTCTATGATTTTTTTTTTTTTAAGAGCAGTTTTATGTATTCCATCTCTCCCTTTCCCAGGTACCTATTGTCAATCTAAGGGCCATGATTTTAAATAGAGATGCACCGATTGTATGGGCCAGCTATCTGTATCGGCTGATACAGCAACAATCGGCCATCTGCCGATGGTTAAAAATGAGCCGATATCTACCGCCGATAATTTCCTTTAAAATGGTGACCCATATTGCTTTGTACACCCACTTACTAAATGGACAGAAACATGCTATGAAAACGACATTAGAAATGGAGATGCACTGAGCTGATATTTGAATTGGTATCGGTGCCGATCGAGACCTGTTTGACTGATTTGGTATCGGCTATATCTGACCGATCCATGTCAGTGTAACAACATCAGATAAGAGGGTGACAGTCTGGAAGTATTTTATGCTTTTAACAGCAACTAGTAGCACATTGATTTGCAATGTTTTATAAAAACAAAGTTTTGAGAGGTAGAAGTAGCATTTACTGGAAAATTCCACTAAACAAAGCACACGCAACTGTGAGACATTGCGAGTAATATGGAAATGGAAAAAGCAATGGATGACTTGGGAGTCGCTAGCTTGGACTGTTTGCACACTTGCTATGGCTTGGGATGTGCGCGGGGCTGCAATCGCAACAAAGTGCAAGTTCTTATCGGTATCAGCAGTGTTGTATCATAATCAGACTGAAACTGAAAAAATGTGGATCAGCCCCTTCCTAGTCAGAAATGCATTCTGCAAACATTGCTCTGCTAATATTTCATGTGGAGAATGTAATAATCATTTCAACACAAGAAATCTGATTGTTCACTTTAAGGCGAGACATAAAGAGTTTCTGAAAAAAATCCGTTCCCGTAAAGAAGGCTACAGTTCTGTGGAATAACACAAGTCCGTCAGTAAAAGCAAGCATTTGATAGCAAAAGAAAAATCAGTGTGGACAGCGTGAAATCAAAAGATGCTGTCTGGAAAATTTGGAGGTTATCACACTTTATCAGCCCTTCTCTGTTATAACTGTATACATCTTTTATGTTTATAAAATATAGTATTCTGTGACTGTTGTATGCCAGAGTTGTTTTCTTGCCAAAAATATACAAAACTTTTTCATGATTTATTTTTTAAATGACTTGGGTGGAGTGGTGTCACTTTTGGAAATGGTTGGCTGGTTGGTATCGGCCAGAAATTCCTTTATTGGTGCATCACTAATTTCACATTTTGAATGAGTTCCTTTCACATGGTTACTGTTGCCCCCTGTGTCTGCATTTGTTGCATCTGAGATTCACCAGAGGTTGACAGCTGTGTGGAGATCTGCAGTTCTGGGTAGCATGTGCCCCTTTGTTTTTCTCTCTCCATTGTCTTGCGCTGTCTGTGTGACTGACTCATTGCTGGTGGTTGTGGTGACAGGCTCTAAGAAGAGAGTCCGCTGGCTGCAGGCTCGCCGCATCTTCATCCACTCTTGTCCCAGCCTGCGGATCCCTAACAGGTTTTTGAGAGAAGGTGGGTAATGAGCCAGCTACGATATGCCGCCACCAGGTCGATAGAATGAGGCTCATCTGTTCAGAGCCTCCATGTCCTGCAGAAGCAGGACTGTAAGAAACTCTGTCTCTAACCACGCCCCCCCCCTCCCCCCCCACTTGGGTTTGAGGCTCTGCTTTCTCTTTCTCCGGTGCCCAGTTGCTCTTCATCATGCTGGGTGGTCTGACCACTGCTGGGGATCATGTCCATCCACGTGACTGTCTCTGGGGTGAATGACGACGTCCTGTAGTGTCTCCCTGCCTTTCCCTCTTCTTCCCAGTGTTTTGCTTCATTGGCCTGTGTTGTGCTGCAAGCCCTCAGTCTGGGGGAGTCTGGCTTCCAGATTTTGACCAGCACAGATTGTACTGGAAATGATAGTGCTTAGGACTAAAGAGATGAGAAAGTTGGGTGAGCTGTCAAAGTTCTGTGCTGATGTAAATCTGTTTTTGAAAAATTTTCTTACAAATTGCACTGTTAAAAAGTAGGTAGAATTGTGCTTAAGAATATCCATCACTGTTACTCTGTTTTCTGGAGCTATTTAACCTGTTAAATGTTGGTTCAGATAAAACATTATCCACCTCTATAGATGGTGAAAATCTCAGCTGCTTTGAGTGAAAACACGCTATTTCACCATGTGTGAATTAAAAACTTGCCTTTGGTAGAATATGATAGTATCTCCCTTGGTAATCTTATGGTAAGACATAGATTTTCAGAATTCCCAATAAAAAAAAAAACATTTATAACATCCTTAGTCCAGACTTATTCTCTGCCTTCATTGCCGAACAAGATGTAAGAAATTTGAAACTTGTTTGGATACAAGTTTGGTATCTGTGTTGGTAAATGGGGATTTTTAAGTATGATAACTGGTTAATTATATCTTAATACTCATTGAAATTTGCCAGAGATCTCTTGGCTTTTTGTAGTCAGTGGGCTGGTATCTACTTCCTTTTGCCTTGTGAAAGTAGGCTGCTGTTAGTTCTTGAACCAAGGTGCTTAATAATGTCCCTGCTCTAATGTTGGATAGTACTTGTTTTTCATAACACCACCTGCACCAAAAGATTCCTTGTACTTGTTATATTGGTGAATGAAGATCCTGTTTGTCAATATGACTGTTCAGTTAGCGGTGTGTAATTGTAGAATGAAGAAATTCTTTTTATTTACTGTGTGCACAAATGTGAAAAGATTTAGGAAGAGCTTGGAATGAACAAGGATTAAAAAATGAGCTGTTTTGTGAGGTAAGTATATCAGTTTATATATCTGAAGTGATTGATTTGTGAATTACTGAAAGAGCCAAACTACACAGCTTCTGAAAGGTATATGGAACAGTGTTGAAATGGTGGTGTGCTTTAGGCCGAACTTCCTTGCTGAATGCTCCTAACTGAAAATGGCAAACTGCGTTCAAAAGTGTTGGTGTGGAAGTGGATAAATTAATTTTGCAGGGCACTCTGGGATACGAGAAACAATTTTGTCCATGATGACCTTCTAGAATTTTATAGCTTTTTCCAGTGTTTTCTTTCAGCTGGAGTTTTGGTGCAGAGGATTTCTCATTGAAATTACTGTAGGAATTTTGCTGCATCTGCCTTGAGTACCAAGGTGGTAAAGAAGATGAACATTTTTATAGACAGTGCAGACTGAAGCTCTCCGCGAGCATGAGGACTGCTTGGACTGGCTGACTATCAGTTCATTTGGTGGAAATTTGCTTTTCGAGGTATCAGGACTGGGCATTATCTGCATTGTTTTAATGCTCCCACCTTGTCCATCTCAACAGGACACCGCACGCCCCCTGCACGGAGCGGACACCGCTGTGTGGCAGATAACTCAAGCCTCTACGTGTTTGGTGGGTACAACCCGGATTACGATGAGTCAGGCGGCTCGGAGAACGAGGATTACCCGCTATTCCGGGAGCTCTGGCGATATCACTTTGCCAGCGGTTCCTGGCAGCAGATCCGCACGGAGGGCCACATGCCCACGGAGCTGGCATCTATGTCAGGTGAGAGGTTGGTGATAAATTGGCTCATGTTCTGACACACTTTCTTTAGCTGTGGGTTGATATTTAATGAATAAATACACATGCAGATTATGAGGAACATGGTATTTAAGATGTGTCCTGATTTACATTACGAGGATGGTATTAAATAGATCTGACACATCCCATGCTGAGGTTCCATATGACTTTTTACTGTTCTGGTAAATCTGGTTTCTGTTGGAGATGCTGTGTAAAAGGCGGGGGGGGGGCGTGGCTTTGTGTGTTGCGGAAATTGCTGACTTGGTTGGCGTTTTAAATGTACTAAGCTTTAAAATGTTTGGATCTCTTCTTAAACTTCCTGTTTCGAAGTGTGCAGGTGAATTAAACTGAAACCACTGAAATCTGCTTGCTGGCATTTAGCTGTTCTGCACGGAAACAACCTGCTGGTGTTTGGCGGCACTGGGATCCCCTTTGGGGAGAACAACGGCAACGATGTGCATGTCTGCAACGTGAAGTACAAGCGGTGGTCGCTGCTGAACTGCCGCGGGAAGAAGCCCAACCGAATTTACGGACAGGTGAGAGGCAGAGCTCTTGGCCCGCCACCTGAGCATTAATCTACATAAATGGCTGCCCCCGTATCTCTGCTCTTTACTAGCTGATTAATGTGTCATTAGAACTGCGAATATGAATGATGCGCTGGCTGAGCTGCTGGCAGCTGATCGGCAGAAGGCAGGGGACGTCTCTCTGCCCTGTGTGCTGGGCGCCCTGGCCTCTAAGCATAGCTCTCGTTAATCCTCAAGGCCATGGTCATCATCAACGGCTACCTGTACGTGTTTGGAGGGACCACAGGTTACGTCTACAGCACAGACCTGCACCGGCTGGACCTCACCACCCGCGAGTGGATCCACCTGAAGCCCACCAACCCCCCCGATGACCTTCCAGAGGAGAGGTGACCTCCTCGTTTTAACGTGTATAACTCTCCTAAGCTTCTCAAAAGTATGCAGCCGCTTTAGAACAAGTTCAGTGATGAGAGAGACTGAGCGGTGATTGCATGATGTGGCTTGTCCCAAGGAACAATCCTATTAGCATTCTTTACATCACAGACTTGAGATACAATTCTGGCTCATGCTTTAGTCAGATTTCTGTGACTGTGGGATATATGAGCGAAGGGAAAGAAGTTGGAAGTGTTTATTGATTCCAGGAGGACACTCATGTGCATACAGCAGCAAAGGAACATAAAGTGAATAAATGCACACAGTATAAGAACTGTTTCCCATGTAAGAACCTCCTCCAGCTCCGTATCCAAAGGATGGAACATCTGGGCTTGAGCCGAAAGCTGCTGAGCTCAGTGTCGCCCGGATGACAGTGAAGAATCTGTGCTACAAGAACCTTGGCATCTGAACTGACTAAATCATACACATTTTACCTTGACCTGGCATGCTTCTGTTTCACTTGTACAGTACATTGCAGGCGATACATTGTCTGATTATGCTAATTGCTCTGGGGAGGGCGACTATAGAGCCGGGATTTATTTTTGTTATGTTGTGGGACAGAAGAGCTGTTCTGTCTCAACTACACTGTTTCCCTATAAGAACCCTAATGAATTAGATGATTAATTTGCCACGCCGAGTTTTGTCCTAACCAGCCGATGCCTGTTTCTCAGGTACAGGCATGAAATCGCACACGATGGCCAACGGATTTACATCCTGGGTGGGGGCACCTCCTGGACCTCCTACCCTTTAGACAAGGTACTGTGAGCAGTCCCATGTGGGAGCAGTGCTGTGGCCCCTCAGCCCAGGCCCCCAGGAAGCTGTGCTTTGCCCTCCTGAATCCTGCCAGCCTGCACACAGTGATACCTATTGGGTGCAGCACCTGCATTTCAGGGCAGCTGCAGAAGGAAGGGTCATGATTTATAAAAATTAATGCCAGATGTAGATTTTAGATGAAAAGCCAAATGTGTAACTACTGGTAAGTAAATGTTTTGTTCTCTTCTGTTTACTTCTACAGATACACGCATACAACCTGGAGACGAACTCGTGGGAGGAGATCAGCACGAGGCCGCATGAAAAAATAGGTTAGTCATGGATTCTTTGACTCTGTCTAAACCTGGACAGCAGAACAGAAATGGAAGCAAACGCAGGGTTGGTCTGCTTACTTAGAGAAGGAGCATATTGCACAGATGAGCAGATGTATTGGGCTCCTTGTGTGGTGACTGTTCGGTGCTCTGATCTTGGCAGGGTACCCAGCTGCAAGACGGTGCCACAGCTGTGTGCAGATTAAGAGCGGTGAGCTTCTTTCATCTGTAAAGCAAAAACGTGAAGCTTCAGTCTCTCTCTCTCTCTGGGTGGGACACATTGTCATTCCCGTGGAAACTGCCCCTTGGGGATCCCCAGTTCTGATTCTGCCTGCATCCTCCTTTGTGTGATTGCTGCTCCCATCTCTGCAGATGTATTTGTATGTGGTGGTTACAACGGAGAAGTGATCCTGGCCGACCTGTGGAAGATCAGCCTGCAAACGTTCCAGTGGACGCGGCTGCCTGCGGTGATGCCCGAGCCAGCCTACTTCCACTGCGCTGCTGTGACCCCGGTCAGTGCTCGCCCGTCTGCCCGCCAGCCTGTCTTTGTGCTCGCCCGTCTGCCCGCCAGCCTGTCTTCGTGCTCGCCCGTCTGCCCGCCAGCCTGTCTTCGTGCTCGCCCGTCTGCCATCTGTAACGCCTCGCTGTGGCAGATCGTCAACCTGGAGGGTCACCAACTGGGATTCTGACTGGGATTCCGAGGTGTTTTGTCATCTGGTGGGTGCGGCAATGCACTGTACCAGTGCATGCTGCCAACCTGACCTGACTCTGACCATGGACGGTATTTCATTGTGTATCTAAAGCCCTAACATTACCCAGGGATCAGTGGACGGTCACTAAATGCTATGACTGCTGACCTATGAAACGGGTGTCGTCTCTCTCTCCCCAGGCGGGCTGCATGTACATCCATGGCGGCGTGGTGAACATCCACGAGAACAAGCGCACTGGCTCCCTTTTCAGGATCTGGCTGGTGGTGCCCAGCCTGCTGGAGCTCTGCTGGGAACAGCTACTGCGGAGCTTCCCCCAGCTGTCCCTGCTGCCCCCCATGCAGCTGCTGAACCTGGGCCTCACGCAGGAACTCATCGAGCGCCTGAAATAATCAGCGGGGAGACCCGGGAGGCCTGGGGTGGCCCACTGTGGGCACCGAGGAGCTCGGATGAGGCGGTCTGGTGGATGCGGATCGCTGGACTTGAGCGAGCGGGGGGCTCTTTGAGGGCTCCTCCAACATAGCCCCCGCCCCGCCTTAAAACCAAATCATCAGATGCCTTTGTGTGTTTTGGGTTTTTTTGCGGCATTTTAAATTTATATATTTAAGTATATAAAAATGTTTTTAAAGCCAGGTGGAAAATTTGTCTTAGAGCAGTCACGCCCAGCACACAGATGGAGGACATTGACACAATACTGTCATCTCTCTGGAGTTTGCATGCGTGCATTGCACAGTACGTAGCGTCTGCTAATTAGGAATGTACAGTCACATATGGCAATCTGTCTTTTTTTTCCCCCTCTTGATTTCCGTTTTCTTTATGCCTTTCTTGTACATAATCTTGCTGTTTTGTTTAAAGTTGCGTTGGCTTTTTTTGTGGCCATATTCTCCACTGCAGATTTCTTGTTGGACATGAAGATGCATTCACATTAGCTCAGTTTTACAATAGAAGTGAATTTTGTCATGAATTTTTTTCAGGGTTTTTAATGGCAGTGGGTAAAAGCAGATGGGGAAAGTGGGTTTTTTCTTTTGTTTATTCTGAGCTGGCTGACTGGTTTATTCTGGTTCTGTCCAGGCGAATGGCAGAGAGGGCCACCGGCATGGACGGTGGGGGGGGGGCGGCGTCAGTTGTCTCCCAGCAGCCATTCCCCACTGGTCCCAGTCCTCCTCACCTAGAACCAGTTTGACCAAATAATTACATCACTGTGAATCTAGGTGCATCTTACTCTCTTTAAAATGTTCTGTTTAAATAAAAGTTGGACCTTAAGTCTTAAACTGACTCCACCAGCCTTTGCTTGCGAGTTCCTTATGAACCTTTGCCCTGGGTAGTGACATATGGGGTCATGCATAACTGCACATTTTCATTAGTGCCTTTAAAGTACTGCCTCCGAAAGAGCTGAACCGATAGATAAATCTATTAAAATTACTTCCCCAAGTAATACCAGCAGGTATTTTGCAATAAATGCTATGTTTATAAAAAAAAGGGTGTGTTGAGAGGGTTAGGGGTGGAGCTTGGTAACTTCAGCATGTTTAACTCGTCGTACCCAGTTGTACTGTGTGGAAAGGGGCACGGGAGAAAGTGGAAGGAAGCCATTTTAAGGAATTTTGGTCTGACTGCGGCTTGGAAGCTGTAACGAGGGGTGGTAACCTTTGGTAACCTAACCCCAATCGACACTTATGGGAGCAGTAGCCCACTGTCAGTTTGTCACACCTGTGCCACCTCCCCCACCAGAGCAGCTTTTATACCACAAGGTGTCAGGCTGGATGTTTCATGGAAGAGAGGGTGTGACCCTACTGAGATGTACTTGAAATCAGTGTACACATTGCACATGAACAATGAAAGTAATTTTTCCTCCCAAATATGGCCACAGATTTTGTAGAGCAAAAAAAACTCCCTCTTGCTGTGTTCAGTAATATTTTGGATTAGCTTAGCACTGCTGTCATGCTGAAGTGAGTATTTAACCAGACTATAACTGGAGGGTTTACAGCATAGAAAACGATACGATCATACTTCATGGAGCCCGGGGGAAATTACATTTGCTGCACCCACCACCAAATAGACCCTCCATGCCCATCCTCCTTTTGTTTATGCATGGAACTTGAACCTCGTGTGCATGATGTTATTTCCAGGATGTTGGGTAGAAGGGCTTCCTGGACTGAAGCCACTGTCCTGACCATGCAGGAAATGGTTTTAAGGCAAAATTGCTAATTGTCAGTACTTGTGTATGTGTTTTATGTTCTCAATGATGAAAAAAATAAACTTGAACGATAAGTTGAATATAGCATTTTTGTAATCCTGTTAATTTGCATTTAAGCACACATGGAATTTATGCAGTTACAGAGAAGCTTTGTTTGCAAAGATCTAATGGCTTTATTTGCTGGCAATTCATAAATACTGCTAGCCAGTCTCCCAGTTCCACTACATTAGTGTTATGGACCTCAGATGTGTTAGGTCACCCTTCAGTGATGTAAACATTTCAAACTCTGCGCTGCTTTGAATTAATATTTTAATTATGGTTAACATGCTTTTCATTACAAAATATGGATTTGTCAGTTTTCTATTAAAAATTACAGTATTTCCATTGGATTTACAAAAATATCTTTAACCAATATATTGCAGTTGACATGACAAATAAAAAACAACACTTGTTTTATGTGACAGTCACCCAAACATTTAAAGACAGATCAAGTATTACTAAGGACAAAGTCATCTACGATTCCTGTATGGAATGGAGCAAGGAAACTTTAGATAAACGTGCCCACAATTTGAACATGGCAACAAAAAAAAACCAGCGTCACAAAACAGGACAGAAGCCCCTCCCCTCTTTCAGGAGCTTAGCAGCCAGCAGGTGAAGGTGCAAAAAAGTAGAGGGCCATAAAGACAAGGTAGAGAACCACCAAGACTGTACCTGGCCAAGGGAACAAAAGAGTGTTACATATGGACACACCACACCCAGGCTACTGCTAACGAAATAGAGATTAATCCTGATAACCTCGTATATAAAGGTCTCAGATCCAAAATGGAACACTTCAGATGTCCACTAGAGGGCAATATTGATTATGCATCCATTCATCCTCCAGCTCCACAGGAGGGTTGCAGGATGGCCTGAAGATGGAATGTCTGTCTAGCACAGGGTACGTTCATACTCAGTCACACACACAAGCACCACGTGCAATGGCAGTTAGCCTGCGTCTCCTTGGACTGCCGGAATAAATACAAGTTAGCACTATAAAGCTTTAGTTTTTCTGAACTGCTAAAGAACATTTCCTGAAACCTTCCATTCTTTTCTCAAAACTGTAAAAAAAAAAAAAAAAAATCCACTTTTCAAACTACATTTTTAAAAAAAAACCTTTGACTCGTCTTGCAAAATCAAACTATTTTCTTTGCTCAAAACCAAACACTGCTTTCAGATCACGCACCAAGCTAGCCAGTACATACAGACTAATGAGCAGTCATTACACACTACAGCAAAAATTTTAAAGCAATACCAGTCAAAACTTATTGGCATAAAAAGAAAGATGTTTACTATGAATATGGCCTTCTGCAACTATACTTTAAAAAAAAAAAAAATCTGTTTAGCAAGAATGCATGTACAATTACACTTAAAGCAATATGAAATGTTTGCATTATTCAGTATTACAAAAAGGTTACTGTAAATTAAAACATCCAAATCAGGCATATTTCAGTAAACCGTTGTGCAAGTGCCAAGCCAGAGTCAAGGAAGAATGTTTGTGTCTCATGTCCCAAGGCTGGGTCAAGACAGACAACTTTGTCTATATCACAGGAAACACTCAAAGAATGAGGTTTAGTGTTTCAGCAAAACTAAGATAATCCTAAAATTCAATTATTCTCCTCCTTCCTGCAAGTTTCATTCTAGGTACTTGCAGATGCTCACAAATCTATGCAACAGCTATCGGTGTCGCTGGAAACTACACCGGGATACACAATTTACCTTGAAAGTAGTCTGACTTCCCGTCCATGAAAATATAGTTGACAAGTATGACACTGAAGATACTGGACCACAGGTGCAGGTCGCTGAATAGGAGTACGAAGCCAACATCCTGCCAAAACAAGCGAATGGGATGTTCATCATAAAGGGCTGCTGGCACATGCCTAACATCTTTACTGTGAGAACAAAAAGCAACAAATCTGAAATTGTTTAAAACTACAAAGACTTGGAGAGACCGCCACACATTTCACTAAACTTTAACTGAATGACCGAAATAGCAAATTGAAAGCACATAAAAGTAAGGGATTCCCTGAATTTGATTTAGTATTTAGAGCACATGAAATAAAAGAAACTGTGTGACTGACTCCTCCAGGGCTCCGCAAAAAAAAACACAGGCAGCAGTCAAAATTTTGTCAGGGCTCCTCATCTGGCGCATGCGATCAGGATATCCCACTTGCATGCTGTGTTGTGATAAAAAGCTCAGGTTTGTAAAGCTGTGCTCCAAGAATGTTGGGAGACTAGCAAGCTGCAGAAAAGGAACTCACACAGAAAATGTTGAACAAGATGAGGACCGGGATCTGCAGCATGCAAACCTGCACAGCTAGACAACTTCCAACCTCCAGGCTGATTGGAGACAAAAAAAGAACATCAATTATTAGGGTGGAACAAAAGAATGAGCATATTGCCCTCAGGGCCAGTCAAAATACAAAAGAGGAGATTTTAACAGGAACCAGCCTCAAACTCATGTTGTTCTGCAGGGCAAACTGAATGCCGTTGACAATCTCTGGGAGTTCAGGGATCATCGCGATCACGGTGACTCCTATGAAATACTGCCAAAACAGAAAGAGGTGGTCACTGTGTCCTATATTCTCAACACTAATGACTCCATCAACAATAGACCATGTAATTTCTCTTGTGCTATGGAGGAGCTACTGATGAGGCCCTTCCTCTCGCACAGCGTTTGGATGACCCCAGTATAACAGGCGAGTCATGAAGCAAATACCTGGGAGATGTGAGAGTGGGCCAGGATGGGCTTGATGTGCTCCGTGGTCAGGTCAGCGCAGGCGGACATCAGTAACGTGGCTGTGATGAGGATGACCAAAGCTCTCCACCTGGACCAGTGCACCACTGCGCCATGGTGCCCGGACACTGAGACATGCGCGCGCGCGCACACACACACACACACACACACACACACACACACACAGAAACATGAGGGCCGATTACACTTTTCACACTTCAAAAGCCATCTCTGGACCCAACAGCACTGTCCCACACTCATCCTTGTGGAGGCTGACCGTGGCAGCCGCTGATGTGGATGTCATAAATGTGAGAGTGTGTCTTCAGCGTGAAGATGAGGCCCACAACATAGGCTGCAGGCAGCAGGATGGAGATAGTGTAGATCAGAGGCCTGTGGGGCAGCACAAAGGATCAGATTATTTTTTGATAGCAGGGATAGATCAGCAACAAAATGTTGCAAAAAAACAAAAATCAGGATGTCGATGAACAAGCTCAGGGAGATGTGTTCAAAAGTTACATTTGTGATGTGCTCACTGACCACTGCCCCAGACAGGATCTACACAACTAGCAATCCCAACACTCACTCAATGTGGCTGTGGAACAGGGAGTAATTATTTTCACTCTGCAAAGAACAAGAAAATTTTAGGCAGTAAATTTAACTAAACTAAAGTGAACTTCAAAGCATAGTTCAGATGTCGTATAATCGGCATGATGTGGGTCAGTGCCATGGTTCAGCAAAGCCGACACCCCCATGGACACCTACCAGGTCATAATGACAGTCACTGCAGACCAGGGGGCCACTGCCGTTTGCCGCAGAGCTGGTGCAGCTGTCGCACACCAGATTCCCATAGGCCTTGGAGAAAAGCGTGGGTGCAAACACCCCTGTAGACATTGGGTGGGGAGGGTAAACACATGAACAGTCATGGCAGACACGATTGGCTGGGCGGAGCCTGGCTGGGCCCTTACCTCCCACCGAAATGAAGAGCAAGGCAGAGCTGACCCCTGCCGAACGGCTGTTAAACCTCTGCTCCTGGTGCCGACAGCCTCCGAGGATCATGCTTATCCCCTGTGTGGGGAGGGGGGGGTGAGGTAGACAGACTACTCAGGGACCGATACAGCTGGCAGAAACATTATCCAGAAGGCTGAAACCCACAGGTTAGCCGTAACTCAGTCTCAGCACTGGGAGACCCCAGTAGCATCAGGGAGCTACTCACAGGGATGAACAGCACGCATCCCAGCAGCGTCCCCGTCAGGGCAGACTTCACAACCTCCTCATAGCACTTGGTCCCCCCTTGGTGGCCCCGTAGCAGCGCTGAGATGTAGAAGGTCAGCTCCGTGATGGAACCAAAGGTAGCGTTGACCACTGCACCCACCGCAAAGTTACTCTGCGCCGAAATACTGGGGAGGAGCACGAAAGGAATCCCGGTGGACAACAGGACACGTTACAGCAAGAAGAGCAAGAGCGGGCCGTCGGCCGTCGCTGCCATGCCTGGCGAGGAGGTACCTGGCAATGCCCATGCCAATGTAATAGGACAGAGGCATGATGGAGACCATGGCTAAAGCAAACTTGGTTTCAGATTTGGTACAGTAGTTGTCCTTATCCACATAACCAATCACCAGCGTGATAATGACCAAAGGCAGAAGATCTGTAGGTAGATCGCTGTAAGGAGGACAGGAGCCAAAGTGGTATCAAGGCAATGTGGAGACATTCACTTCCGGCCTGAACATGAGAGAAGTGGAGAAGCCACAGGAAAAAAAAAAAAAAGATTCAGTAGATCAACTTGTCAATGATGGTTAAGCAAAGCAACTGACTTGAGTGTTAAAATAAGGTAATAAGAAGAATATAGACATAAATAATATGAATGATTATTAGTATTGGTAAGGACTTTCTGGGAAAAAAAGGAAAAAAAAAAGTTTTATCCATGAGAGGAGGCCGTGTCCCATAAGGAAAAGCTGCTGGACTTCACTTCACAAAAGGATACTGACGGCGAAGACGTTGAGGCCGTCGACCGTGTACTTGTAGTAATACCAGTTGAAGGCATAATAGCAACAGAGAACTGCTCTGGTCTCACAACCCTGATTCTGAAGAAAAAAAAAAAAGATTCAAAGATTCATAGAATAATGGACAGTTATCATATCAACAGTTAACATCTGCAATCACCCGTGACCTGGTTGGCAGGACTAGTCTGGTTGAGTTCTTCAAAATCACTTAAATGATCTAAAAGGAACAGAACTTCTGTAATTCTCTAACTAATGGGTTAATGTGAAGAATCACATCTGAAAGGATCCTGAACGCTGGGTGACTGTTCCCTGGCACAGATGTCTCCTACTACATGTGCTGACTGTTCAGGAACCCCAGAAGCTGCCTCACCTTTCCAGGCACGGTGATGTGGACCTCCTCTGGGGGCATGAGCAGGATGGTACTCATGGTCCGAGCGTTCATTTTGGTGACAGGGATGGTGAAAACCACGAGCCAGGAGAGCAGGCAGGCCAGCGCGTGGACCACGCACAACAGAGGGTATCCCAGCAACAGCCACACGTACGTGCCAACCCGACGCTGTGGGTGGAGTTCAGTGTTATCACTTCCTGTGAAATATTCTGTTCACTTCTCTCTAAAGAGGAAATCCTGGTTGTTAGATCTGAAGGCACCAAATAATTCATTACAGTGAAACTAATAATTTTTAAAATGGCTGTTATTAGACCCATCCTAAAGAAATCAAATCTTGAACCTAGTGTTTTAGGAAGCCATAGAACTCTCTCAGATATTCCTTTCATTTCAAAGATCATGGAAAAGGTTGTAGCTCGTCAGTTGTTTTTCCTACAAAAAAATAATACTACTGAATAATATCAGTCTGGCTTTAGACCAAACCATAGCACAGAAACTGCTCTAGTCAAAGTAATGAATGATTTACTTATGGCTAACCGTGGCTGTATATCTTTGTTGGTATTACTTGATTTAACTGCAGCATTCAATACTGTGGACCATAATATCCTCTTGGAATGGTTAGAAGGTATAAATTGGCTTTACGGGGACAGCACTCTCTTGGTTCCGCTCATATTTAACTGATCCCTATCAGTATGCCCATGTGAACAACAAATCATCCAAGGCTACCAAAGTCACATATGGTGTCCCACAGGGATCAGTACTAGGCCCACTACTGTTTACCCTATACATCCTACCTCTTGGTAACATTTAGATATTAGAGCTGGGCGATATGGCAAAAAAAATTATCATAATATTTTTCTGTATTGACAGATATTGATAATTATCAATATAGTTTCATAGTGCCGTTCCATGTAATAATGTAATTAAAATAAAAACGCTATTCTGACAAATGGAATACATTGAAATATTAGTAAACAAACACTAACATATTTTACCGTTTACATACAAAATTCACTTAAAATTATAAAAGGTTATTGATTTTCAAGTATTCAAAGAAACATAGCTCAAATGAACAAAACCATACACAGTGGTACCTCGGTTCTCGAACTCCCTAGAACTCAAATTTCTTGAAAATCGAACAAACCAGTTTGGCCTAAAACTCGATCTGAATATCAGAAGTCGAACGATGAACACTGACCTAATATAAACTGTACGCGCCAGAAAATGAGTCATACTACAATGCAATTCTTACTTGAATGCCTTCTTCACAGGCTGGACGATTAACCAAATAAAGCAGCCCAACATTACTGTAACTAACAAATAAACCACTAACTTACATGTACTATTAGAGCATTTATGTAATTTATTTAAACTTTATTTTACCAGGTAAATTAA
>JABFEA020000001.1:172170-195400 GCA_019775915.2 Cyphomyrus plagiostoma | reverse complement strand
TGTGGCGGACTGGCACCACCCCGTCCACGCTGTACCCCAGCCCCGTGCCCTGTGGCGGACTGGCACCACCCCGTCCAGGCTGTGTCCCAGCCCCGTGCCCTGTGACGGACTGGCACCACCCCGTCCAGGCTGTGTCCCAGCCCCGTGCCCTGTGACGGACTGGCACCCCCCTGTCCAGGCTGTGTCCCAGCCCCGTGCCCTGTGACGGACTGGCACCCCCCTGTCCAGGCTGTACCCCGTGTCCTGTGACGGACTGGCACCCCCCTGTCCAGGCTGTACCCCATGTCCTGTGACGGACTGGCACCCCTCTGTCCAGGCTGTACCCCGTGCCCTGTGACGGACTGGCACCCTGTCCAGGCTGTACCCCAGCCCCGTGCCCTGTGACGGACTGGCACCCCCCTGTCCAGGCTGTACCCCGTGCCCTGTGACGGACTGGCACCCTGTCCAGGCTGTACCCCAGCCCCGTGCCCTGTGCTGCCTGGGATAGGCTTCAGGCCGCAGGATGCATGGGAGTGTGTGATCGCTGTCTGGCTGTGCTCTGACATTCTTCCTGGTGCCCCTCTCCTCACCCATCAGTCTGCAGTCGCTGAACGAGGTGCTGCTGTGTGGCTCCAAAGAGGAGGCCAAGGCCGCCGTGGAGAAGCAGGTGAGTGCAGACGTGTCACAGCGTCACCTGCAGAGGGCAGCCATCCCTCCCATGCAGCTGACCACACTTCTGTGGGCCCCGACACCAGATCCTGGAGGTGAACACACAGCTGCAGCAGGAACGGGAGGCGGAGCTGGCAGCGCGGCAGGCGGCACGAGGGGCGGAGCAAGGCGGAGGTGTGGGAGGGGCTGGCAGCGGCAACAAAGGCTGGAACGAGGATGAGCTACAGCTGCTGATTAAAGCCGTCAATCTGTTCCCGGCGGGCACCAGCGCCAGGTGGGGAGACCCTGCCTGGTTTGGGAAGGTGGCGCTGGAGGGGCCATGACACGCCGATCAGTACCTGTACTGTGCCTTTGTTTGCCATTTATAGATGGGAGGTGATCGCCAACTACATGAACTTGCACTCTACCAGCGGCATCAAACGGAATGCCAAAGACGTCATCAACAAGGCCAAGAACTTGCAGAAGCTTGGTGAGTCTTGGGGGGGCAGTATGTGGTGTGATCTGAGGGAGAACCCCCAGGGACTGACTGAGCATGCTTTCTCTGTGCGGTGTTTTGGATAAAAGCATTTGCTTAATATGTAGATGCATGTCATGGTGAGATCATCCCATGCAGCAGAGGCGTCCGATGACCACCATGTTCCTGGCTAATGAAGGACTTCTGGTTAGGATTGTGCTCTCATTATTTCATCCTCAGATCCCCAGCAGAAAGATGAGATCAACAAGAAAGCTTTCGAGAAGTATAAGAGGGAGCATGTGGCAGTTCCAGCCACCGCAGACAACGCCACGCCTTCAGAGAGATTTGACAGTACGTTGAAACACCGTCGCTATTCGCAGAGCCCAGAGGCACCATGGACTGTAACACAGCCGCTGAGCTGCCACAGTACAGCTTTGGGCATTAGCTGCCTCCCCTTAGCGAGAACCTCGCGTGTTGGTAAGGAGCTCAAACAAACCAGCCACCCGACGATGTGGAAGTCAGAGAGATGGCAGATCACCAATCCCATATACTCCTAAACCACAGCAGCTTCTAGTTTTTAAATCAGATATCAGGATTTTAGTTAGCTTAATGATGTTAGTAATGTTTTATTGTGACAGTGTTTTAAAGACAATGGTCTTTATGAACCTGTGATGTTGCCAAAGTAAATGAACCGTTGCTTTGCGGTTTGCTCAGAAATGTTCCTTTTCTGTCCAGCATCTGGCACAGATATTAGCTCGGCAGCCTGGACGACGGAGGAGCAGAAACTTCTAGAGCAGGCCCTGAAGACCTTCCCAGTGAGCACCCCGGAACGGTGGGAGAAGATCGCTGCCACTGTTCCGGGTCGCAGCAAGAAGGACTGTATGAAGCGATACAAGGTGAGGGTGAAATGACAAGCAACTCGCAGGGAGGCAAGTGGTATTTTTCTGAGTGACAGGTCCTTTACCTGACGATGTGAAGAGATCAGATGCAAAGGTAAGGGTCTAGTGCGGGCGTCTTCCACAAGCCCAGGGCCATCTGAAACGTTAGCCTGGCCGGCTGCCCTATGCTGGACAGCCTCCTGGCCCGGGGGGGGACGTCTGGCCATACGCGGCCACGCGACATTTCACATACAAAAACGAACTCAAAAGTACAAAAAAAAAGATCTCTTACTAAAAATTCTTCTCGTGATAAGTGAGCCCGCGTTATTTGCAAGATTCTGGCAGTAAAACTCAGTATTTAGATATTGTGATACTGTAAGCAAGGTGATATTCTGATTTTCTTAAACCTAATATTAGGAACATTGCCACAGTATGAAGACACTACCATAATTAATAAAATAGGTATTAAACTTTAGACTTTTATCCAATCAGAACAGGGTGACCTGCATTTGCATTTTTTTACAGTCCCTGTAACATCATAGCAGTACTTTTTTCGCAATCTGAGCAAAGGAAACATTTACCTATCAATAAAACAAGTCCTCATCAGCTCTGTACGACGTGACCCGGGCCTTCACACTACTTCCCGTTTCACACTTCAGCTCTGTACGACGTGACCCGGGCCTTCACACTACTGCCTCTTTCAGTTCGCGTTGTTACCTTAGTGGAACAGTTAATGAATTTAGTGATCAATGTTAACACACCACAGTACACAACAAAATGTGTCCTGTGCATTTATTCCATATGTGACATCGCGACATAGCAGCAGACGGCTAATTTAGCCCCCGGTGGAGTAGTGCTTGGGGGTGGTACCTTGCTGGTTGGCAATTTTTCAATTACAAGTGCACATCCCTAAGAATTAAGCCACCACTGCCCCAATGGTGGGAAAAAGTGCTGTAATCGTTTTCCCCACCAATAAAGAGGTCAGGCATTTAAAAACCACTAAATGAACCAGTCTGCGACGATTCTTTGCATTCGAAGTATTAATTAAAAATATTTGTGTTAGGTTAGTGTGATATGGCCCTGGATAGGGAAGTTCCCCAGTGCACAAGCCAGCCACCTGAAAGTCTTCAATGAAGACGTTTCTTCTGGCAGTTCCACGTCTAACCAGCCCTTCCTACCTTTCAGGAGCTGGTGGAGATGGTCAAAGCCAAGAAGGCGGCCCAGGAACAAGTAACAACTGCTAAGAGTAAAAAATGACCAGAATAAACCCCTCCTCCCCCTAACCCTTAATCATCTTTCTTTTAAATGTTGTTGCATTGTCTTTATTTTATAATAAAAGTGCAAAGAAAAGTTACAAGACTCCTTTTTGCCTCCGAAGTGTAACGCTGGTGTGGTGCCAGGTTCGTGGCTTCAGTCCTGGAGCCAGTACATGCCACTTCGAATCCGCTGGTAGTCTGGCAGGTGCTCTATGGGACCTGAAATGAAGAACCAAGATGGCAGGAGGATGTACAGATGCTATCACAGGCACTGCAGTCAGAGCTCACTAAGCCTGTGAGCACAGTGCTGAAAGAAAGCAGGCACTCAAGCGGAGGTAAACTTTGTGCTTTGTGCTGCTTATCTACGGTTATTGTAAACAAAGGAACATACCAACTGCTGCAAGAGCAGGGGGTTTATTGTAAATGTATCTGGTGCAGACGTCCTTGATGGTCTGTGCGTCGATGGCCTGGAACATAAACAGTAGTTTAAATTACTAGCAAGTTGCTATCTGAGGACACTTCAGTCACATGCTGCTGGAGAGGCTTAAACAGGGTGCTTACAGTACAGTCTTAGTCATGCCCATGAAACCCGCCCCCTCGGCAGCTGGCACTTACGTCGATCCTGGCCTCCAGCTCATGAAGGGGGATCCTACGGCCATAGCACAACATCTGCCTGCCAATGTCCTCACAGATGGGGGTGGAGCCTGGCCAGCAAGGGGAAGAGAGGGGAGGGTCCATTCAGTAAGGAGAGGGGGGGGTTTGGGTGACCCCTCAAGCTCGGCTGATCTCCCCAACTCCACCCACCGTCCAGATGCAGCAGCATGTTGGTCTTCAGCAGATTCTTGGCCCTGGCCACTTCGCCTTCGGTGACATCAGTGCAGAGAGACATCCTGGATGGGAGGGGAAGCTTCAGTGTGGTGTCCTCCCGGGAAAAATGCTAACAAATGCTTCCAAGGTCCCCCTTATTCTGGCTGGACCCTATTAGTTTCACATTGGTTCTGTCTAGCTGACAGTTACCAGCTGATAAGAGGAATGTGCCACTTGTAAAATGGGGGGGGAACGTGCTGCGCTCACCATTCACGCTGGGCAAAGTGCAGCATGTCCGCTACGGTCATGGGCTCGCACACCATGTAGAGGCCCCAGAGGCCGGTGTCCGTGTAGCACGTGTTGAAGGACTGGAAGCTGTGGCAGAGGCTGCCCTGGCATGCCATCTGAGCCAGCTTACTGGAGAGGTTCTGGGGGGGGAGGATGCATGTCAGCCGGTGGAAAAATCAACTATGGAAGTCGGCCTACGAGGGACGGCTACTCACCACACCCCCACCAAAGGAGCGGTCCCAGTTGCCGATGAGTGTGTTGGCCACCATCAGGGGGATGGTGTCAGGGTGTGACCAGCCCACAGCCTCCACAGCCACAGCCATGTGTGCCAGGGGCATCTTGTCGTCACGCACACGGATCTGTGGAGCAGTCGCTGCGTCAGCAGGCATGCTGTAAGTGCCCTGGTCACGCAACCACACAGCCTGGGCGACATCAGGGGCCATATGTGCGTTTGGGAGGGAGCTGAAGCCCTCCTCACCTCGCTGCCGGTGAAGGTGCAGGGGGGCAGGCTGGGCGCCTCTCCCTTGTACCTCTCAGGCAATCTGCCAAAGTGGTACGTCGCCAGGTCGATGAGCTCCTTATGAGAAACCCCTGGACAGAGAGTCAGCTTTAGTGTGACGATGACGTCGAGTGTACGTCCTTAACGGGGTCGTTGGACGTGCCAGGCACTCACCTCCTGAAGCGGCTAGGACAATCCTGGGGCCTTTGTAGTGTGTGGTGATGTATTCAACCAGATCAGCCCGGTTTATAGTTCTGTCGGAAACAAGAGATGCCAAGTGAGGTACAGTATCTCTGGGGTATCGGAGATGTCTGAGGCAGGGTCACTGTGGGGAAACCTCTGAGTCAATGGCACATGGAGTTCAATGTTAAGGTTAGATCATAGCTGTGCTCCCCACATGATTTTGCATGTGAAAAACAGGAATGCTGCAATTACACCAAATTTCTTGTGCTTGGCTGATCATGGCGAATAAAGTTGATTCCGATATGTATCAGAACAGCATCTAACAGACCACTGTCACAATAGCTACACCAGTAAAACAGTTATGAGCAGAATCGTAATCTGCAAGACTCTGGCCATGAAGGATCAATGGAGGAGACACTGATACAGACAAAAATGAGTCGGATGAATGTGGAAGTGAAGAGAGCTCCTGGAATGTATAAAATGTCTAGGAAGCAAATTCCCATGTAGCCAGGGAGGTACGAACAGAAGATAAAATGCCATCTGAGGTGAAATACTTGTAATCTGATGAAAAGTGGTAATATATAATGGACTGGTGAGCCCAGCTGAATATAGCTTTACTTATTGCAACCTTTTGTGGTTGATAATGGACGGTCGCCTGAAAAAGCAGCAGTGAGGTGGAATGGTAGCGATCACACACACACACACAAGGGGGCCGTACTTGATGTTCTCTGTGGGTCCGAGAATGGTCCTGCCAAGGGCTGTGTCCTGATACGCCGTGGCGTGCAGGTAGTCAAACACCACCTCCTGCAGGTTGGTCTCCACTTCCTGCATCTCCCGAAGGATGACCCCCCTCTCACGCTCAATCTCTGCCTCCCCCAGTGTGCTGTTCTGGATGATGTCGGCCAGGATCTCCACCGCTAAAGGGCATGAGAGCAGAGGCAGTGACACAGAAGCAGCAGGGCACCACGTGACAGCAACCTTGCTACAGCACCAATACCTCTTGGCAGGTCCTTAGAAAAGGCCTTGGCGTAGTACACGGTCTGCTCCCGCGACGTGTACGCATTCAGGTGGGCCCCCATGTTCTCGATCTCCAGCTCAAGGTCTAGCTGTGAGCGCTTTCTTGTGCCCTGTAAATAGTCATGAATCAGTAACACCAATAACAATAACCATTTCAAACCCAATTTATCAGCTCAGGAGACCTTGAAATATACCCACCTTAAAGGCCATGTGCTCCAGAAAATGGGCTGTACCATTATTCTTTTCATTTTCATATCGACTTCCAGCATCTATCCATAGACCCACCTGTATGGGCAGAGACCCAAGCAGGCTTCTACTATACTGACAGAGTACTACATAAAAGCCACCATCGGAGATCAGCTGTTCGGGGTCACACGCCTGCCAGTCTACCCACCGTGCACGTGGATAGACCCGAATCCTCGGACGCCACCCGGAGCCCGTTCTCCAGCGTGGTCACCTTGGTTTCAGGTACGTTCAAAACCACCTGGTGAGCGGTCTGCGTAGCTCCATGTCTCTTTGACACGATGACGGGCTGTAAACATGACGAGTGACGGGCACGTTACATTGCTATAAGCAACAACTCACCGTCATGCTTACAAAACCAAACAGTTATGCAAAGTTACTATGATATTACACGACACGATCAGCATTTCTAAGTTAAAACGAATGTATCTACTGTCTTTTAAGTAGTCATCGGCCATATAAAATTTTGGGAAACATGATTAAATATTTTAAGTGCGAAAGCTTAATTATGCAGCTAACTAGCACTGTAACCGGGATATTTGATCAGGTCGCCTCATTCACAAGTCAAAAATTCGGCTTGTAATACTAAACCCTTCAGCTAAAACAGCCGTTTGCGCACCCTGGTCACAGCACATCTCTTCAGCAAACTATCCTGGAGCAGATATTTTCCGGCAAGTCTGAGACGCTGCATCACCGTCGCCATGCTGTTTATTAGACAGGCTCCGGATTTGCGTAAAATGACGCAGGATCGTAGCGCCTCCCCCGCGGAAGCACGTGGACGTGTGGGCGGTACTCAGCGCGCACGTAACTTCAAGCGTCACATGTGCAATTTCGCTTCGCTGGGAGTGTTGTACATGTAGGTAATTTAAGTGTTACTTAACGCCACAACCCTTTCTGTGATTACCGAAATACTCTGTGATTTTGTTCTGTGCTGGAGAGAACTGCTAATTGGTTTTCATGACTATGGAAAAGCGGTAATATAAGATTAGTTATTTTACTTGCCAAATTTCACGGTCATAAAAAAAGCTTCGTAATTTTTTACAGCTTTTTCAAATTTAACTTGAAGTATACTTTTTAACTGTTAAGCTGTCCACAAACTCTAAAGCTGTAAAAACTGTGGAGTTCTGTGAACAGTTATATTTGTAAATGTACCATGTCCCCTGTTGTAGTTGTTCTATTTTTTATTTGCTGTCATTTGTTGATGTACATAAAAACACAATAACTCGCCATGCGTAAAACATCAAGGCTTTATATAAAAATATCACTATACTACATTATTAACTATAACAATAAAGAGCTTTTCACCTGGCAAAATTTCCAGCGTACTATCGGCTAAGTGAAGAACTGTCAGTTCCATCTCCATGCTACAGGGCACCTTTCTGGCTCACAACTTGCAATGTCTTAGTACCCCTGGTTCTTTGTGCGCGCAACTTCCATATTGTCTACATGTTTACCTGGCTTTAAACCTACAGTTAAAAAACATGTGCTTTTGATGACTTGGTGTTTGTAAATCGCCCTTAGTGTGTAGCACTGTGTCGGTGCCCCAGGACGGACCGGTGTCTCTTACAAAGCTCCCTTGCCTCTTGCCCTCTTTCCCGGGGTAAAGTTCCACCCTCATAATAACCAGAACTAGATAAATAGTTACCGAAGAAGGCTGTCATTGGCCCTGAGGGTTGCCAGCATTTAAAACCGGTCACACCACCATGTTTTATCATGCAAAAAAGGTAATGGTAACACAAACGCTATCCTAATGTTCTGGTAAAGTAAAATATGTAACATAAAGATAGGTTCAAACTTGAAAATGAAGCCCTCTCGCCTGAGGCAAGTATAAGTACAAGCATAAAAACATGAACAATGACCATCTGCCAAGTAAAAAATGCATGTAGGACTGCATGTTTTACTGAACTAGACCAGTTGGCTAGTTGCAAAAATGTCCACCCCCGGATAGAGCCACCTGTTTTAACACGAAAACGAGCTCCTGGGTATATCTTCACGCTATATCGCACCTTAACATTTTTGTTTGTATAATAAAACTGCCAAGTAATTATCTCTGGGGCCGTTGGCATGTACTTTAACGGCACTTTAAAAATGACTATTACTGCATATTTATGCGACAACACTGATATCAGTCACGTTACGTCATTTATTGGCGACTAAAATGGCCGTTAAAGCTTCTGAAACAAGATAGTTGTAAAAACAGGCAATATGCTGCTCCAAATACAGAATTCTTGAGTGGGCGTTGTAAGGTGTGTGTTATTCACGATTGTGTAAGGTTAGTTGTTTTTTTTTTTTGTTTATTTATAATAAATATCGGCACATTTTTTTAAAGCATTTTCTGTTGAATTGCTTCCCACAAAACACGTCGCTATGTTAATTTTATATTGAAAACTCACACCCGTGTTAGTGTGCGTTTTCCCCCATGTAGTTTTTTAGTAAACAGTCTGAAGTGGCTGTTAGTACTACCTTCATTAATTTTATATTTTAAATAAGCTTCAGTAGATTTACGCGGGATATGTACTCAGAAGACAGTTTAAACGTTTTGTCTTTTGCACTAGCAACGCATACTATTTTATGTGTATGTCTCATAGATTAACCTTTACGGTGACAGTTGAGCCAGTATGAGTGGTGGTTTGGCTCCAAGTAAAAGCACGGTCTACGTATCCAATTTACCCTTCTCTTTGACCAATAATGATCTTCACAAGGTAAATTCCCTGCTGCTGTGATTATCATTCCTTTTCGCCATCAGGCGCTTAACATTAAATTAAAAATGATTTATTTTAAAATGAAGCTGAGAAAATGTCTTCATATGGGGTCTTCTGACGTTTGACAGATTGATTTTTTTATTCTCTACATTTTCCTTCCAGTTGTTCACCAAATATGGGAAAGTTGTGAAGTGAGTACTTGGCAATAGCTGTTTCACTAGTATTTTTATGTCGTACTTTAATACCGATTCTTAAAGAATTGTTGCTTATGACTTTCTAGTAGTATATAAGACTAAGAAAAATGTAGAATGTGTGGAGCGGGTTGATGCAGATTTATTTTGAAGGGTGACGATTGTGAAGGACAAAGAGACCAGGAAAAGTAAAGGAGTAGCATTTGTGCTTTTTCTGGACAAAGAATCTGCTCACAACTGTGCACGATCTCTGAACAACAAGCAGGTAAGTCAGCTCTCACCTTTGGTGTTTTGTAACAAACTAAGGATGCTTTGAGGCTGGGGTGGATATATATATATATATATATATATGTATGTGTGTATGTATATATATATGTATGTGTATGTGTGTGTATGTATATATGTGTATATATATGTGTGTGTATATGTGTGTGTGTGTGTATGTATGAAGGGAATATATAAAAATAATATATAAACTTTGTTTTTTTTTCTCATAGCTTTTTGGCAGAACTGTGAAGGCCAGCATTGCTATTGACAATGGAAGGGCACCTGAGTTCATCAGGAGGCGTAACTACACGGACAAGACCAAATGTTATGAGTGTGGGGTAGGTCTATATGTAGTATCATGTAGCTATTTAGTTCTCGTACACTAAATAGTTCAATTGTTTAACCTTGTTCCTCTCTGTCCAACTTTTCTATTTACCTGCAAAAGGAATCTGGGCACTTAAGCTATGCTTGCCCAAAAAATATGCTTGGAGACAGGGAACCACCAAAGAAGAAAGAGAAGAAGAAGAAGAAGAAGGTGGAAGATCGTGAGGAGATGTAAGTGCATTTATATAAAGAAACTTAAATACTGATAGCATGAGTGCATGTTTACAGAAGAAAATCAGGTAAATTGCCTTGCTTAAGAGTATCTATTGGTGTCAACTTCCCACTAAAAATCTCATACTTGACTGTCTTCTTTCAAATAAGTGAATTTATTCACAATATGCAATAAGTGGGGCGGCATGGTAGCACAGTGGTTAGCCCTGTTAGCTCACGCCTCTGGGCCCACGGTTCAAGCCTCTTACATGGCTCCATGTGTGTGGAGTTTGCATGTTCTCCCTGTGTCATTGTGGAGTTTGCATGTTCTCCCTGGCATGTTCTCCCCGTGTCATTGTGGAGTTTGCATGTTCTCCCCGTGTCATTGTGGAGTTTGCATGTTCTCCCCGTGTCGTTGTAGAGTTTGCATGTTCTCCCCGTGTCGTTGTGGGGTTTCCTCCAGGTACTCTGGTTTCCCCCCCACAGTCCAAAAACACGCTGATATTAATTGGAGTTACCAAATTGCTCATAGGTGTGTGTGTGTGAGTGAATGGTGTTTGAGTGTGCCCTGTGATGGTTTGGCACACTGTACTGGGTTGTTAAGTCTTGAACCGGTAGCCTCCAAGATAAGCTTCAGACCCCCCAAGATCAAGAATAGGATGCGCAGTTGCAAAAAATGGATGGATGGACAAGAACATAACAAATTTCCTAACAAGAGGGGGCCATTCAGCCCATAAAGCTTGTTTGGGGAGAACTTAACTAATAGCTCAGAGTTGTTAAAATTTTATCTAGCTTGGATTTAAAGGAACCCAGGGTTTTAGCTTCCACACTAGCGGGAACACTATTCCATACTCTAACTACACGCTATGTAAAGTGCTTTCTCAAATCCATTTTAAAATGTTCTCCCGCTAACTTACACCTATGGCCACGAGTTCTAGTTTTTAAACTAATATTGAAATAGCCATTTGGCTGAACAGCATCCAGACCCGTTAGAATCTTATAAACCTGGATCATGTCCCCCCTTAGTCTCCTTTGCTCAGGGCTAAACGGATTCAGGTCAGCTAACCTCTTCACATAAGACATTCCTCTAAGACCAGGAATCATTCTTGTAGCCCTTTGTTGCACCTTTTCCAAGGCAGCAATGTCCTTTTTAAAAACTGAAGACAATATTCTAGGTGGGGTCTTACCAAGGAATTATGTAATCGTAGCATCACCTCTTTTGATTTACGATGGATACAGTAAATCTTCACCTCCATGTCCTTTTCAGGGAAGATGAGGCCAGTGAAGAGGAAGGGGAAGATCCTGCTCTTGACAGCCTGAGTCAAGCAATCGCCTTCCAGGTGAAGCCAAAGTCTAGACTCTCTCATGTCTAAAAGAAGTGTTTTTTTCCAGAGTGTGTTCAGGTTCATGTATAAAAAAAAAAAAAAATTTTCGTGTTCATTTATCCAAACAAATTACAAGGTTTTCTCTAGACTATTGAAGCTGAATAGTGGTTCATGCTTTAACTTTTCAGGCGTAAAGCCTTCATAAGCATTTATGACCCCTTTCTGTGTATCCTTCACATATTTATACATTCTGTATTACTATGTTTTAACTTAAAATGCCCACAGCAAGCACGAATTGAGGACGAGGAGCGGCGACGGAAGCAGACAGCGCAGGGTGTGAGCCATGCCTCCACGTCCGAGGATTCCAGGAAGCCAAGGATCAAGAAGAGTGCTTACTTCAGCGATGAGGAGGAGCTCAGTGATTGAGCTGCACGTGTAGCCAATGCTGCCAGGTGGTTTTAACTTTTTAACTCTGTTCTACATGCACTAGAATCTCATCATTTTTCCGCTGCTGCTTTTTTTTTCCCCCCTCCTTTCCATAAAATAAAGATATTGAATGTTAAAGTCTCTGAATGTCTCACCCTGTCTCCTGGCAACCTTGCGAAGAAACCCAATGTTGCCCATTTTTACCCCAGGTGTGTTTTGGTCGCTACTCACAGCTCTTGTCCATGCGTGAGGGTAGCAGTGTAGAATGAGCAATAAACCATCAGCTCTTTTTGACAACATATGCTGAGTTCCATTTGAACTGGGAAATTGGATTTTCCTAGTTCATAGGAGGAACTTTCAACTGCAACGTCCCCTGAAGTCGGAGTTCTGACTCAAACGTTGCAGGATCCTGTACATCCCCGACCTCAGAATTCAAGATGGCTGTGCCCTTCATCAGCAGAACTTAAAGCTGTGGTTATATACTGTATATTAGCACTTGCGTCTTACTTGTTTGTCATTGGATTGGTTGTCTACACAGTGCTGTCCAGCCACTATTGGTGGACATGTTGCTATGGTGTTTATGCAAAACACCACAACATGGGTTGTTATCAAGTAGCACTGCTAAGTATGTCTAACGATCAAACAGGACCGAACTGGTTTTGCTGAATGTCTTTCCAATATATCCAGATTACAAATTTTTGGGCATCACAATATACCTCTCAATTATTTAGGTGTATAACTAATCTGCTTATGAAATTGTGGGCTAAGTATCCGTTTTGTACTGAAAAGCTATTTAGACAGATTTTTCTGGGCATAAAAACACTGGAGTTCCTGTTATACAGCTCTGCGTGGCGTGACTGTAGTTATGAATTCTTTTGGCCACAATGATCATGTAGTAAAAATGTGAGATGGTGACAGCCCTACCAATGGGTAGCAGGAAAACACCTGATACACCAATGCAGCCATTCCATTCTCATTCCAGCTGCTTCACACCCAGCATCGAATCCTTATGTGTATGCAGGGAGCCTGAGCTGGATGAGGCCCGAAGCACCACCCTTTGCAAACTGGGAGACGTCACCTCTCTCCTGCCAGAGTGGATGCCCTTCCAGCCATGCCTGCATCTTCATATCCTGCCCTTAAAAATCACAAATTCGAGTGGAGACCAGATTTCATTTTGCATGAAGTATACAGACAAATCTCGCTGCATCCAAACGATTAAGGTCTCAATAGCACAGAGTAGCAGCCGTCCGGACCTCCTGCAGTATTTACTGGACCATGCAGCCATGCTTTCCTGGCACCAAGAAAGCACAAAAACCAAAGATGTGCACCATGCTGAGTTTTTATTTCTCTTAAGTTTACAGTTGTCTAAGTCAGCAATAAATTACTTGTGAAATCTTATGACCTATTTAATGAGAAATTAGATTATGTTCTGTCAATACGTGATCTTTGATAATGTAGCCAAATTAATTTCTTGAAGACTATCAATTATGTAAAAAATGATTATACAAAGTCAATGGCTCCCAACAGCTGCTCAGTATAATCGTGCTGCTGACCCGTACTATAGCTGCAAAAAAATATTATTTGCCGATTTTGTCCCTCACACATTTTGGCCCATGTTCACCCACTTGGGTGAAAATTGTATTATTCGGTAAGGGTTTCTATTTTGCCTTCATTTGTTCAGTTAAGCCTAATCAGAACAAGGTATACTTCAAGACATCGATTTGCAGTAATACAAACGTGCTTCCATGCACGTTGCCGTACAGAAATAAATCTAATTTAAACTTAACGACAGATATTTTTCTTCTCTAAAGAAATCCTTTGTGGCAATATTTCTCAACCGGGGGGTCGGGACCCAAAAGTGGGTCGCCAAGTGGGGTGGTAAAAAAAAAAATTAGTGCCATCCCTCATCAACAACTTTTATCCGTCGCCGCTACTGGCCAAGTAATCATGAAATAATGTGGGTCTTAGAGCAAAACCAATTGAGACACTGTGTTTGATTGTTTGTTTGATTCGTGTCATATAAACGTAAGTATAAAGGCACGTAAGTTATTTCTGTTACAGAAACTGCTACTAAATTTCGTCGTACTTGTGTAACCCTTTCGCACAATAAAAACTATCGATGCTCGACTTGCGCTCCAGTTCTTGAGGGATTTGGATAGGTATTTCTCACTCACTCACACACACACATATGCGCACAAGTTTGTGTGTGTATGTGTGTTTGCGGTTTGTTCTCGCTTATTGTATCATCTAACTAGTTTATACACAGCAGTACCCCGTTTCCCCTCCGTTCCGATACATCTTCTGATCTGGTTCCATCTCCACCCACTCCCTCTTCTGCTGGAGCCACATTCTTTCTTTTACCGACCTGCTTCCGCGCGGCGCTGCGTCTGACCAGCGTCAGTCAATGTTACTGCGAAATGGACCTCAGATCGGAGCTTCTCAAATCTATCTGGTATGCATTTACCTCGCTGGATGCGGAGCATAGCGGCAAAGTGTCCAAGTCACAATTAAAGGTACTCTTCTCTTACTGTTTCTCCTACAGGAAGTGCGTTTTCGAATACTTTTAATAGACGTAATCAACTTTATCTTAATGACTACTGCAGATCTTGTCCCTGTCGTTAGAACACGTACTTTTCTATGCATCTGTTATGACTTCTTTTCCTTCATGAGAGGACGAGGACTTTTTCATATTATGATTTCATATCATCACGCATTTTAACTCGATCTAAATATATGTGGTCACGTACCACAATATCTAACTTAGGAAATGAAACCCGAAATATTACACGTGTACATCTAAAATTAAGAAAACAAAACGAAATAGACTGTAACCAGATTGGTTTTGTGTCTGCAGCCTCTCAAAGGGGATATCTAATGTTGGTCGTAGATTTCTCTGCGGTGCAAAGGAATGTCGTTCAGTGTGTCAACAAGCCTCAAAGTTTAATGCGAAAGGGGCCTGCATGTGTGAATATGAACCAGTCCAGACATCTAGTGCAATACTTGCTCTGCAGTTCTAGTTAAATTCAAGAGTAAAAACTGAAAAAATGCATGAGCAATCCTGGCTGGCGCAGATTCGTCGGTCTTGCCTTTCTCACGGCGCTTTCGAGTCGCGGCACGTCTCGCCCAGCATCTTTAGTTGCAGGCTACAGAAGGCGTCTCTTGCTGGGACTTGCTCCCTGTAGGAGCTGCGGTTCACATCTCTCTAGAGGGCCGTGTGTCGTGTGGCTCCCCGAAAACACGTGTTGCATTCCTAAGTATTTCAGCATAACATGTTTGCTAAAAATGCCAGTTCCTTGTAAGAAATATTTTATTATTAGGCATACTAAGCTCTTACTATATTAAACCTTTCAGGTCGAACAGTTGGATAAACAGTTGGATTTTCCCTCCAATTTTCAAAATGTTCGCGTTTGACTTATTTTACAGAATGAAAGATAAGACAGGACTTCATGCACATGCGGGCCTTAGCTTATTTTTTAACAATAACTCTACTGATCAAGAATTATTGTTTCCATTACTCATGGGACACATATGTAGTATTGACACTGGTTAATCTCAAATCTGCCTTTTATAAGATGGGTCCAAAGAGGCGACGTAGCTCAGTGAACTATTTTGGTATCTCACACCTCTGTTGTGGTTAGTGTCACTCTGGCTTCAGATAAAGTAAAGTGAAGAATGTCTACCTTTCTTGTCTATTATAGTGTATCCTTTTGTTTCCTCTGGGTACTTTAGCTTTCTGTGAAAGACATGCAGCTTGGCAGAATCTGCGCCGTGGAAATATCCTGAATGTCAGGGCCCAGGAAATAGACTGGCTTCCTGATTATGCTTTGAGATCACAGTGTTTAAATAAGACTTCAAGACTTTTTATTGTCATTGTACATTTGCCTGGACAACGAAATTAGCTGGCAAGACCACAAAGATGCAAGAAAGTGACAGTGTCCTTACAAGATATAAAAATAATATAAAAACACAATATACACAATGTATAGGTACAAGAGACATTGGGGGGGGGGTATATGCAAGAGCATTATAAATATAATAAATAAAGGAGGCAGGGCTTTAATCAATAAGAATAAGTGAAACTATTGGGTAGGTTGGTAATTGCACATTTGCCAAGATATTGCAAATGAATTGATAGGGTACATTTTCATTTGGCCATGCATACATTAATATTACTTTCATTTTTTTACCTTGTTTATTGTTTTCTGAGTTGGCAACTCTTTTCAAGGCGACGTTTGTACTGTGTTTCAGAGACAGGCTATTTGCATAACCAATCGACAAGAAAACGATTCAAGTCCCTCTCCAAAGTACTGAAGTACCAAAAAAGTACCCCAGCTGTTTTGGCACTTCAGCTACTGTAATCTTTGGTACTGGTACTCGACCAGAAGTCAATGGAAAAGGGAAAATATTGAAAATACTGTATCAAAAGTATGATACCTGGTGTGGTGGAAAAGCAACTTAAATGATTATAGTATGAGAGACAGTTTTGTCCTGTTTTTGGGAAGAGAAAACTGCCTCTACTCTGCTTTTTAAAATCATTTCAAAGAATGGCTCTTAAGTTGTGCAGGATTACCATTTTCTGCAGGAATGCACTGAATTGTTCAATTGAGTACTAGTGTTGAACTCAAATTAAGTATTTGGCATAAACAATTTTATCTTATCAATCAATATCTCTCAATGTCTTAGTGTGAAACAAATATGGCATTTTTGCTCTGTAGTGGGAATGGAAAATAATCATTCTGTTGTAATCTTGACAGTTTGTTCACAATGGCTGTAATTATATGTTGTGCAGTATTACAATGGGAATTATTTTATAGTTAATTATTTGTATAGTAGTCTGAGGGCTGTCCTTGGCCACACATTAGACCCAAATAATAACATTAATTACATGGTGATATCATCTCTCGAACCCTCAACAGGTGCTTTCTCACAACCTTTACACGGCCTTGAATATCCCGCATGATCCTGTGGCACTGGAGGAGCACTTTCGTGATGACGATGAAGGGCCGGTATC
Source organism: Cyphomyrus plagiostoma (assembly GCA_019775915.2). Lineage (NCBI taxonomy): Eukaryota > Metazoa > Chordata > Actinopteri > Osteoglossiformes > Mormyridae > Cyphomyrus > Cyphomyrus plagiostoma. The sequence continues at coordinate 178,671 of JABFEA020000001.1, read as the reverse complement.
CAACCACGGCTACATGCCCTACCTCAACAACTACATCCTGGCCAAGGTACTGCCTGCTGACTTTTGTGTATCGTTAGCGTTGGACATGAAGTCCACATTCAGGCTAGAAAAACAACAGGGCATGTAACAGTTTGCATTGTAGTCTTTGAAGAGATCGGTAGCAGATTTACACCCCAAGTTAATTATGTTAAAACGGTGCTAAATCTTTCAAAGAGTTAACGTTTCAGGGCAGTGGTCTCTCCTGTGGTCCTTAAATGAAAGGTGGCTTCTTTTTGTACTGAGTGTATTGAGCAGATACAAGATGGCTTTCTACAAGCCTTTGGATACGCTACAGGAAGTGACCATGCTTGGTGAACAGAAAACTCGTGGGAGGAGCTGGTTTCTGTGTTTTCCCCCATGACCTTTGATCTCTGATTGTTTGGTTAAAAATTTTAAAAGTAGAACTAGAATGCGAGGACAAGTGAGAGCATTGATGACGTAATGATGTCTGCATCTTCCCTGGTGCTACAGTGAGACATCGCTGTCACCACTGCAGAATGCTGACGGTCACTATGATCAGCTGTAGATTTTGCTACAGTAAGACAGTGAGTAGTGCCAGTATAAAGTCAGTACAATGGCAGTTCAGGGCAGCCACCCGCAGCTTGGCAGTTCAGGGCAGCCACCTGCAGCCACCTAGAGCTGGGGCTTAAGGGCCTCGCTCAAGGGCCCACAGACATGTGGCTATTCTGCCGAAGCTGGCCTCAAACCGGTGACCTTCTCCTCAAAGGCACAAAAGCTTAGTGGCCTATTTATTTGATGTAATTTAGCATTTAAGTGAGGCAGTGTCACGCAAAGATATTCAACTTAAAAACGCCATGAGTTAAAATACAGTAGCGTCCATTATTGACAAGAATCCATAGCTGAGGTAACAGAGCAAGACAGAGCAGGTCAACGGTTGAGCTGTTCTTATAAAAGATGGGTCTTGAGGTATTTATTGAAGGTTGAAAAGGAGTCTGATGACTCGCTGTTGATAGCTCTTTTCATCAAGGAACCACACAGGAGAAACATCTAGAGCTCATTTTATTTTGTATCTCCAGATGCCGTTAGCTTGCTGACTAATAAGGGCGAGACAGGAGTAAGTCTTGATGAGCAAGTCAACGTAGTGCCTAAGAGTCAAGGAAGGGTGGGAAAGAAAGCATTTTAGCCGATTGAATACCAGACATGTTGCTGCTTTTTGAGTCGCCTGCAGCGGTTTGACGACACAAGCTGGCCGCCCTGTTAGTAACAAGTTGAGGTAGTTAAGTCACAAGATGACAAGTTAGACTAGAAGCTGAGCCGCATTTTCTGACAACTGTGGCCGGATCTTTTTGCCATTATTGAGCAAGAATCCACTAGTCCAGGAGATAGCTGCTATGTGCTTAGAAAATAATGGCTGATACCTCTGAGTTTCTGGCGTAGTACATAACAAACATAATAAAACACTAGTTGGCATGGTGTATGCATCGCGAAAGAGATTATTAAGTACTGGTTAATGTCTAAGGAGCACTAGCTGCACCCCCAGTCCACCTTACTTATGAACAAGCTCACCAAGACTCCGCAGGTTTGTCTGATGGCTGGTCATAAACTTTTTGTTTTCTCAGGCAAAAGAGGGAACCTTTGACAAGGAGATGTTAGATGACCTGTGCTGGATGATGACGGTGAAGAAGAACCATGGACCGGGGGTGAACGACACCGTGTGCTCACGGAAGGACAGCTTCAAGCTCTTCTGTCTCTTCAACCTGCTGTCGGAAGATCGCTACCCCCTGATCATGATCCCAGCTGAGGTGCATGGGGGGGGCTAAGAGTATGAGTACGGCACTGATAAGAGAAACATTTTGACATCCATTGTACCCAGCATGGAAAGAATTCTCATTGGTTTTCATGGACCACGTGCTCATTTTTATATATTCTTCAAATTTCGCTGTGGTTCAGATTGCCGACCGCTATTCGATCGCAGAAGTGCGGTTTGGGATCCGGCCTGCTATGGGACCCAGGATTATCTGTTCTCTTATCCTGACTCGGGTCACAGAAGGGCCTGGAGCTGTGCTACACCTGAGGCTATGGGATTGGTAGTAGTAGGGGGAGTGAGGTAGAAGTTGTTGTTGATCAACTGGTCTAGATCATTTGTAAAGCTTCCATATGAATCCAGTGTAAAGCAGTGTAATCCAGAGCATGGTGGGTGTCATCATTACTGCCAGCAACCAGTCTTGACAGAGCTTCTCCAGCAGAGCGAAGGTTTGCCACCAGCCCTTTGCCCTGCAGTAAGGAAACCAAACCTGAAACATGAGACCCACAAACACTGAAAGGGATTATTTTTCTCAAGTAGTGGATAAGGGATTATTAAGTATGTGTGGGTGGATTATTCTGAATTAGACTTCCCCAGAAGTGCAGCATAGAAGGTTGTTGTGCTCTTAATTAAATTATATAATAATTATAGCAGTGAGCCATCCAACTGCAAAGCTGTATAATCAAATGGCTTATCATCTATTTCATGAGTTAAATGTTTAGCCACGTTTAGTCCGAGAATCTCTTGCATATGCTGCATATGTCCTCAGAACTGCTGGGTTCCTCCTCACAGCTGTTGGGTTCCCCCTCACAGCTGCTGGATTCCTGCTCACAGCTGCTGGGTTCCTCCTTACAGCTGCTGGGTTCCTGCTTACAGTTGCTGGGTTCCTGCTTACAGCTGCTGGGTTCTTCCTCACAGCTGCTGGGTTCCTGCTCACAGCTTCTGGGTTCTTCCACACAGCTGCTGGGTTCCTGCTTACAGCTGCTGGGTTCCTCCTTACAGCTGCTGGGTTCCTGCTCACTGCTGCTGGGTTCCTCCTCACAGCTGCTGGGTTCCTCCTCACAGCTGCTGGGTTCCTCCTTACAGCTGCTGGGTTCCTTCTCACAGCTGCTGGGTTCCTCCTTACAGCTGCTGGGTTCCTGCTCACAGCTGCTGGGTTCCTCCTTACAGCTGCTGGGTTCCCCCTCACAGCTGCTGGGTTCCCCCTCATAGCTTCTGGGTTCCTCCTCACAGCTGCTGGGTTCCTCCTTACAGCTGCAGGGTTCCTGCTTACAGCTGCTGGCTTCCTCCTTACAGCTGCTGCGTTCCTGCTCACAGCTCCTGGGTTCTTCCTCACAGCTGCTGGGTTCCTGCTCACAGCTGCTGGGTTCTTCCTCACAGCTGCTGGGTTCCTGCTCACAGCTCCTGGGTTCTTCCTCACAGCTGCTGAGTTCCCCCTCACAGCTGCTGTATTCCTGCTCACAGCTGCTGGGTTCCTCCTTACAGCTGCTGGGTTCCTCCTTACAGCTGCTGGGTTCCCCCTCACAGATGCTGGGTTCCCCCTCGTAGCTGCTGGGTTCCTCCTTACAGCTGCTGGGTTCCCGCTCACAGCTGCTGGGTTCCCCCTCACAGCTGCTGGATTCCTCCTCACAGCTGCTGGGTTCCTCCTCACAGCTGCTGGGTTCCTCCTTACAGCTGCTGGGTTCCCCCTCACAGCTGCTGGGTTCCTCCTCACAGCTGCTGGATTCCTCCTCACAGCTGCTGGATTCCTGCTCACAGCTGCTGGGTTCCTTCTTACAGCTGCTGGGTTCCTCCTCACAGCTGCTGGGTTCTTCCTCACAGCTCCTGGGTTCTTCCTCACAGCTGCTAGGTTCCCCCTCACAGCTGCTGGGTTCCTCCTCACAGCTGCTGGATTTCTGCTCACAGCTGCTGGGTTCCTCCTTACAGCTGCTAGTTCCTGCTTACAGCTGCTGGGTTCCTCCTTACAGCTGCTGGGTTCCTGCTCACAGCTGCTGCGTTCTTCCTCATAGCTGCTGGGTTCCTCCTCACAGCTGCTGGGTTCCTCCTTACAGCTGCTGGGTTCCTGCTCACAGCTGTGGATTTTCTCCTCACAGCTGCTGGGTTCCTGCTCACAGCTGTGGATTTTCTCCTCAGAGCTGCTGGGGTCTTGCTCACATTTGCTGGGTTCCTCCTCACAGCTGCTTGGTTCCAGCTCAGTGTCCCGTCAGGTTCACCTCGTCTAGCTACTTCCTGCAAGGCAGCAGCAGAAACTTCCTTTTGGTTTCAGTAGTTGTGTCATATCTACAGCTTATATCTTATATTGCCATGGAGAAGGCTGATAGGTTACCATGGTAACGTTCAAAGTACAAAGTCAATGCTACACTTTAGCATCATTCACTCAAGTCAATGCAAATATACAGCATTCACTATAGCATTGAATTTGACAAAAACTATGCAAGAGACTGCATTATGCAGTCTATCTGTATCCTTTTGTGCTTTTATAAGCATTTTCCTTGTTTGATTGCTGTCAGTGTTGTCTGAATATGTTTGCATTGACCACATATTAGATGTTTCGACATGTGATCAGGAAGCCTCTGAGAATCGAGGTTTACATCAGTCAGGATAAAACTCCTGGACATTTTGTCTGGAAACATCTTATCTTGACGTTCTGCCTTGGTCCCCTCGCAAAGAAGATACCAGCTGTGTCTGCAGGCTGCTTATAGTACAGGTTCACCGTCTTTCTCATGCAGCATTCCTGTCTCTAGCATGTCCCTAGAAATGTCACAGTAGTTTAGTAGCTGTATTTTAAGAGGCTACCTTTGTCTCAAGCCCCATATGTGCACTTCAAATAGGTGGAGTACCTGATGAAGAAGATCTCCACAGCCATGAACCAGGACTGGGATGGCAGACTGCTGGAGGATCTCCTGTCCCATGATCCTTCCCTGCAGGAAGGCATGTCTGTCTGGAAGTTCCTGGAGCACATTAGTTCTGGGCGGCTCTTGCGGATCACAAGCGTGGACACCTTCAGCCTGACTTTGGACGATGTCTTTCAGGAGATGTACCACAACATCCTGAAGAAGGTGATGCTCGTCTTACCCTTACAGTGGATCCATTCTGCTAAATATGAAATGGCCACACTGTAGTGTTGTTGATCAGTATGCCATTGATAGATATTTGCATTCAGTGTCTCCGTTGTCATGAAACGGTCATTGCATTTGTGAGTCGTCACAGGTAAGGCTTGGGATGTATTTCTCTCTATTTAATAATCATCCAATAATACTTTCAATTAAAGTTAGACTTTCCACAGTATGAAAATGTGCCGGATTGTCAGTTTGTTAAAACTGAACCTTTCTTATGCCCAACATTGATTGATAAAGGAACTGCTCAGATGTTAATCTTCCTTTTAGATTAACTTCTAACCCCAAGCGTGGTTCCCTAAATACCACGTGGGCTGCTTTACCAATACACCAAAAATAATGGTACTTCTTGTGCTGGTTTTCCACTGCCGTAAAATTGGTACTGGTGCTGAATGACATCATCAGGATGCAAGGCATATTTTGTACAGAATTCAGATTATGACTACACCATATGCGGCTGGGCAGTGTGTGATAATGCGGTTTTTCTTAAACACAAATGCATAATTGCACGTTCATCTTCACAATTTACAAACTTTCATGTCAAAACCAAACTCCACTCAAAACTATGTAATCTTGCATCTAACCCAAACTTTGCCTTCAAGCATCACACAAAAGCTATCAAATACACACACTATGAAGTAGCCATTGCACCCCGGAGAGGTCAATTCAAAATACTACCATAAAACCTGTTACTGCAATGACCAATCTTTAAATGATGAACACAAAATAAAGACACAACCCATGTATAAATTTATCAAATTTTCATTCCTCAATGTACTGTAGTAAAATAAACCATAAAGGTAAATGTACTGTAAAAATATGCAACTGATACAGTAAAGAACATAGAATACAGCAAACATTTTAATGTATTACAGTAACCAATATAAACCAATGAAAGAATATTGTACATAAAGGACAAAAAACACTTTTTCTAGCAGAGTATCCTCTCTCTGGTCTGGGTCCATTGTCGAGATGCTGACTGCTTCAGTGCCTTGGAATATTCACTCATCCTCAGTGACTCTCCCCTGATTCTAACCCAAGCAAATGGTGGTATGACCATATTGACGATTTCCCCTCTTGCTCTTCTGAATATACTGTAGCAGTCTTCTGCCTCTCCTGCAAAAATAGAAGTACAGTGGTACCAAACACATTAGAACTCAAATTTCTTAAAAGTTGAACAAGCCAGTTAAAAAAAAAAAATACCTGGAACTCGATCTGAATCTCAGAAGTCAAACCGTGAACGCTAACCTAAGATAACTTGTATGCACGAGGAAATGAATCACGCTGCACGTCTCTCGGCGGAAACAAAGGGTAAAGCTTCAGTCTCAACCTGGCATTCGCTGTGACAGCACATGTTTACACTAACTGAATACATGTATTTAGACAGTAAAAATATATTTAGACGATAGACAGTAACAGATTTTTTATTATATAATAAAATACATTTAAAAATAAAGATTTCTTATGAATTATTTTAATATTAATAATAAATCATGAATACATTTACCCCTCCTGGAGCCGACACCTTATCGTGGTGGAGGGGTTTGCGTGTTCCAATGATCCCAGGAGCTAAGTTGCCCG
>JABFEA020000001.1:79954-93178 GCA_019775915.2 Cyphomyrus plagiostoma | reverse complement strand
GCCCCGCTGTGTGTGCGCGCAGCTGTCCCGCCTCGCGGCCCTTCTCTGACTAGTTGGGGCAGAATGTGTGTAGCATAGCCGGGTTGTACTGCCTTTGTTGGGACGCCCTAGGCTCATCGTGGCTCTTACTTCATATTTTGCATTTCTCAAACTCATGGTGTCTCACTTGGCTTTAACAGAGGCCTCCTCACTGATCAAGAAGAAGCCAACTACTGTCAAAAAAACGGTATGTCTGCATAGCAGCCTGAGCACATGTATGGGGACACACTGGACTTTAATGGTGTGTGTGAGTGTCAGGGTTGGGGTGGACTGACGACAGACACACACACAGTACGTGTACAATTCGGGCACGCGCATGGCGGAGGGGGGGGCGCGCATGGCGGAGGGGCACCGAAAGTGCAATGGCTACAGACAGCTGACGAAAAGCAAATATAAGCAGGGATGGACATAACAGGTACACAAGTACGCGTTCACCTTTAAAAACGATACATGCTACAATGGATTGTGGTAATGTAAATGCATACTTGTGTGCATTTGTACTGATATGAAAGCAAAATATAATGCATTTTAATCTTTATATTCAAACTACTTCATTTGCGGTATACGGATTAAAATGTGAGGTATTTTCTTTTCATGTCAGAGCAAATGCACATAAGTACGCATTTATGCTGTTACTACAATCGATTGTCATGCATATCATTTTCAATAGTGAATGCGTACTCTCACACCAGTTAGGTTTATCCATTAATATAAGTGCATTAAAAAGTTTGCTGTGTTATATAATTTGTTGAATATTTTTAGAAGCTAACACTTTGATCTGTGCACAAATTCTTTTAGATTTGAAAACTGTTCAACTGATTAACTTAAAAGAATCAGTTCAAAAGAATGATTTGTTCACGAATTGGACATCACTATCATGCACTTGCATAGCTGTATTTGCATGCCAGTAATGATTTTCTCTAAAACCATATTACATTGTAGTTCACATAATACTTTTACACGACTTTCAGTCAGAGAGAAATACAATGTGGAATCGCATTTGTATTGGACATGGGTGTTACTATATCAATTGCATTCGAACATATTCACTGGGTAATACAGGACTAACTAATTGAAATTGTCCTGGTTAAATTAGGCTTCACTTATGCACTCTGAGATTTGAGACTCACAACAGGCTCTGTGGAGTAAGGAGAGTGGGTGGGTGGGTGTAGGAGGGTGGGCTGTTGGGCTTGCATGCAAAATAGTGATTAATTCATTGTGTACCCATTATTAATCATGTAAAAAGTGTCAACTAAAAATGTACAGTACCTTAACTAGATGACCCATGTCATCGTCCATTGTGATGTTTTACTGCCGAGATCATCATATGCCAGTTAGGTGGGCATCATCCAGCTCTGCTACCAGTGCTTTTATGCATTGGCCTGGGCTATTGTAGGCTTTTACTCTGAGTAAATTGTCAGCAGTTTGCATGAATGTTATGTCAATGTCTGAATGACTGTAGATGTGGTTTTCGTTCCTCTCATATCACCATCTGTCTGTCAGATGGCCACCAAGAAGGGTGGTTTGGGGGCGCAGAAGGTGAGCGGTCAGAGCTTCTCAGAGCAGGAGAAACGGGCCCAAGCCGTGGACAAGCTTCGCGAGCACCGGGAGACCACTGCCAAGATGGTCAGCCCGGCCGAGGAGAACATGTGAGCATTGCCTCGCCTACAGCCTGCTTCCATCTGTCTGCCTGTCCTGTCTTTGTCTTCAGCCTGCCTCTATCTGACACACCTGTCTATGTTTAGGCTGCCTCGCCTACAGCCTGCTTCCATCTGTCTGCCTGTCCTGTCAATCTTTAGGCTGCCTCTCCACACAGCCAGGTTCTGTCGGTTGTTTCTCCTGTCTTGTTTTCAGTCTGCCTCTCCTTCAATTCCACATAGAGCTTCTTCAATGCATCTGGCCTACAAGGACCTACAGACCCAGAGGAAGAAGGAGGAGAGCAAGATGAAGAACCTTGAAGGGAAGAAGAAGGAGCAGGTGGAAAGATTAGGCATGGGACTGGGCAGCCGGAGGTGTGTTGATGGATGCTCTGCCAGCCTCCTTCTGGGTTATCACGTTATCTGTTGCACTTGCTGTATAGCAGCCTTTTTACTCACACCTACCTTGTTCGCTCCTCTGGTGCTTAGTGGGGTGTCCCACTCCGTGCTGGCAGACATGCATATCATCCAGCAGGAGGCGCCATCTGTGATCCAGTCCTCCAGAGGACGGAAGTACACAGAGGAGGAAGAAGATAGCACCTTCTCCTCCAGGTGCTGAACACGGAAAATGTCTGAACATGAGGGTTTTCTCTGTGCCCAGGGTCTGTCTTAATCAGTCAGCTATGAAAATGAGTCACCGGTCATTGTTTGTTATATGTGAAACTTTTAGAGAGATCCCTTTTGCCTATCTTCTTGTCACACCAAACCATAAAATTTGATCAACCTACTTATCAGTTTTGTGAGTGACAACACCTTACCTGGTGAAAAATTGCTGATACGGGTTAGCAAATGCAGCACTAGATAATTTGCAGTCATACTAAAATAATACATTTATTGCTTTCCAAAATACTTGGAAATGTATTCTACAACTCAAATAACATTAAGGGTTGCATTGATTATTGCGGGGCCTGACACAACAGACTGACCCAGTGACATATTAACCGAATACTAAGATAATGCAGTGAAGAGTAAAGTTAGCGCCAAGCAATATGCATGGTGGCCCCTAAAGAGTGGGATGCTGTTAAACTCCATGTGTGACCAATGGCCTGCCTAAGTGGCACCGTGTCCCCCTGCCTGTGCTGCATGGGCTCCTTCCTTTTACATTTGCATTTTATGTATTTAGCTGATGCTTTAGTCCGAATTGTTGCACAAGGCAAATGGCACATTAAGGCCCACATACTGTATAGGAATCTAAGCTCAAGCCTCATGTCAGGCTGTTAGTAGCTGTACTGGGATTGAAGGCTGACCCCCTTTACACTGCAGGCTGTCCCCCAAATACACGGACGAGCCTGCAGAGCCCTCCAGTCACTTCTTCTCCAGCTGGGCCGGGCCTGGGGAGAGCTCCTGGAAGACTCAGAACAGAAAGTCCGAGCCAGATGTCCTCCTCATTTCCAAGACCCCTTTGCTGGACGAGAGGTATGGCATCAATCACATGTGTAGGTAGATGAGCACTTTTCAATATTAGTCTGATTTTGGACACCAGCTTTAGGGAACCTTTTTGTTTTGAGCTATCAGCTGGCATGTTGCAGGCACAGACTGAAGTAGAGCTTGCAGGCCTTCAGTGGATGCTTTGCTGCTGTCTGTCTCACGCCGTGCCCTGCTCTGGACACAGGACTACGACAAGGCGCAAGCCTGACTACGAGTCCAGCAGTGCTTCCGATGAGGCTCAGAGGAAGTTCGGCGACGTGAAGGCCATCTCATCTGACATGTACTTCGGGAAACAAGATGACTCGGAGGCAAGTTTTACGCGAACGTGTGTGTGTGTGCACACGCAGACCTGCGGCTTGTCTGCCTTGCAGTCCTCCAGCTGAGAGTATTCCGGGTGCCAGTGTTCATGCTGTGTTATAAGGAGACTACCTTCTTGGTTGGCATTGCATTAGTTTGAAATGAAACTTTAGATGATGCTTTATTTGGCACTTGTAGAAGTGCATTTACAGGTACTTTGGAATGCTGCTTTTAGCACATGCAGTCTTTCCTTTTAAACGTACACACCCATACAAATACAGGTGAGAGCAAAGCTTGAGGACCCAGCAGAGGGTCAGGCCATTTATTCGATACCCCTGGTGCATTTTTAAGGGCCTTTGGTCAAGGGCCCAGCAGCAATGTGACTATTCTGCTAAACATGGAATTTAAACTGGCAACCTTTCCATCTCAGGCACACAGACTTAACCTACTGAGCCACACCAGCTTAGATCATAGGTCCTCATATCCAAACAGTTTATAGCTGCTCTCTGTCTTTTGAAAGTACGGCTATTCTTTGGGTGACTGTGTCTAACGTCCTGTCACCGTTGGTTAAGGTGCCTTTTAGTCTACATTTATTTTTTATCCCAGATCACTGTCATTGACTGTGTTTCTGCCGTATTCAGCTAGATTAGTGTGACTTTCATACCTCCAATGAGAGCTAAGCTCTGACACCTGGAAAGCGTAGGATTACCCAGGGTGGTGAAAGGAATACATGTAAGACCGTGTTCTGTTTGCCGAGTGGATGAGTGGTTAGAAAATGGATGGACGGTTTGTCTATCAGATAGACGAGTAGCAAATACAAAGTTTGGGTAGAACACGTAAATATGGTATTAAGTAGCATGTACTCCTGCCTCTGAATGCCTTCTGGCTCAGGATGTGCGGTGGGATCCATGACAGACGAGTTCTCTCTCTCTCTGTGTCTCTGTCTCTCTCTCTCTCGTCCAGTACGAGGCGCGGACCAGACTGGAGAGATTCTCCAGCAGCTCAGCCATCAGCTCAGCAGACTTGTTCGATGATCAGAAGAAGCAGACTGGTGAGTGATGAAGAGGACAGGCACACTTATTTAGGGAAGAGTTAGTTGTGTTACGATCTGGCTCAAGACCGTAACAAAAGGGAAAAAAAAAACAACCAAGAAGAGACATGGGCCCAAATAAAACTTTATTTTATATATATATATATATATATATTAGATGTTCAGTAATGTCAGTAATACAGACATGCCATAGTCATGTAATGTAGAGTAACAAAGAGAAAAAACAAAATCAAATACAAAACAAACCCTTAAAAAAAAAAAAAAAACCCAAAAGAAACCAACTGGCAACGTGCAACCGACGCCTAAGCACGAGCCCCCTCCCCTCCCAAAACCTGGCCAGTTTTAAAAGGGAACAAATCAACTGCAGCTTTAACAAGCATCAGGTGTGACTGGCTCACAGGTATTCCTAATCGTAATGATAATTGCCAACACTAAACAACCCACACTCAAGGTCGTCACAGTTGACTTAACCACTTTGGGGGCACAAAAACAAAACATTTTAGAAAAAGTAAAGTGGCAGCCATTTTGGATAAGGAGTCTTCTCCTTTGTGTGTATTGGTTCGATTTTTCTTGGCCGCCTAGTTGCGAATGAATGTCCTGATAATCATTCCTGACTGAAAATGACTGCCGCTGGTCACCCCCAGGATCCTACAGCCTGACAAACGTCCTCCCCAACACGCCAGACATCTCTCAGCTGAAGCTGGGCATGAAGTCGGTTGCCGGGAAGCTCTCTGTGATGGCCAGTGGAGTCATGTCATCCATCCAGGTATGTGGGGATGGAAGCAGCAGCAGCTACTCATGTCCTGTTGTAGGTGAAGTTCTCCTTGCGTTGGTTTCCTGGTTCACTCTGGTTTCTCTTCTTTCAGGATCGCTATACCACGTGATTCCCAGATTCCTCTGGATATGTGCTTTTCTCCCAGCACCTTCGTGTACACCTGTCCTCCAGAATCACTGTTGCATACAGTATGTTGTCCTTCTATAGCTGAGAAATCCGTAATTTCCCCAAAGTCTGGCCTGTTTGCCTGTGGCTCTAGTAGCACAACGGCGTGTTGGACTTTTGGACCGGGTGGGAGGTTCCTTGCAGGATGCAGTGGGCTCACTGCTGACCCATGAACACTGATGCCATCTGCTCAACCCTCAGAGCGATTTCTCTTCCCCCGTATCTTAAACATCTGGTAATTTGGTTTGGGATTTGGTTTGGGTTGATGAGCCTGACATTCATGAAGTTGTTTGATATTCCCACATTCAAGTCCTATTCCTCAGCAAGTCTGAACAAGCCCTTTTTGATGCCTGATGAAACAGCTGTGTTAAGTGTGGTGGCTGCCCTGTGAAGGGAGGGTTTTTTTGGGGTGGCTGGTGTGAGGATATCAGGGTTTTGGGGAAAAAAGCACTTTTCCTTGGTCAGGACTGCTGAGTGTATCCTTACTATGTTGCTTTAAAATGCCGATCATTTAGAATTTTCCACTGTTGAGAAGCTCTTTCCACGTTAGTCTGTTTTCACCCTGTTCTAAAGTGTCACTCCAAGAATAACAACCACTTATCTTTAAAAGAATAACCAGACAATTGCCATAAAATGTGAGCAATCCCAGGAATATGCTGTGCGACACATCATTACACTTTACGGTGTAACCCAGAGAAATTGGGGTCTCCTCTTTTTTGTATGTTCTTTTGAATTTCACAACAGCACGGGGAATCCACATTTCAGCAGTTGCCTATTACTATATACACAAGCCAAAGCATTAAATATTGTAGCTCTTTGCAAGTTGCCATTACAATTTTATATGTACAAGTCTGGTCTTATTTACCCAAACGTTCACTGTAGCTTTTGTCTCTTGTAGCTGATTTTCGTAAAATGTATAATAGAGTCGTAATCTTATGTAAGATACAGATAGTTCTTCATATTATTACAATGCACTTGCTTTAAATCGCATAGTCTGAGATACTGTTTTAACTCGTGCTTTTCACGTACTGATTATATAATCGGACAGTTCAGGTTTTTTTGTGCGGCACGAGTTTGCCTTCATCACAGACTGGTCGGTGTTATTGAATCTCCATACAGCTGTTAGACATTATTTACCGGCGAAGAGTTACTGTGCATTAGGACCTGGTTGAATAGTGGGGAAGGGAGTTAAAACTATATCGATAGTGGAATATCCGGGGGAGTTGCTACGCGTTTCATGTTTAGCATAGATAAGAGTGAGACAAGGCCAAAAAGTGATTTGAAATGTTGTTAAAATGCTGTTTAAAATAATGAATAAACGGTTTCGCGTACCCTGTACAGTTGCCTGAGCGTTTCTTGAGTACCCGGTCAAATAAGATGCCCTGCGTTGTCAATCTAGTAAACCCTGCGTGCGGTTCAGCTGCATGTAAGTATATTACGATTGTTTTAAACATGTAAAATATCAATGGTTGTCACGAAGAAGCTGGCGAATAAATAGACTTCAGTCTCGTAAGGTTCTCCTGTTGACTGTAATGGCAGGGAAGCCGGAGCGGAATGGATACCGACGCGTGCAGTCGCGGGTGTCGGATTGCAGCGCCGTCATCGCGGCGGAGGATGAAGGAGGGCCGGCCGGGAAGTGGACGTGGACTGGATTGATGACGCTGGCATAAGAGCTTCTCTACTGCACTCGGTAATTTTGAACATTTTTTCGGTCCTGTGGGAGTTCGCCCGGTCGTGCACGGGATAAATCGGACGAAGACTGAAGTAAAACTTTCTTAGAAACAGGACAAATTAGACTAATGAAATGCTCTCGATGCCATGAATACAGGGGCACGGAGGAAATAATCGCCAATTGTGTCATTCATCAGAGAACTTTTCCCCTCATACAGTCCCGGACGACCTCCTTTCCCCCCTTTTTCTTAAGGATAGATTTAATATTACAGAAAATATAGTTATGCACGTGACTTATTTGTGTTACTTCCACTGAACTTCGGGTCGGTTTGGCAAAGGGCACGACTACGACATTCTTCGAGTTGCTGGAGCTCCCAAAAACAGGCCAAGACGGTGCAAAGGTCTTTCCCCAAAATGCCTGGTAATGAAATAAAGCAACGAAAGAAAATCCAGTCGCAGGGAAATAATAATAGCGCGTTGGATCAAACTCGACAGCAGACCAACGATAAAAGTGAGAAGACGGCGGGCAACAAACTGACGATCGCGTCGGATGATGCCGAGAAATCATCTGCCTTCCCACCAGACATAAAAACATGTGTGTGTCTGTTCTTCACTGTAGTCTGCCTGGGACTCGCATGGTAAATGCAGTTTTTTCATACATTTTAGACCTGTGTTTGCATATTCTGGCATTCGTCACTTTGTACAGTATAGGTACTATCCTTATATTTCGGCTGCTGTTTTGGTTGTATACAGTACATCGAATATACATTTTATTTATAATAAATTACTTGTGTTCCTTAGTGCTGTGCTCGTATGTTATGTAGTATTGTTTGATCCAGTTCATAACTGCTGCACTACCGCCGAAATTTACCTTCGTGGGATTAATAAAGTTAATCTAAAACGAGCCATGACTACAAAGTATCGAAGTATCGTTACCACAGATTTATGAATCGGACTAAAACAAAAACCCAGAAAATTTAACGTTGCAACATATGCTATTTTTTGTTGTGTACTCTAAATTGGCAAGAATTTCTTCTCTACAAAAAGATACTGAAATCTCTGCGGATGGGTAGACGAATACCACTTTGGTTCTCAGGGTTGCATATAATATGTAGGCCTATTCGATGAGTGTCTCGATGATGAATTAATTACTTCATTCGCTTAGTTTTTTTTTTTTTTTTTTTTAAGTCAGCGAATTTTTTACTGAGCCATTGAGGTGGCCTAGTGATCCAGTCTAACGATATGTGTGCTGCACATACTGTTTTGACTTTAATAAAGGTTTTGAAATGATTAAAATGACAAGACTCTGACACAGTTATGGTTTTATACCAACATGAAGATCATTTTAAACATTTTCTTTTACACAGTACATATATAATATTTGATAACAGGTATCATCTAAAACGCCCAAATTGGCATGTAGTAATGTCACATCTCATCTTTTGGAAGGATCATCTTGCAGCAAAACGTAAGGTTTTCCGACCTCGAAGAAAAGTACAGACTCGTGAACAGAAAGGCTGGAGACCTCCAGGAATTGCACGTTGAAGTCAGTAGAATTTCACAGAAGGTGAGTGTCTTAAACGATGGTGCTTCCCAACAAAGACAAGACAAACATGCAAATTTTCTCCGCAGCACAAAACATGGCAATGTTAAATGCACTTACTTAATTTGGCTGACGGGCTCAGTCATATCATACTAATGAGGAAAGCACATCTCTTCTCTCATCCACCAAACCGTTTCGGCCGCATTGACAGTAATAACAGTTTATGTGGGAATGGGGCACCCTCTGTATGTTTCGACTACTGGTGGACAGAAGCAAATTTTAAGACAGTTAAAATTCATAATTTTACTACCTGGCTACGTGCCTCTGTGGTAGCAGTGATTTTTTTTTTCTAAAAGCATAAGTTAAATACTTTAAACTCTGTTTTAATTCATCTGAATAGTTATGCTTCGATTAGTTTTAATTGCTCCGCTGAAGAAAACCTTGCTCCATCACATTACTTTACAATCCAGTAGGTGACAGCAAAGTACAGGTGATCCTCTACTTATGAAGTTTCAACTTAGTCGTCTTCGTTCATATGTTTGAAAGCTTGCACATCCAAATTGTGTTCATTGGGCTCCTGTTTCCTGTCCACAAAATCAAATTTTGCCAGTTCAGCCTAGTACGCACTTCTGGCCGCTACTCCCGGCACACAGCAGCGTGGCATACGCACTTCTGGCCGCTACTCCCGGCACACAGCAGCATGGCTTACGCACTCCCAGCATCCCAGTTCTTTGTACTTGATCTCTTGAGATCAAAGTTTACTTCGTTTTTATTGTGAAATATTCTGTGCTTCCATTATCCATCATGGTTGTTGAAAAGCGTAAGGCTAGTACTGATAGATCTGAGTATCCTTAAAATATTGTTGAATAATGACTTACGAATATTTCAAGTTATGAACGGCCGTAGAGGAGCATCTGTATTGAGAACAAGCTGAAATGCAAGGAGACATGAGCATTTATTAAGTGTTATAGTGTGCTGATTAGATGCTCATGGTTTTTGATTGTCCTGCTGTACTCTTCAGTTTTACTGATTATGTGGCCGTAACTTTGGGGGCATGCAGAGTGAGACACATAATTCCCATTTTATGTTGTGGGTTCAGCTGGACTTTGTGGAAGATGACCTTCTGGGAATGCTATCTTCCATGTCGAGGGCGGGAGAGCTGGAGAAGGAGATCTCCAGCCTGCGTGTGGCCGTGCTGGCAGAACAGAATGGTGAGAGTTCAGACACAGTCAGTGTCCATCTTCTCAGCATGCACTTCCAGAACGTGACGGAAGCCCACCAGCAAGGTTTAGAAGATGTGGTGGGGGGAGTGGGTGCCCTGAGGGTGGAGACGCGGGCTGCCCACGCCCAGACAGCAGAACACGTGAATGAGGTAGATGTGCGGCTGCGGGCTTTGGAGGAGAGGCTGGAGGAGTTGGAGGAGAGCACGCAGAGGAACATGCGGGCATTGGAGCGCAGTGAGGAGGAGGACATCCTGCATGCCAAGGAGCGAGTGGAGTGGAACACGCAGAGGATGGGACAGCTGCAGGAGCGGCAGCACAGCTTGGCCCAGCGTGATATGGAGATGTGGGAGAAGGTGGAGGAACTCGTGCCCCGTGTGAGCCAGTGCCAGGGCCAGCTGCCCGCTGTTGAGGAGGCGGTGCATTACATCCTGCGACTTTCAGCCAACATGATTGGTGTCCATCAGAGGGCGCAAAAGCTCACCCTGCAGGTCCTACAGCTGGAGCAGAGCATGCCAAAAGTGGCATCTGAGATCCTGGCGATGCAGAAGGTACTGGGCGGGGAAAATGCCCCCCTCGGGACGGTTAAAGAACTGGTCATCGTTGACGACGTGGGAAAAGACTCTCGCAGGACTGCTGAGGGCAGGACGGCAGAGTGACGGCATTCAAGCATACAGCCAGGAGATTTGATGCCAGGCGAGCACGCCCTGTGTGAGGGAGCTGCAGAACTGGAACACAAAGCTGAGCTGTGTAAGGAGAAGCACTGAGGATAACCTGATGTTCTTGGTTGCTAACTTGAATAAAAATATAGAATTCAGATTATTGGAAGGTCGGGAAGGGAATAGGAGGCTTTTGTTTGGCACCAGCAGTGTGATGTGGAAGTAAATTTATGGCACTAAAGTGGAGCTTTTAAGGTCTGAGGATTGTCTGTTTATGCTCATATATATGCTACATTTTCCCCAGACGTTTCTGTCACCAAGCTGTGATGGGGGATTTCAGCAGTTTAGCTAAACACATGATTGGGGTTCCTCCAGTCAGATGAGTGTCTGACTGACTCTATCTGCTTCCTGTGTGTTTAGCTTTGAACATTAATATATTTTTTGTCATTTTGAAACAAGACCATAAGAAGAAAAAATAACCAACATGGAAAAGAACATTCCTTAACACCCTTAGCCTGGCCTCCCAATAGAAAATGCAAAAAGAAATGGAGAACACAGATACTTATAATGTACCTAAATGGCATATATAATAAGTGACAATCTGATGGAAAAAAATATCCATTTTAACTTGTAAATGGGCTGTTGTGTGCTCATTGATGTATACTTGACCAAGTCCATTTAAGCACTGTGGATGGGTGTGGCTTCATCCAGTTAAGTGTATTTGTTTTCCGAGCAGTAATCCGAAGCATGTGCAATATAGAGTAATTCCCCAAGATAAGAACCATTTCCGGTCCCAGAGTGGGTTTGCATGTCCAGCAAAGGAAGCCTAGGCATATAGTTGACGACGATCCAACCCCAAACGTGTAAACGTACAGCTATCGTACAGCTATTTCTACATAAAAAAATGCTATTAAAAGTTAATATCTCAAATTTTTATTGTTTTCAGGTGCATTTGAACAACTTACAACAGAGTTATTTGTTCCATTGTTTTCACTCCGCTGATCCTACTGCCAATGCACGAGCCCATGTGCACAGCTACCTCTCTCTCCTCAGCCCAACCCTCAACTCCTATCGGAAACATAGTATTTGTACTGCTTTTAGAAATGATTGGGTTTGTATTTTTTATTGATTTTAAGAACCACGTTTTTTTCATATTGTTTTCGTTCAGCTGATATCACTTTCTGTTAAGGAGCAAGCCTACATTACTGTATGAAGAATTACATTTTTTTTCAATTCAATTTTATTTATATGGTGCATTTTTTTTGAGCATCCCTGCTCAAAGCCCCTGGTGAGTAAGCCATAGGCAACAATGGCAAGGAAAAACTTCCTAGAAGAAAGAAACCTTGGGAGGAGCAGGGAAAGCAAGAGAGACGTCAGAGGCCGGAAGGGCGTCACCGGGAGAAGGGCGAACAGGCCGGAAGGGCGTCACAGGCAGAAGGGCGAGCAGGCCGGAAGGGCGTCACAGGCGGAAGGGCGAGCAGGCCGGAAGGGGTGTCACAGGCGGAAGGGCGAGCAGGCCGGAAGGGCGTCACAGGCGGAAGGGCGGGCAGGCCGGAAGGGCGTCATAGGCGGAAGGGTGGGCAGGCCGGAAGGGCGTGGCAGGCGGAAGGGCGGGCAGGCCGGAAGGGCGTGGCAGGCCGGAAGGGGCGTCACAGGCAGAAGGGCGAGCAGGTGAGTGCAATATGTAAGTGGCGGCAGTAAAGGCTATGGCAGCATAAGTAGGAGTGGGAGGCAAGTTTACTCTGTGCTCTGTATAAGTTCTGTCTCACTCTGCACGGTTTTAATTTTGGCACTTTCTCTTCCATGACGTTTTGTGCACTGACTGGATCACCACTGTAACCCTGCATCCAGAGTCAACTTCAGACTATCTTTTTATCAATAACTATTAGTTTCTCTAAAAATGGCTCTTCTACTGGTATGTCTATTTCATCCATTTTGTACAAAGGGAACATGACCACCTCTGTGTCCAAGTCCTCTATTTTCTCCTCCCCCTGACTGACATAATGTGCGAGTTTTCCCCGGCACCTCCCTGTCTCACTCGACCCCCAGTAGCCTTAAAAGTGATAGCTGAACCTTTGGATCTACACTTTTTCTCATAGCACCTATCCACACACCACCCTATCCCATAGTATTTCTGATAATTTATCTCCATGGTTACAATCTCGTGGCAGTTTCCTCAGAACAGCTACATACTCCATAACCATTTCTCCATGCTTCCTGATTCTCAATTTGAATTTGAAGCGCTGCACAGTTTCCCTGGGTTTTGCATTGAAGTGATCTTTGAACAGCCTACCTGGCTTGTCACCTGGTTTATCGGGGCTGCCTTGGTTCCTCATTAGGCTACATGTCTGACTGCTGAATGAATTGAGTAGAATGGCTTTCTGGAGACTTGCATCTGTAATCTCATTAGCATTAAAAAAGTGGCGGAGGACATCACAATATTGCTCCCATGTTTGAGCTTGGCTGTCAAAGGGAGCAGTGCTGGCACACATGGCTGCCTCCGCCTTAATCTCTCGTCACACACCGTACGATAGTCACGCTTAACAACAGCTCACATGGCTGCCCAGCCTTTATCTCTCGTCATGCACCGTGCGATAGTCACGCTTAACAGCAGCTCACATGGCTGCCTCCGCCTTTATCTCTCGTCACGCACCGTACGATAGTCACGCTTAACAGCAG